>JAKSZT010054431.1:234711-316937 GCA_026826555.1 Tolypeutes matacus | reverse complement strand
CCTTGCTCTGGGAGCTTGCAGTGTGCGCTAAACTCAGGTTTTAAAGTGGGTGCTACCTGGCTCATATTTGATATCCTCCAAGTGTGGATCAGAACTTCAAATCTCTCTGATAAACCTGAAAGTTCTCAATATGGAGGAGACCAGGAGTGGTGGTTATGTTGGGATGCACTGAAATGGGGAGTAGGAATTAGGGTTGATCTCAGACCAGTGGCTACTTTGGGTGTGTTTAAGAATTCTTTATTTTTTTTTAATTGGTCCATATAATGGTACAAAATTTAAAAGGATATATAGTGGAAATATACATGTGTCTACATATGCATGTATACCCACACATATGTGTGTATACATATATATATATATATTCTTTTGGCTATCTTAGGATGCAACTCCAATGTGCAATTTATTCTTTGAGAGACTTTAACATAAATAACCATACAAATGTATATGAGTATTTACACAAATGGGAGCTTACTATATATATATTCTTTTCTCATTTGAGAGATCATTCTATTCTAGTTCAACAGAGCTGCATAGTGTTTCACTGAATAGATCATAATTTAACCACTTCTCTAGGGATATTTGTTTTCAGTTTTGTTTTAAAAGCAATGCTGCCATAACTATCCTTCTATGTAATGTTGCACATGTGAGTATAAGTTATTCTAAGTAGAGTGACTGTGCCAAAAGTGCATGTATATTCTATTGTTGATTTTAATAGCTAACATGTACTACTTACTATATGTGAGAAATTGTTCTTCTGTTTTATGTGTTACATAAGCCTGCCAAAATTGCTCTCAGTAGAGGTTGTACTAAAATCTACTCCACATTGATGAATGTTTTAGAGTACCTATTTTCTAATCTCACCAACATAGTGATTCTCAAATTTTTGTGAGCTATTATGATATACAAAATATGGTTTCTTTTAATAAATAATAAATAAATAAAAATTTAAAAGTGAAATATGTTAATAAAATTTTGACCTGGTACACTCTTAACATAACACATTGTTACATACTGTTGATTAGAAATAGGATAATGGTGATGTCTATTTTGAAATTTTTTTCATGTTAATTAAATGGTAAATAGCAAAATCAAGAAATCATTTTACAAGTTTTAACCCTATCACTTTTCTTAATGCTGTCTGCATGTCCTTGTTTCTCAGACTATAGATGAGAGGATTCAGGGTGCGGGGTAACAGGTTTAAAGCACAGATAGCAACAATTTCATAGAAGAAGATTTGAATTTTTTTGCTAAATATGTAAGAATCCCAGAAAACAGGAACAGCATCACCACAGTGAGTTGGGGCAGACAGGTAGAAATGGATTTTAGTCTTCCCTTTGCAGATGGGATTCTTAGAATAGTTTTAAAAATATGAACATATGAAACAACCATTAAAGAGAAACATACAAAAGCAAAACAACAGCTAAGAATAATAAATCCATTATCTAAAATATATTCTCCATAACAAGAATGTGTAAGCAGTGATGGAATATCACAGAAGAACTGATGGACTATGTTAGATCCACAGAACCTGACAGAGAATGTACCTGCTACATGAATGGAGCCAGAATGTTGTCACCATCTGCACACAGGTGCCTCTATGCATAATGGTCTCATAGTGCAGAGGATGGCAGATGGCAGGATAGCGGTCATAGGACATCACTAGAGGAAGGACAAACTCTGTGCCAGCAAAAACAAAAACAAGAAAAACTTGTGTTGCACATGCTAGGAAGGAGATGGAATAACTGTTGGTCAGAGAGTTCATGATGGATTTTGGGACAGTGACAGAGATGTTGCAGATTTCAATGAAGGACAAATTCTTCAGAAAGAAATACATGGGAACTTGGAGATGCTCATCAATGGTAGTGATGGGTGATAATGAGGCAGTTCCCCATCACTGCTGCCAGATAAATGAGGGAGAGGAGTGTGGCATAGAGTCTCTGTAGCATCGAGTCATCATGGAATCCCATGAGTAAGAATTCTCTTATGAGGGTCTTATTGATAAATTTCTCAGGAATGTTCATTCTTCAGAGTGAAAACTGAAAAACAAAACACAAGAGTCTTATTATAGCACTCCACCTGTTCTCTTCTGCTAGTTCTTTAATACTCTTCTGTTATGAATGGTGTGCTTAGAGATAGTCTAATATGGAGTAATTCTAACATGCAAAATTGATTTCCTTTTAAACTATATAGAGGAATAATATAATACCAATGTTAATAAATCTGCCTGTGAGTTGGGCATGAACACAGAAGTGCTATATCACTTGCTGAGCCTTCAGACTCTGGAAAGCAGAGGTAATGGTTTTGGAGAATATTCTGAATATAAAAGAGCTAAATTTCTTTACTAAAATGATCAACAAAATATGTTCTGTTTTTCCTAGAAAGTTGTATTTTATTTCTTTCTTTAAAAATCCTTAGATATTTGTGCACTGTTCTTGGCCTGTAGCAGGAAATATTTCAAATTCTAAGAAAAGAGAAATTCCCAACACTTTCCAGAGCTGTGTAAAATGTTGCAGGGAAATTAGATGACAAAATTTTGAAAAAATGAATCAGTATATCATTGAGTAAATCCATTCTTAAAATCTCTATAAAGCTGTGTGTATTTAAATGTGTATGCACATGTATATATTTGCATGTATCTATATAATATAGGTAATATAAATGAATTATATGTAGATGCGTGTGCTTATATTTGAAAGTGCTTTTGGAAAACTTTCCAAATGTGATATCTCATCCCTCTCTTTACTCCCCCCAAAAGGATAGTGGGCCTTGTTCTCTATAAGCTACAATGGTAGAATTTGTATTTCAATTATTAAATAAAAACATCAGAACCTAATTAGATTTTTTTTATGGCTTGCACAGAGCAAATATGATCTGTCTAGTCAATGTAAAAATAAAGAGATATCAGAATAGATCAGCTTGTCAGATACTGACTTGGCAAAATGTACTGAACTGAATTGATTTGAAAATAGTCCTAACTAGTTGAGCATGGAGTTACCTCCTAGTATCTCATATTCCATATTTTGAGAAGAAAGGAGCAATATTGAGTAAACCAATGTACAAAGTATATTATAAACATTTAGCATGTACTTTGGGAGGCATGACCCAAACTCGGTGGAAGGTAGTGCATTTATATGCAGACTTTGCATTAGAGAGAGGCCATATTTGAGCCAAAAGGAGGCTTTCCAGGAGTAACTCTTAGGCAATATATAATATAAGGCTAAGTTTCAGTTTCTCAAGGAAAGATTCATAAGTATAACTATCAATATCATAATGTCTAGCATACCGTTCTTTCCTCCTTTGCTAGGCACTGCCCATGTACTTGAGGGATACTTGCTGCTCAATTAGAGAATGTAGCAGGACTTCTCAGGATGGGAATTCAATATTCCTTGGTTATTGTGTGGGTTTCCACTCACCTAGACAATGCCCTATGACCACTTGAACATATTCATATGCCACAGAGTCAAGCCTCAAGTGCACTCCTCCCCACACATGCCCCATCACCACACCCCACACCAGAGATTATCCCCTGCCATTGCCAGGATCTTTCTAAAATCCAAAACCTCCCAAAAATAAACATACAAAAATGAAATAATAATAATAAAACAAATAATGATAATAACAAATAAAGTATAAAAATAAAAAAATAAAACAGAAGGTAAAAATTAAAAAATATATAAGTACAATTAAAATGTTTGTTTTAATGTTTCTTTCATCACTGTAAGATCTGTTATCTTTTATGTACAGTGACAATTTCTTCCATATGTCCCCCAGTGACTTAATTTTTGCTTTATCTTCAAAGGAGCTTTAGTTACAGAAAAGTCACATAGAAAATATAAGGGGTTCCCATATACCCAAACCCCTTACCCTTCCCTTCTCCACCATTAATATCATTTTACATGTGTATCATGCATTTTTTTAAATTTATGTAAAAATATTGAAGCATTGCTGCTAACTATGGTCAATGGTTTACTCAATGGACTAAAACCGTATGCTCAGCTGGTTGCAACAATTTAGACTTAATTTGCTCACCACAGCTTTATAAAAAATTTGTAAATCAGTATGGGTAAAATTGACATCTTAATGATATTAATCTTTCAGTCCATGAACATGGAATGTCCTTACATTTATTTAAGTCTTCTTTGGTTTATTTTAGCAATGTTTTGTTATTCTCTGAAAAATTTCCTTTATATCCTTCATTAAATTTGATTCTTTCATTTGCTATTATAAAGTTAAATATTTGATTTTTTATTTGCTATAATAGTGGAATTTTTAAAATTTCCTCTGGAGTTTGCATATCAGTAGGGTATAAAAATGTTGTTGATTTTTGCATTTTAATCTTGTATCCCACCACTTTGCTGAAATCGTCTATTAATTCTAGTAATTTTGTCATGGCTTTTTCAGGATTTTCTAGGTATTGGATCATATCATAGCAAATAGTAAAAGTTTTACTTCTTCCTTTCTTATTTAGGTGGGTTTTATTTCTTTAGCATAGTGATTCTAGCTAGAACTTCTATCACAATATGGAATAATAATGGTAATAGTGGGCACTCTTGTTTTGTTCCTGACCTTTGTAAAGAAAGATTTCAGTTTTTCAATTTGAGTGCAATACTAGCTGTAGGTTTTTCATATATGCACTTTACCATATTGAGAAAATTCTCCTTCAATTTCTATCTTTTGGAGTGTTTTTATCAAGAAAGCATACTGTGTTTTGTCAAATGCCTTTTCTGCATCAATTGTAAAGATCATTTGATTTTTCTTCTTCAATTTATCAATGTAGTTTATTATACTAATTGATTTTTCTTGTGTTGAACCTCCCTTGCGTACCTGGGATTAAACTCATTTAATCATTGCATATAGTTATTTTAATGTGCTTTTAGAATCAATTTGCATGTATTTTGGTGAGGATTTTTGCATCTATATTCATTAGATATATCAGTCTTTAATTTTCTTTTTTCATACTTTCTTTCTCTGATTTTGGAATTAAGGTGATGTTGGCTTTGTAGAATGAGTTTGATGGTGTTCCTTCCTGTTCAATTTTTTGGAAAAGCTTAAGCAATAATGTTATTAGATTTTCTTTGAAAGATTGGTAAAATTCACCTGTGAAGCCATCTGGGCCTGATTTTCATCTTTGGGAGGTTTTTGATGACTGTTTCAATCTGTTCACTTGTGATTGGAAATCATTATTGGTTTCCACCTTTATTCCATTATGATCAGAGAAAGTATTCTGTATTATTTCAATCTTTTTAAAATTGATTGAGACTTGTCTCTTGACCCATCATATGGTCTATCTTGTAGAAGGATCTATGAACACTTGAAAAGTATGTCCTGCTGTTTTGGCGTGTAATCATCTATAGATGCCTGTTGGGTCTAGTTCATTTAATATTATTCAAATTCTCTTTTTCTTTATTTATTCCTCTGTCCAAATGTTTTATTCAATACTGAGACCGGTGTGTTGAAGTCTCCAAATAGTATTATAGGGGGATTTATTCACCCTTCAGGTTTGCCAGTGTATGCCTCATGTATCTTGGGGCACTCAGATTAGGTGCATAAATATTTAGCATAGTTATTTCTTCTTGCTCAATTGCCCCTTGTATTAATATATACTGACCTTTTTCATCCCTTATAACAGTTTTGTATTTAAATTTTATTTTTTTTTCTGATATTAGTGCCAATACTTGAGCTCTTTTTTGCATATTATTTGCATGGAATTTATGTTTTCCAGCCTTTCACTTTTAATCTGGTTTCTCCTTAAGTCTCAGGTGAGTCTAATGTAGACAAGACATAGATGGCTCATATATTTTAATCCATTCTATCAGTCTATGTCTTCTGATTGGGAATTTCAAGCCATTAACATTCAATATTATTATTGTGACGTCATTACTTACTTCATCCAAATTGCCTTTTGACTTTCTATTGTAATATTGTAGTATTGCCTGTCATTTTACCCCTTAACTTATGCTTCCTAATAATCCTCATTTCTACACTCTTCTAGTCTATTGCCATTGTTGTTTTGCTTTGTTTTTCCTTTCTGGCAGAGCATTCCCTTTACTATCGCTTGTAATCCTGGTCTTTTGGAACCATATTTTATCAGTATTTGTTTGTCTGTTAAGACTTTGAACTAACCCTCATTTTTGAAGCACAGCTTTGCTGGATATAGAATACTTGTTTGGCAGTTGTCTCTTTCAATACCTTAAATGCATCATTCCACTTTCTTCTCTCCTCAATGGTTTCTGATGAGATGTCAGCACTTAATCTTGTATGTGATGGTTTCTTTTCTTTTATTGTATTCAGAATTTGCTCTTTATCTTTGATATTTGTCATTCTGAATAGTAGTTGTGTTGGGACAGGTCTATTTATTTTGTTTGAGGTTCATTGTCATTCTTGGATACTGATATTCATGTCTTTCATAAGAGTTGGGAATTTTTCAGTCATTATTTCCTCAAATAGTCTTTCTGCCCCTTTTCCATTCTCTTCTCCTTCTGGGACACTGATAATGTGTATGTTTGTGCATTTTGCATTGTCATTCAATTCCTTATATCCCTGTTTCATTTTTTCCATTCCCTTCTCTTTCTTTTCTCCTGTCTTTTCCAGTTCTGGTATTCTGTCTTTAAAATACCTAATTTCATCTTCAAGCATTTCAAATGTGCTATTATATGCCTCTAATGTATTTTTAATCTCATACATGATGTATTTCATTCATAGAAATTCTGTTACTTTTCTTCACAGGCATTTCAATTCTTCTTTATATTCACCCAGAGTGTTCACACTATCCTATATCTCTTTAGTCATATTTTCTTTAAATTCTTTAAACTGATTTTGGAGAGTTGCATGTTTATCATTGATTAATTGTCTTAAATCTTGTATCTCTTCAGGGTATTTGATTTTTATATTGGCTGGGCCATGTCTTCCTGTTTCTTAGTATGGCTTGTAATTTTTTACTGTAATTTTGTGTCTAGGCATCTGAATACATTGGTGGATTTACTCTGATGGTCAAGTTTTCTCTCTTGCCTATTGTTTCATTTTTCACAGCTCTTCTTTGATATTTGGTTCCACTTATTCTAAATATTTAAAATTGACCAGCTTGAGTTACCAAAATCATGCCATGGACTCACTAATGGGGTGCAGGTTTTCTTCCAGGGTTTAGAATACAGAAAGACTCAAAATCAGTTTTTGTCCATGGAATTTCAAGACTGGCTAACAGATGGCACTAGTTGGTGCACCTTTCCTCACAGGTGTATCTTTCTCCTTTTTCCTGTGTTTGTTCAGGCCAGAGCCAAGATGAAAGCGGGGTGTGCTGTGCAAATTCACTGAAGAAAACCCCTATGACTCCTCCTCCCTTGTAACAGCTGATAAACATTAAGAAGTCTGTTCCACTCTCAGCCAGCTGCAGTGAACCAGGTGTTTTATCCCAGCTTAATATCTTAGGGATAGGGAAGGGGAGCCCTTCCCAGCTGCCAGGCCAGTTTGGTAACCCATGTTTGTTGTTTTGGGTTCTCCACTGCTCTGTCCCTCTCTCTCCTGGGAATTGTGAAACACTGTCCTTGTCTGCTGACCTCCAAACCAGGTCCCTCCTATAGCTTTTGGCTCTTTTTCTCTTGTTTTTGTGAAAGAGTTGAGCACTGCATGCTTAATCCAATTCCATCATCTCACAATTCTCAATGTTAATTTTGTGAAAGACTATAAGATTAGTTGATGGTTATCCAAATTTACATTTTTCACCATGTAGTAACAAAGGAGATTAATAAAAAATTTTGAGCAAATAATCTATATTAGAAATGAAAAAATTATAAACAATAAATATTATAAGAAGATACAATGCTACATTTTATAGTAATAAATTTTATACTTTATATTAAATTGACAGACTCCAAGAAAACAAAACTTAGCAAAACTGATAGAATAAAAACTACAAAATATGATTGGTAATATTTCTTTAATTAAATGAAAATTTGGAAATTATAAAAATTAGACAGTACAAAGAAAAATCCATGAAAGGATGAAATCAACAAATATAGTTTTAAATATTTAAGGAAGAAATTTTAGTTTATTTCAGGAATGCAAGTTTGATTATATTTAAATTTTTGAAAATTAATTTGCATAATATTCATGGATTAAACTTTAACATTAAATAAGGGAAACTTCCTATGGCAATCCAAAGAAAACAGTTTAATTAAATAATCTTAATAAATTAATATTTCTATGGACTCAGTCTATATTCCAGACTGGATGCGTTCATGTGTGCCCTTTCTTAGGTCATTGCCAGCTCTACAGAGTTCTTTATGATAGTTATCTTGTCTCTCCTATCCCACACAAATATTGAAAACTGTGTGATTACACAAATGTAAAATTCAGAAACAGACAAAATACTACATGCAGTTAGAAATAAGGAGAGTAGTCACTGGATGGGGCCATGAAGGGTGGGTGTTAGTGATTGGAAGGGAAAACTAATAGAAATTACGGAGGAGAAGGGATAATGTATTGCTTGATTTATGGATAATTACAAAGGTGTGCACAGTTTTTAAAAAAGTCATCCAAAATAAGTGCACATTTCTTTATTAATTTTAATTTCAGTAAAATTCTTAAAAGTAATATTTAATATATAGATAGAAATTATAACATTTTAAATACATATAACATAACATGAAATATGAGAGCTATAAAATCAAATATATCTTACTTGTCAGTAAATTTAAAAAGTTTAAACCAATCTATTACAATATGTGATAACATTATGTCAGATCATAAATTAAAATTCAGCTCTACCCTAAGTATATTCACTATGCACAAACTTAAATGTAATTAGGCATCAAGGCTCAAAATAAAAGTATGGACTAGGGAAGCTACAAAGAAAACATCAATAATTAAAAAGAGAGTAAATAATGCAGTCAACATACTGTTAAAATGCAATAAAATAGAATTTATTTTTAAAATACAAAGAAAAGAAATGATTCCAATTTCGATTTAAAAGCTCTCCCATATTAATAAAATTGATGAATGTCTAAAAACAATTATAAAATTATGTAGTGGAATCTATATACTGGTTAAGCAAAGCTCAAACAAAACAAAACAAAAACAAAAGTGTACTTTAGTTATTGTTTCAATAATACTATAATGCAAGATAAAAATAAACGACAGAATAAAATGAAGGGAAGTAAAGGGAATAAAGAATAACAAGGTAATTAGGCAACTGGAGAAAAAAGATAGAAAAATAAGTATTAGCTACTTCTTTGGAATTAAAAATATAATAATATAGAATAAATTGCCTTCTAACCTAATCAGGTATAAAAAGTAGAAACACAAAAGGGAATCACAAAGGATCTTAAGAGCTCACCATGGAATTCTATGTAAGCAAACTAAAACTTATAGAGGAAATGGAACATTTTAGCAAACTATTGTTTAACGTGAATTGGAAAATAATTTGGTCTGAAATGTTTATGTGAAGGACATAGATTTCAAAATCCTTCTCAATTGCCTGGAGGAATTAATTTTTTCACGTTTTTAATAGAGATATAAAATATATAAATTATATCTTATCTATACAGCTCAATGAATATAATCATAAAAACAGCTCTTGGATCAAACTATGAAATATTGCCACCATTCAAGTAAATACTCTTAATTTTTGTAGTCAATACTCTCCTGAGGTAGCAACTTTATGACTTGTCAAAATATCAATAAATTTTGTGCCTTTTTTGCACTTCTTATTAATGGAATTACATTATAGACCCTCTTTTGTAATTGCCTTATTTCACTTATTATAATATCTGTGAGATTCTTTCACTTTGTTCCTTGTAGGAATTTGTCCATTTCATCTACATTTTAAAATTTATTGGCATAAAGTTGTTCAAAATTTCCTTGTTATCTCTGTAGTCTTTCTTTAATGATATTCTTTTAATTTCTGATATTGTATATCCAAGTCCTCCTTTCCCTTGAAAAGAGTGGTCTTCTGTAAACCTAACTTTTGGCTTTATCTCTTTATTTAATATTAATTTCCTATTTTATGAATTTATATATATTGTCATTACTTTTCATCTATCTAACTCTTGAGAGGGTTGCTTCAATCTTTGACTTTCCACCTGTCTTCTTTGCCATTGTATTCATTTAACGCAACAAAATTTCCTCTTATATCAGCATTACCTGCAACTGCAAATTGTGATACATTATATTTTCTATATAAAACCTTAAAAAATATGTTTTTACCTATTTCTTCTATAAACCACAATACTTGAGAGGTTTCTTGTTTATTTTTTAAGCATATAGAGGTACTACATTTATATTTCTGTTATTGATTTCTAAATTAATTTCACAGTGGTTGATGTACAAACTATATGATTTCAATTTGTTTTATGGCTCATAATATCCATCATATGCAGCTTTTCTCTGTTTAACAAATAAATCAAGTTTGTTAACAATACCTTCACATCTTCCAAATCTTTTAAATTTTTTTGAGGGGAGGTAGCTTTTTCTTTTAACAATCAAGAGGTGTGCTATAATTTCCCAATGTTACTATGAATTTATACTTTTCTTTCTATTTGGTGAAGATATTTTGAGGTTATAGAATTAGGTTCATCAATTTATTCCTTGAGAATTGAAATTTACCATTATAAAATACTTTTTCATCTTTTGTAATGATTCTTTTCCCTTAAAATCTACATTGTCAGATATTATTAAATTTATATGAAGTTTATTTTGGTTATGTTTTATGGCAGATACATTTAAATCCTTTTCCTTCCAACCAATTTATGTCCTAATATTTGGAGTGGACTAATTGTAAATGGTATATTTTGATTGCTGTACTTCCACCTAAAAATTCTTTTTTATTTTTCTAATACTTTTATATTTTTAATATACTTTTTTATTTTTCCAAAATATACTGAAATTACATAAATGTTACATAAAAAATATAGGGTATTCCCATATGTCTTGCTCCCTACCCCTTCCATAATTTCCCACATTAAAAACATCCATCATTAGTGTAATACATTTGTTAAAATTGATGAACACATTTTAGAGCATTGCCATTAAGCATAGATTATAATTTACATTGTAGTTTACACTTTGTCCCACACAATTTTGTAAGTATGACAAGATATATAATGGCCTGTATTTGTCATTGCATTGTCATTCAGGAAAATTCCCAAATCCTGAAAATGCTCCCAATATTACACCTATTTTTCCCTCTTCCTCTCCTCAGAACCTTTAGTGGCCACTACCTCCACATCAATAATAAAAATACTTCCATTACTAGGATCACAATAAATCTATACTATAATACCAGTATGTCTAGTCCATCCTTCATTCTCCAATCCTGAGACTTCTGGGATGGTGATGCCCACTCCATCTCTAATTGAGAGGGAGCTTAGTTACCATGGGGCAGATGGATAGAACTATCTTGCTTGAAGTTGCAGACTCTCTTTGTTCCTTGGGATAGTTTTTGTCCATCATTAGCTCTTTGTTAGTTGTCCTGGGTGAATCCAATGAACTAGAGAATAGTGTTGCAACTCTGCTGAGTATCAGGGTCTAGATGGCACATAGACAGCCCAAAGATTTATGTCTCTTGGACAATGAGCTATCAAGCATAGTACTAAATATAGGTTCAAGTAGAAGGGCAGAAGAGACATGTGTGGGAAAAATACAACTGAGTACAACTCTGTCACACTGAGGAGCATAAATTCCCAAGTGGGAGACACTGGCAGGGCACCAAACTCCTGAGCTGTCTGCCTTGCCTATACAGTCTGGATGTCTCCAGAGAACTAAGGAGACCTGCTGTTTGATGCAATGTTTACTTTGGCAGTCAATGAGATCCTGCTGAGGTGTGCATAAGTGTAACCTCTGGAATGACCTCCTGACTTTGAAGTCTCTTAGCCATATAAAAGCATCTGACTTTACCCTTTCCCCCTTTTGGTCAAGGTGTTTTTCCAGTTGCATTTCTAATTGGTTCTTGGTAGTAATGTCTTTGTGTCAGAGAAGGTCATCCCCAGGGGTTATGTTCCACACTGGGGGCCAACCAGATATTCTTGGTCTTTAGTTTTTGGTACATGTAATATAATTATGAGTGCAGTCAAATTTAAAGCTACTATATTCCCTTGGAATATTTCATATATTTTACAAATCTTTTCAAATATATTTGCCCTTTTTATGAGGTTTTTTTTTTTTTTTATTGTGTGGTAAATATTCTTTATAATTCTAGATATAAGTTGTGGGAAGCTGCCCCTGGCACCGGTATTATTACGGCCATCTTTTGTACTAATGCCATTTTGTGCAACTATTTCTTATTTCTCATACTGTATTTCTTCTTTATGCAATCAGTACTGGGCAGAGGTTTCCTGCCCGAAGTGGGCATGCCCAATCAGGGGACTCCATGATAGTAGGAGCAACCAATCAGGAGGCTTCCTCAAACATTATATATACCCACAACTTAACCTCAAAAAATGAGACTTGATCAGAGCCCTGTCTTGTCTCCATTCTTCGTGTCTCTTGTCTCCGTCATTCCCACTCCCTCTTTCAGGTTTCGGTTCGATCGACCCACGGGCTGGGTCAATAAGTCCTTCGTTGGATATATGTTTTCCAAATATTTTCTTCCAGTGTGTTTTTTTCTCTTAATTTTTCTTAAGAGTGTTTCTTTTTATGTCAATATCACACAGTCTTGTGTTCTGTAGCTTAATAACAATGCAGAAAATCAGGTGTTATGTGTTTTACATCATTTTTTCATTTTCAAATTTTTTTGTCTGTTTACATATTTTGATTTTTCATATAGAGAGTTACAATCAACCATTTAATTTTAACAATAAAAGACTACATAGATATTTAGGAGTTTGCATTATGTGCTTTATTGTAAAATTTCTGGTAAAATATTCCCTCTCCCTTCCTTGCATTTTGCAGATATATATATATATATATATAATATCAGCAATATAATATATATTAATTGTATATATATATATATACAATTACAACTCAGAGTATTAAACTAAACTGAAGAAAAACTAAGTTCAAATATTTTTAATATCTTTAAAGAATCTGTAAGAAAAGCCATAATATCAAGGCTCTCATAAGACATGTCCAAAATGTTTGAAAGAATTAACAAGGTAAAAACTTGTTAAATTTAAATTTTACATAATGAAAATATTCTATGAACAGAAGAAACTTAAAGACATTCCAATACAAACACAAATAGAATTTTTCTTAGATACAGGACAGAATGAAGAGTAATAGAGTCCCTTAGGGCATAGATTGAAAACCCCAATTTTGTTATGTCAGAAATGTAAATGTCTCAGATACTGTAGTTATATACCTGGAAAGTTATGGAGTCACCTGAAATCTTAAAGCAATGAGATTTCCTAAGGTAGTGAGTTGGATACCAATATGCTGAAATCAACAGCATATTTAGAAGAAACCATCATTTAAAAGAAATAATACAAGAAAAGATTAATTTATAAAACAATAAGAAATATGAAGTGGTAAGAAATACATTTATGATAAAACAGTAAAATGGTAAGTTACTCTTGAAGTACAAAATAATTTTATTGAGAAATTGTAGGTCTTCCTTTGTTAAAAAAAAAACTCATTCATTAATGATATCAGTTGACCATAATTTAGCTGATATATGTCTTATGAGTCTAAACTTAAAAAAAAATAATTATAATATATGTTATTTTTATGTTTAAATGAATAAATAAAGTCAAATATAATTAATAAATCTCTGACAAATAAGAAAAAATGAAGTGGAATTTATCCTAAAAACTATAATAATGTATCATAAATAACCAGTGATTAAGGTAGAGTGGTTTGAAACTCACATAGTTACAGGGATTAATGGAAAAGCACATAAATATTTATAATGGATCCATTACTTGTGGGAATATAATAATATAATACTTGATGATCATTCACTATTTGATACACAATGTTGGGATGATTATATATTTATTATATGTACATATATGATCTACAACTCATACAACATAACAGTATACCAAGAAGAAAATGAAAATCTCAGGTGTTTTTTTCCTTTTCCTTTACTTTAAAGAAATAAGAGTTCTTGAGGAAAACATAGTGAAAACCTTGAGACATTGGCTAAGGACATATTTTTCTGACTCAGGGATAAAATATAAAAGAAAAAAGTAAAGTAAAATTATACAACAAAATTAAAATAAAATAATTTTGCACATAAAAAATAAGAATTTAAAAGCAGCAGTCAAAATATTTGCAACTCAGATTAATCCAAGGTTAAATGTTCTTATAAAAATATTGATTTTGAAAAGAAAAAATCAATAGCACAACAAGAAATGAAGAACACATATGAAGATTTTACACATATCAAATGCAAATATCCTTAACTTTTAAATATATCTGTGAAGTATCAAATTTATTCAACTTGAAAATACTAACTGAAACATCAAAATATTTCCCACCTATCAGATAGGCAAAATTCAACATTCTGAAAATGATCTCTTTTAATAAGCTGCAGAGTAAATACCATTCCTTCATGGCCTTTGGATATTTAATATAGCTGATGGAGGTGCAAATGTTTACAGTTCCTATTGAGGGCAATTTTTCAACATGTATTAAACTAATCAATGCATTTTCTATTGTACTAATAATTGTACCTCTGAGAGTAATCATTATAGACATACACACATATACACAGGCACATAAAAATACAAACACATTAATGTTTAAAACATTTATATAGTTTGTTTGATGCAGTCCTGCTTGAAACATCAGAAACTGGAAATATCCTGAGTGTCCAATATTAAGGGTATTTTTAAAGTATAGCATATACAAAATATTTAAATGTGAATATTCTCGCTGCCCTGATTTTGTGATAATCAGGGTAGGCTAAACATTTGCTATATTAGAAGCCATGCATGTGTCCCCAGACCTAGTTTTTATCCCTAGGTTTGGTTTTTAGAATGCTGATGATAAACTAAGCCTGATTTATTATATGACCATCCTGTATGGGAAATGACTGTAACTCTAGGTATCTTTGGTCAATCTTAAGAGATATAACAGGAGGACAAATGTGGCTCAAATTGTTAGGCAACTATCTCCTATATGGAAGGACCTGGGTTCAGTCACTGGGACCTCCTGGTAAAAAAAAGAAAAAGAAAAATATAGAAGGTGCCTGGGCAACCAGGCAGGGTGTGTGGGTGTGCTGCCAGGCCCTGTGAGAGGGTGCTCTGCCAGTCCCTGTACATGGGTGAGCCACCAGGCCTCATGTGCAGGTGAGCCATCAGGCCCCATGTATGGGTGTGCCAACAGGCCCCATGTGTGGGTGAGCCACCAGGCCCTGTGAGCTATACAGCAACTTGATGATGTAACAGGAGAGTGATACAAGGGAAAGCCAAGATGAGACATGCCAAAAAAACAGGAACTAAGGTGGTGCAGGCAGTAGAACACCTCTCTCCCACATCAGAGTTTCCAAGGATCAAATCCCAGTGTAGTCAGGAGGAGAAAGATGAGAAAAGAGGGCAGCAAATGGATACAGAAACAGCAAAAATGGGGAGGGGGTAAAAATGGATAAAAGTAAATAAATAAATAAATAAATAAATCCTTAGAAAATATATAGGGGAAGAAGATAGCACTAATAATTCGATGATGTTCTTTCATGATATGTTAACAAATACTTCACAACAATGTGGGGTGTTTGTGGGGGTGTGATGTGTGGGAGCCCTGTTTGATATTATGCATGTTTGTTTTGTAAGTTCACAATGTTTGCTGAACAATTACAGTTTATGTATGTTCATGTATGAATGATATACTTCAATAAATTGTTTAAAAATATTTGATAACAAACAAATGCTCTCTTTATCATGTTATCAAATATACACTAAATTATGTATATAAATACACATATTTCTGAGTATCTTTTATATAGTATTGATTTTTGAAGTTTGTGATATGGTTCAATTTTAGATTTAAAATAAAATTATATGAATTTAATCTCATGATATTATAATAATATAGGATATATGAAAAGGTGCCAAACAAAATTTGAGTGAAAATACCTGGTGATTTGAAAATGGTGATTTATAGAGCTTTGAATTTTTTAAAGAGGTAAAGGAAACATCCTTAAGAAAGTTACGCCTGAGCAGAGATCCTGAAATATAAGAGAACTACTAGATTGCTAAAGTGGGAAGGCTTTTTCTGGTGAAATGAACAGCGTTTGTAAGATTTCTTTGGGAAGGAGCAGAGCAAGCTATTCTTCTTATCAACACTGACAATGGTAGGCAGTATGGAGATAAAAGATGTAATGCCATTGTCTATCAATTACTTTCCTTTTTAAAAAAAATTTTTTTTAAAAAGATAATTAGTTTACATAAATGTTACACAAAAACTATAGGGATTCCCACATGCCCCACACCCCATACCTCCTACACCCTCCCATATAAATATCCTACATTAGTGTGGCACATTCATTGCAATTGATAAACACATCCTGGGGCTTTTTCATTAAGCATGGATATAGTTCACATTGTAGTCTACACTCTCTCCCACACAGTTCTGCCTGTTATGTGATGATATACAATGGCCTCTATCTGTCATTACAGTGTCATTCAGGATGATTCCCAAGTCCTGAGAAAGCCCCCATATTACAACTTTTCTTCCCTCTCCCTGCCTCCGGAGCCTCCAGTGGCTACTAGCTCCACATCAATGATATAAGTCCTTCCATTGCTAGAATCACAATATGCCTATAGTAGAATACCAGTAAGTCCTCTCTAGGACATAGTTCTTTCCCAAATCTTGAGGATTCTGGGATGGTAATGTCCACTCAAACTCTAATTGAGAGGGGGCTTATATCCCATGAGGAAGATGGATGTGACTATCTTGCTTGCAGTTGCAGACTCTCTCTGTTCCTTGGGATGGTTGTTGTCAATCAAAACCTCCTTGTTAGTTATCCTGGGTGTGTCCAATAAGTATTTCTTTAGTGAAGAAATAGCCAAAACTGTTATTAAGGAAAAAAAGAAAGACAGATAGGTGTTGCTTTTTCCCTAGATTTGACAGATTTTAGTCTTTTGGGACTGAAGAAAACTTAGATTCACATTCTATAAAACTAAAATAGTCAACTCATACAAACACTCCTAAAAAATATTATCAACCCTGGCACATTTCCCACAAAATATAAATGCATATTCTCAAGTTAATAACTTTCCAAAAATAAAACTAATTGTTTCCTAATTGTAATCAAAATCATTTCCATTGTTCACAAAACATTTTTCAGAATCAAACATACATGCAAAAAGAAGTAATGCAGAGTTCCCAGGTCAGCATCCTCAATTTAGTTTATATTACTAAACAAGACAGTTTTAAGAAAGAAGGGGGGTCAGTTGTGGCTCAAACGGTTGGGCATCTGTCCCCCATATTGAGGGAGCTGTGTTCAATCCCTGGGACCTCATGGTAAAAAAAATAAAAATATAGAAAGCACACGGGACACCAGACCCTGTGCATGGGTGAACTGTCAGGCCCCACAAGCAGGTAAACACACCAGACCCCGCACGTGGGTGTGCCCTCAGGTCCTGCAAGCTTGTGCACCAGCAGGCCCACATGCAGGTGTGCAATCAGGCCCCATGTGTGGGTGTACCACTAGGCCCCACGTGTTGGTGAGCTTCCTAGACCCCATGCATGGGTGTGCTGTATCCATGCTGTGGGTATGCCATCAGGCCCTGCCAAGCCACGCAACAAGATAATGATGTAACAGGAGAGTGACATAAGGGAGAGCCAAGATGAGAACCAAAAAACTAGAAACTAAGGTGGCACAGGCTGTAGGATATCTCTTTCTCATCTCAGAGGTTCCCAGTATCAAAACTCAGAAGACAGAAGAAGGTTGAGATGAGAGGACAGGTAAGAGACACAGAGGTTTACCCAGTAAATGGGCACAAAAACAGCAAAAACAGCGGGGGCAGGGTGGGAAAGGGTGCAAAAATTGATAAAAAGTAAAATGAAATAAATAAATAAATCTTTTTTAAAAATGGAAGGAAGGAACCCACTCTAAGCACCTCTTAAAATATATGTATATATATATATAAATAACATTTTTGTAAGCAAATACACATATATGCATAAATATTTATATATCATTTTGCAAATGTTTGTAGGTATTGTGAGAATTTTGATTTTTACCCATAATAAAAAAAAAAAAAAAGAAATGAGAGGAAAAAAAAAGGAAGGAAGGGAACAAAATCTCATGTTAGAACACGTTTCCTCTCATTGGGCCATGGATTATGCTTTCCAAGATGACATAAGAAGTGGACATCTACATGAGAAGATCACTGTGGCATCCAAAATACAGATATCAATAACTCACATTCCAGGATTGGTCTTGGAGCTGAAAATATGTTGATGTATTACAAAAAAATTTGATAGCAAAACTAAGCAAGGATTAGTTATTGATTGTCTCTGAACAGTGATCGAGTAAGAGAAGACCAGGAGGATTCTAAAGTGTTGGGGTGTTCATATTAAATGGATGGGTGCCCATTACATAAGATGCCATTCTCATTATTTGTTTTTTTTACTTTAGAAGTAGTGAAATAAAGCTGAATTTAATTTTGATTCCACAATTAAAGTTTGTATTCACAAAGAAATTATCAGTGAAACAGACAGATAGTTTACGTGGAAATTCATTTCAACAACATTCAGAAGGATCATACATGAAAACAACTTAATATTAAAAATACAATTAACTTTTATTTTAGCAAATTTAGGGCAAAGAATAATATACAGGCAAACAAATCAGATGGTTAGAAATAAATTACTAATAATGGAAATTGCTTACTTATTAAAAGTAAGCATATGCCTGCATGTTCAACCCGGCTGGTAAAAATATGTATACAAAAGTACTGTCAAGAATTAGGATACAGCCAGAAAAAAAGTTTGTATTTAAATTTCAGAATTTTCTTCAAATACTATGCCCTTTTATAAACAAAATAAAATAAAATGTACTTTGACTGTAATTTTGACTCCCTTTCTCTTCACATTTGCATTTGTTTTGTACTATTATTGCATGATTTTATGAATATATGGTTTTATTTTATATTGTTCATTTCATGATTCATAATCATTAGCTTTAATGTATCCTTCCTGAAGAAAATGGGATACTTTGGGTTGCCAAATTGCCAATTTCCAATGTAAACACTCATTGTGTTTAATGTATTTTTAAAAATTAAGCTCTAAGAATTTACAAAAATGAAATATTAGGATAGAATGAATGAGTGGGACAAACAAACTTCCTTTTTAAGTCTTCAAGCTGTAATTAATTTTGTGAGTCATGAGCTCTGCGTTTAGTATGCGGTGTCTACCTGCATGTGCAGTTTTTTCCTAGCAACAGGAGGAAACAACATTTTAGGACAGGTGAAGTGACAAAGAGAAAACTGAATTAGATGTGCATATATTAACATATATTATCACAAGGAATCACATTTTGGAATGATTATGACCATTAACAAGTTAATGAAATCTCCCTTCAGTTTGGAAAACATACATAATTTGCTGTTCTCTTATTCAGAACGTTTCACTGTTATTTTGTTTGTTTGTATATAGCTTTTGATATTTTTATGGAAATAGAAAAGTTAAGAAATATGTATGGCATAAATTTCACCTTTATAAGTAGAGATAATTTTGACAATAATATCCGTGAATTTGTATCTCTTTGAAAGTGAAAACTAACTAGGCACTCAGAAAAAATATTTATTCTAACTTTAAATATATTCTATATTAATATATGCCAAATTTTAATATAAGAAACATTTAGTATAAGAATCATATGAAAACATTTGCATATGATTTCATTTTATTCTCTGATGATTAATAATTGCTTGTTTAAAACCTTAGTTGCTTAAAATAACAATTCTTAATATTTACTGTGTATACTGATCACTTGTGGATCTGGTTAAAATGCAGATTACCACATAGGAAATCTGAGATGCAGCCTGAGACTATGCATTTCTCAAAAGCTCCTGCGTGACCCTGATGCTGCTGGACCACAGATCACATTTTTGAATAACAAGGGTCTAGAAGGATTTAGGAGGCAATCAAATGGAACACATTCATTTTAAAAAGTTGCCTTAGGACTATCTTCCAGCACCCTTGTTTTCCCTTTAGTTCCTAAATTGTTTTAAAATGCACTGAAAACTTCAAAGATTTTTAATTCACATAGTCAAATGGTACATACTAATGGGAAAGAACTGCATTTTTGTACTCTGAATTCAACTAATATCTACTGAATTAATTAAAAATGGCATCATTCCATGCATACATTTCTTCCGTTTGGTTTTCAAAATGAATCTCCAAGGTAAATTTTCCAATAGTTTACATTTTACAGGTGAAGAAAATGAGGCAGTATGTAGCTTTTCCACAATTACAACATTCAAGTGTTCGGAATGATTATGAAAATAGCAGGTTGATTTAAAAGACCACAATCCATGCTAATACAGCTAATGTCATTATGTGGAAGCACATGACATTGTCCCATCATTAAAGCATGATGGAGATAACAACAGCATAAAGCAGATCAGAGGCCAGGGATCTGGGATCCGGGATTGGCACTCCTAAGCCCCATGAGTAACCCCACTGAGACAAAGCTTTCTGTATAATTTTAACTACATGACACCTGATTTATACCATCAATTAATGGTTGGTACATGGATTAAACCTAATTTAGAAAACAAAATAATGAGTAGGATTCAAAATCTACTTGAAAGAGATTTTCTTTTTAAATATTCTTTTAAATTCCCTAATCAACTTGGTTGTTTTAAGAATAATTATATTCACCTACTTCTCACAGTGTTTAGTACTAGTCAAGAAAATAAATTTAATAAGAATTAGAAATCTTTTGAGAAACAGCAGATTGTCAATGGACTTATTATAATACATGTGCTTTAGTGCTAGAATAGTCAGATGATAAATATAAAGTTAAAAAGTTTCTTAATATCCATAAAAATATCATATATGTACAATATCTTCATTTGAACTTTGTTTAAAAAGTCCTTACAGTAAGTCACAAACTTGAAAACTCCTATATAACATTCAAAAAAGACAGCTGAATTTAACATGGAGCCATTTGAGTTCACATTTAAAATTTCTTATTTTAACGCTTTATGGAAATTTTGAATCATAAAATTTTACTGAAAAAAAAAAAGGTTTTAAACCACATATTAACTTTCACTGTGGTGCAGTGTTGACATAGTAGATAATATATATACACACACACACACATATAAATATAAATATATATATATATATATATACACACACACAATAGAAATTATAAATTACAACTATTTAAATTACAAATAATATTAGTGTGGTTAGGGTATACATTATCCTTGTAATGCTCCATCGTTATTTATATTAGTCCCCTAAAAAATGCTGAGTCTTTTGCCATAGTTCTCAGTATAAAAATTATATAATTGCAATATTGGGAGACTATACCACTCTTCAAAATTATGTTGAAAAATATTTTGGCTACCAGTAGACTTAGAATCTATAATTTAGGCAAACTGCTATGATGGAAGAGAGTGAACAAATTTTAAGAAAACCTTTTTCATTATTTTGATTCTCTGATTCTTTAAGAGAAACATCAAAATTTATATTATTTATGTAACACCAAGAATCAGAGGCTTCTTATTCCTTTTATGAAAGAAATATTGTTAGTAAACTTCATACCAAGAATCACTTAAAGAAAAAACTCAATTAACCATTTGAAACGGATATAACTAGAAATTGAAAAAAGAATCAAGACAATGTGATCCCATGGAGACAATCCCTTACTTTTTCCTAACACATACCATGTTTACTTAATTCAAACAGTAACAAAATTAGGATTACAGATAGTTCACATGTATATTAATCTAGATGGGATTGAAGAGTAGAGAAATTAATTTTAAATGAATATTTTTATAAAAATAAAAATAACATATATGTGAAATCAAAAAATTTACAAATAATTTTACAAATATTGTCTTGTGGTTTTAATTTTCAAACTATAGTCAATCTTATGTGCCAAAAGAATACTTGACATAGTCTATTGTCTTTGCTTATAGAAATACCCACAATTTTTTAAAAGTGCAATTATTTTGAGTAAATCACCATTATTTCCAAGACAAATGAAGAGGAACATGCATATTTCCACATACCTAGTGATGGGCTGTATTCTGTTTGGCTATTTTTTCTCAAATGGAAAGTTATTAGTTAAATTTTCTTGCAATTACTTCTTGCCAGTAAGGCTAGGTATTGGAGACTATACAGCATTTTATTGGATCAGAGAGAAATAAACTAAGATATCTTCTTGCTGCTGGTGGCTGGGTTCCATTAGTGTTGACCAGGTATCATACACTGTTTCATGGCATCTATGTTAAAAATGCCATATTTTCTGTCTTTTTTTCCCAGATATTTTTTTCTTTTGTGTCACAAAGATTCTGGAAAAGCCATGGTATGAGATCTACTTTTTGAGAACTATTTTCATAAACCCATCACTTTAAAGAACTGGAGAAATTTTCTCTATCTTGGCACTTCACATAGGTGCCATGAGGATTTTCTTTTAGTTTGGTTCATTGTGATCTCCCTCTGGGATTAAAGAAGGGGCAAAGGAACTATAGGAGGCATTAGCAATGTCTCTACCAATACTGAAGGAAGAGCCTCCTAAGTGGTTTCATTAGCTGACTTTGCCTGCAGTATTCATGCCTCAAAAGATGATTGCAGAATAGTATACCTCTGTATTAGCCAGGGTTCTCTAGGGAAAGAGAAATAATGTATATAATGAATATAATATATTTTATAATATATATATAGTATAATATAAAGTTTATGATTTTTTTTCATTGGAATTGACTTATGTGACTGTGAAGATGGGCAAGAACAAATTCCAGAGGGCAAGCTGCAAGCTGGAAACTCCAATGAATGTTTCTTATGAATTCCCAGGAGAAGCTGGCCTAGTAAATTATAGATTGAAATTCTCCATTCTGACTGCTGAAATTATCACTTCTGCTTTTAATGCCTTCAACATATTAGATTAGATGTATCTCATTGCTGAAGGCAAGCCCTCAATTGATTGTAGATGTAATTAGTCATAAATGCAATCAAATTACTACTTAAATCCTCACAGTAACAATAATGCCAATGCTTGCTTGACCAAACAACAGGACACCTAGTGAAGTTTACATGTGAACTGAAACATCACATTGCATCCCCTGTCAACTTGGCAACCATATACAAATATCTAAATGAAAACAATAAGTTGTGTTTTCACCTAAAAAGGCACAATTTTCCTGTGTATAACCAAAAACACTAACTTTCCCCATTATAGGGTATAAGTAATTGGGTAACATCCACTTCTGAATTTGGTATCTTATA
Source organism: Tolypeutes matacus (assembly GCA_026826555.1). Lineage (NCBI taxonomy): Eukaryota > Metazoa > Chordata > Mammalia > Cingulata > Chlamyphoridae > Tolypeutes > Tolypeutes matacus. The sequence continues at coordinate 293,588 of JAKSZT010054431.1, read as the reverse complement.
ACAAATAATATAAAATGAAGTTCATGCAACTTACATCATATAAAAGGGGCTAAAATAGAGAAGAAAGCAAACATATTTGCTTTATGTATATATACAAACATACATATAACAAAACAAAGAGGAAATATGTATAACCATTACACTCCTCCTTTCTTTAACTGACCATGTGGTCATAGTTTGTACTTATAACTTCCTTCTTCCACTACTCATTCCATACTCCCTTTACACTCAGCATTTCACCTCAACTGCCTGTGATTCTTGCAGGAAGGGATGACTCAAACTTTCACTCCTGAAGTTTCTGGGCCTTTGTTAGCTTCACCTGGATTGGGTTGTGGCACTTTTCCATTGACGTTAATCACAGGGCATGGTAGTACTAAGAGATGCCCTAGTGGATCTCCTGGATTCCAGGCAAACTCCTCTAAACATTCTTTGTATAGTAGCAGTCATATTTCCTCCTTGATAACCAAGATTCCTCATTCCAGCCAGTAATTACCATCTTTTCCTATTGACTCAAATGTCAGAGGAGTTCAAAGTATCCAGGTGGCAGTCTTAAGTTCCAGTTAAATAGAATAATTTCTCTTGTAATCTCTTGGTGGAAGCATCCCTCCTTTTGTAACTTAGAACTGTAAACCATCAAAGCTTAAATTTGTAGGGACATGAAGCAAACTTCTTTTTTCTAGTGTATCATTAGGGATTATAATGATTGGTGCCTTTCCTATATCCATCCCCTTCATTCCTGGGTATGGGAGAAAGAACACCATAGATGGTTGCTGATTTAGAGCATGTACAGTCTCCTGGAGAACATTGTCACTGCCCTGCAAATTATTGCCATCTATTTGACACTGTCATTGAGTCTTCAAAAGGCCATCCCTTCTTTCTATCAATCCAGCTGCTTCAGGATCATGGGGAACATGGTAAGACCAGTGTATTCCATAAACATGTGCCCATTCTTGCACATCATGAGTCAAAAAGTGGATTCTTTGATCAAAAGCATATAGTGAGGAATGCCATGAAGGTTATTAGTATGTTCTATAAGTCCATGGATGTTACTTTTGGCACAAGCATTGCAGGGAAAGAAAACCCATATGTGGATTATGTGTTTACACTGGATTGAATAAACATTGCCCTTTCCATGATGAAAGTGGTCCAATAGGCTCATCACCTCAGGGAATTGTGGCATATTGGAGGCTGATTATTGATCTCTGCTGATGGCAGAATAGGTGTTAAGCAGTTGCTATTAGTGAGTGGAAGTGGGATCATGCAAAACCCCCATCCACACCAGCATAGCCACTTTTTTTCATGATCCCACTGGGCAATGACAGGTGTGCCTAGGTTAAGAGGCCAACTGGTATCCACAAATTGGATCATCATATCCACATCATTATTCAAAATTTCCACTGTTGAAGTCACACTTTCGTGAAAATTTACATGGGACTTAAATATCTTCATGCTCTTTGCCCACTCAGAAAAGTCTATACACAATCCTCTTCCATAGACCTCTTTGTCACCAATTTTCCAACCATATTCTTCCCAAGAACCTGACATTCCAGCTGAAATATTGCAGACAGCCCATGAATCAGTATACAAATGCACTTCCAACCATTTCTCCTTCCAAACAAAATGAAAAAGTATGTGCTCTGTTTAAAGTTCCACCCACTGGGTGGATTTCCTCTCTTCACTATCTTTTAGGGAAGTCCCATTAAGGGACTGTAATGTTTAAGCTGTCCACTTTTGGGTATCACATGATTATGGTTCAGAACTGACTGCAATTGAGCTTTCTCTTCCAGTCAATTGATCATAAAGGACTCCCCAAGAGGCTTTATCTGTGGGGTGGGAAAAAGAAGGTAAGGTGGCAGTAGTGGGGGCCAATGAACTTTTGGGCCATTTCCTCATATAACTTACATGTGCCTTCAGGGCTTCCTTGTGCACTGTCTTGTATATGCCTCTTCCTTTTTATGATGGAGTGCTGCTGTGCACATCCAAATTTATGGCTTGGTGGGATAGACAGCTTTCAGTTCATGATAAACAACTCAGATCTCACAGAAACATAGTATTTCATGGTTGAGCATTCAATCTGCACTAAAGCAGATTAGCAGGTCAAAAGTTCTGTCTCAAAAGGAAAATAATTATCTGGAGAGGATGGCAGGGCCTTGCTCCAAATTCCTAATGGTCTGGATTGTGATTCTTTAATCAGGGCCTATTTAATGTTCTAGAAAACATCTCTATTTGCCTATTTGCCACTGTTGATTCTAACATCACGGGATCATCTAGATCATATGGCCTAAGTGTCAGAGCATATTGAAAAGTAGCAGGAAAATTTTGCAGAGCCTCCATTTGCTCTGGTCTCCACTCAAATCTAGCAGCATTTCAGGTCTCAGTAAATGGAGAGGAGTAGCAGTAGTCTAGAGTAGCTTCTACTTCTTGCTCACTAAGTCCAATCAACATAATAGCATCAATATAATAGATGAGTGTAATGTCTTGGGAGAGGGAGAGATGATCAAAGTCCCTGTGGACAATATTATGACACAGGGCTGGAGAATTGATATCCCCTGGGGCAGGATAGTGAAGGTATCTTGCTGGCCTTGTCAGCTGAAATCAAAGTGTGTCTCATGGTCCTTACTAATGATAATTGAGAAAAAACATTTGCCATTTCAATAGATGCATGCCAGATACCAGGGGATGTATTGATTTTCTCAATCAACGATACTATATCTGGAAAAGCAGCAGTTGGATTTGCCATCTGGTTAAGTTTATGATAATCCACTCTCATCCTCCATGATCCATCAGTTTTCTGCACAGTTCAAATACGTGAATTGAATGGGGTTATGGTGGGCATCAACACCTCCGTTTCATTCAAGTGGGAGCACTAATCTCTGAAATCCCTACAGGAATGTGGTAGTGCTTTTGCTTTACTATTTTACTAGGCAGAATCAATTCTAGTAGCTTCCACTTGGCCTTTCTTACCATAATAACCCTCACTCCACAAATTAGGGAACCGATGTGAGGATTGTGCCAATTGGTAAGTATGTCTATTCCATTTATCTATCTGGACTAATAACCACCAAATGGTTCTAAAGACCCACTGGACCCACTGTGAGATGGACCTGAGCTAAAATTCCATCAATCACCTGACCTCCGTAGCCCTCTACTCCAAATGGCAGACCACCAATATTTTGTCTCCCAGAACTAATGTCACTTCTGAATTGAAGTCTATTAATCTCCAAAATGTCTGATCATTTCCTTTTCCCAATGCACAGTTACCATGGTGAAAAGCCATAGATCTCTTTGGGGAAGGCCAAGAGGAAGATTTTCAGCAGTTTAGCAGGCACCTTCCCCAAGGGGAAACAACCTTCCTTTCATTTAAGTGATCTGTGCCTTTAAAACTATCTCAAGTCTGGGAATTAATTAAGGAGACATGACTTTGTTTTTGTAATTCAAGTTAGACTTCTTTTTTTTCACTTGACCTAGAACTCTTCTGCTTATAATGATCAATTAAGAATTTAGTTGACTACCCATATCTTTCATATGTAGGTATGCTATGATATACTAGCCAATACCATAGCCCTCTTTGTGTCAGGCATTTCTGATTACTGAATTGATTCTGCTCTCTATTGTGGTATCCAAACCCACATTGTGTTTGGTGATTAAAGTGCTGTCACTTGGCTTCTGCCAACTCAGGATCTGATCATCCACATTGTGTTTAAAACTCCAGGTCCAGTGACAGCAGTTCCCCCAGTGATATTTGATCTACAAAGAAGAATGACCACAGAACTCTTCAGTGATGATGGAGTTACTCTCACAAATTTATTCCTCACAGTCTTAGTGAATGTTGTGCCCTCCAGACATTGCTGTGATAGGTGTGCAGATCTTGCATGGTAAAGCCACTCTAACATTTCAATCTCTCTAAGCCTTTGGATCTGCTCATCTATATTATACCAAGGAAGCCAACATTTCACCCTTTTAATTACATCTAGATTTATTAATATTTCAGAGTAGTTAATTACATCCACCACGTTGTGCCGCTATCACCACCAACTCACAAAATATTTCCATCATTCTATATTGGAACTCTGTTTAATTTAAGTCTAAAATTCTCATTCCTTACTCACAACCTCATCCTCTGGTAAACTATATTCTAGATTCTGACTGCCTGAGTTTGCTCATTCTAATTACTTGGGAATAATGCTACTATGAACACAAGATAACAAATATTCCTTTGAGTCCCTGCTTACAATTTATTTGGGACTGTACCTGAAGTGGGATTACCAGAACATATTGTACTTCTTTAGTTCACTATATGAGGAAACACTAAACTGATTTCCACAGTGACTGTACCATATAATTTTTACCAGCAATGAATGTGTTCTTATTTACCTTATCCTCTAAAACAATCCTAATTTTCCATTTTTTAATATTAGCTATTCTAATTGGTGTGAAATGATATCTGACTGTGGTTTTGACTTGCATTTCCCTAATGGTTAATGATGTTATACATCTTTTAATGTGCTTTCTGTCATTTTGTAAATCTTCTTTGAGTGATATATATGCAGTTCTTTTGATTATTTTTAATTGGATTTTCTTTTTGCTGTTAAGTTGAAGGATTTCTTCATATATTCTGAGTATTAAACCATTATCAGCTATGTAGTTAAAAATGTTTACTCCCATTGTGTATGTTGACACTCTATCATAATTTCATGATAATATCCTTTGACTTTTGTTCAAAGAACCAAAATGTGCCCTATCAGATCTCAACTGTGAAAATGGTTAGGAGTGGAGTTTGCTGACTGCAATACTCTAACACTTTGTGAAGAAAATCTAATCTGCTTTCATATAACAAGATAACAAATAACATACTAACATGTGTTATAGTCATTGTCACAAAAATTTAATATGCCAAATCATAAAATTTTAAGATAAAACACTGATAATGTGTTAAAATTGAAACTTAATTGCAATAAGAAGAATACAAGAGGTAGACTATTTAACTTAAAGTTACATATTTAAGTTTTGGACATATGTCATTACTTCACAGATCCTAGGCTTGCATAGAACAAGACACACAACCTTCCTTGACTATCATTCTATCTAAGGTGAGACAATAGGAAGCCATTGGAATCTGGGCCTGATCATCTGGGGACAGAGAATGCTGGAATGATAGAGAACTCAGCAAAAAAGGGAAGTGGGCAGTATATCCTATTGAATTAAATTTCAAAAATTGATTACTATGGGAAGAAGGTGGGAAAATGACATTGGGCTTTGATTGGACAGCAATGTATTCACTTGCCATTTCTCCAGAGTGAGAATTATAAGGGAGTGAAGAAAGCTCTGGTGAAGGAAGCCCTCGGCAGCTGAGGCAGTCTCTGAAGATCCTGGCTGTATTAGTCAGCCAAAGGGGTGCTAATACAATATACCAGAGATTGGTTGGTCTTTATAAAGGGTATTTATTTGGGGTAGAACTCCACAGTTATCAGGCCACAAAGCATAAAATTTTTCCCTCACCAAAGTCCATTGCCACGTGTTGGAGCAAGACATCTGCTGACATTTGTCATGGTTCAGGATTCATGGTTCAGCTCTTCCAGGAGCTGTGTTTCTCTCCATTCTTAGTGCCTCTGGTTCCGCCACAAGGTCAGCTGTAGACTATTAGGCTCTCTAGGCATTGCTTCTCTCCACAAGGCCAGCTGTGAACTCTCAGGCGAATGGCTCATCTCTATACCCGGGCCTTCTCTCCAACAGGAAAGCTCCAACATCAAAACTGCTCCCTCTGTCCTTTGCCTTGCCTTTTATATTTGATTCCCCCACCCACCAAGGGGTGGGGGCTCAACAGCCTACTGACATGGCCCAATCAAAGCCCATTTATAACTTAATCCTGCCCAGATGAACAGATCAGTTTACAAGCATAATCTAATACAGATTTTTGGAATTCATAATTACATCAAACTGCCAAATGGCTACACTGGCAGATGGGGGGATTCAGAGAAAAGGTTGGGACTCTGAGAGCTCTTGCTGATGAATGAGCATACTTTCCAAAGACCAATGAAGAACATTTTCAATAATTGTAAATGATTAGATCAGCATATAAATTAATAAAGTTTTTGAGTTTTGTTACTTTTCTATCGATTTTTTTCACTTGGTTTAAAATTCCTAACGTAATTCGAATTTTCAAAATGTTTTTAATATATTTAAAAATAAATATATTTAATAAATAACAAATAAAATAATCTCTTCTTCTTTTTTTTCAGATTGCCTCATTTCTTCCATTGTATACAAAACTGTTTTCAAATCCTTGACTCAGAGCAATGCCACCTAATTCCCAGTATGTTTTGCCCCAGTTTTTCTGTTGCCTTTTTCAGTAGCTATTGATTTTAACCTCCTCACGTCCATGTTCATTGGCTGCTATGCTGCCATTTACCATCCCTGCTCTGTGAAATTATTATGAAAGCATGCACAATATGCTGATGGCATTTAAGCCTTGCTTTGGGGTGGTGTGATGTCACTCATACATACAGCAGGCATCTTTTCTTTATCTTACTGCAGTTTCTTTGAAATTCAACAATTGCTCTTGATTTCACCCAGTTATTATTAATGCAAGCTATTACTTGTAACTTCAGAAATTATGCTTATTATCATCATTGTAGAAATGAATTTCTGATACTATATCTGCATTATAATTTAGTCTACAGCATTTCCAATATCAAAAGATTCCCTCCAAAGAATCAACAATCAGAAACCTATTCCACTTGCCTCCCACACAGTGATGTTGTTGCACTTTTCTTCCCAAGTGCTTCCATTATTTACTAAAAAATCATTTTAGGGCCTACGTTATTCCCTGACTTCACTCAATCTGATTTCTTTTTTTTTTTTTTTTTTTTTTGTCTCTTCATTTAATCCCACCATATATAGGCTGAGAGAAAGGCCAGGAAGACAAGTTTGGAGAAATCATGTTTAGAAAGCTCTTTACCAAAGAAAATATTCTTATATTTACAAAAATAGAGGTGTTTCCTCTTATTATTTGTGGAAGTACAAGGTCAGCCTAAGCAGTTGTAACACTGTGCTCTTCTACATGGTTAACTGGAAACATAGTGCTGATCCTTGCTTAATCTGGAATGAAATATACTTCATACTTAGTAATGAAACCATGTTTGGGTCTGAGACATTAGAGCTTATGAATTATATATATATATATATATATATATTTATTATTATTATTATTATTATACATACATATATTAACATCCAGTATCATGCAAACATTGTATATCCATATATCTTCTTATACACACACATATGTGCATGTGTGTGTGCATATATATATAATATAAATGTATTGCTTTAAAAATATGTGATTGAGAAGCTTGTCCTCTCTGATTGAGAAGTCACTGGAAGTTGTACCTGAATACTCCAGACCTCCTTAATGTTGCATTAAGTTGTCTTGATCCTACTGCACTATATGTTTTTATTGTAACTAATCTTTCATTGTATTCATTGATAATCATTCTATTACATAACTGATACAGCAATCAGGAAACATTTCCTTTTATTTCAAGAGTATACTCATAAATGTCATTGGGGAAATAGGATGCATCTCATTGGGAGATTTATTCAAATCAATAAATATGTGGCTTTCCTTCACCTACATAAACATTTACATTATATTTACCACCCTCATATTTTTTAATTTTCTCAACACTTAAGAAATAGAGAAAAGTATCTTTTTTTCAAAAATTTTGACTTCTATATAGCAGAAATATTTTGCTTAATTTTTTGAATTTAACAATGCTATTTAATTCTTAACCAAAATTTGAAAATAGATACTATTCATAGTTCTCTGTTCTCACTGATCACTAAAGGAAATTGGCATATTTCAGATTGTTTTATATGTGGATGGTCAGTGTTCCCTTTTCCCACTGCCCATCCACAATCTAGCCCAAGGGACTATGGGAGGAAAAAGGTGTTACAAACAGACTTGGCAAAGTCATTCAGATAACACTACTCATTAGAATATGTACTTTCTTTATGGTTTCCTACTCCTTTCTAGCTCATGACCTTAGCTGAAGTGTAAATTTACCACAAACACATTTTTTTTCAGGGAAAGACATTAATTTGAATGTACTGGAGAAAAAAACATGATGATTTAAGCCTTCTGTTTGCTCTTCCTTTTATATTTTTTCAATCATTTATTCCTTAGAAATTATTGGCTGCAATTTTGGAGGATGAGTTATGTTGTGTATTAATCCACTATTATCTATCATACATACTAATGTTTTAGAAAAGAAATCTCAAATATAGAACAGCAAAGCCTTGAAATGTTAAGGTTTAAAATTATTAGTTACTAATTTATTGTGAATGTTTACCTTATCTTTGTCTGTATACAATTTTATAATTACATGTACCCATATTACTGACCTGCTTTGCAATTGATTTATACTAATGACTGAAAATAGGTTGTTTATACATTCTAATAACTCTAACATATCCTCTCTTTCATAATTAGATGTTTTTTGTTCCTGTGTACTACATGGAAATTAGTCCTTCAAATCAGTTATTTTTTGAAAATTGAATCCCCACTGTGGAAGCTTTATGATCTCTATAACTAAAGATGTAATAAAGTTTGATTTTAATTTTCAGTATTCAGACATAATGTTCCCACTGGTTTCAGTTCCATTCCTAAGGATTCAAAAAATAATATCTTTTTGATTCACTGTTATTAATACTGCTAGTATTTGTCTGATGAATGATCATGGATTCACAGTGATTGTCATCTGGTTTAATCAGTATGAAAAGTTAAATGAATAGTAACAACATAATGTATGAAAGACACAATACTGTGATTTGGACTTAGTATCTGAATAATAGTTTTCCAGTGTAGATAAGGGATCAGGATTTAACTTGAAGGAGAACATCATATACTCATGAAATCCTGAAATTATAAAGCTTAAAAATATAAACCTACATATATTGCAAGAGGAAATCAAGTTCTGAATAATTAAGTGACTTAATTTGCAATTAAAACCTAAGAACTTTTAAAAAAATCTACTAAATAGGAGAGTATCATGAGAGCAATTAAGATAAAATATCTAGTAAATAATGCTAGTAGCAAAATAATGCATGTCAGACTACATCATAATTTTAATTTTCCAGAAATATTTGGTGAATAACATCAAAACATCATAATAGAATTCAAGTTTGTAGTTATTTCCAGTAATTTAGTAACATATAATGCAAGGATAAATAAGAAAAATGTTCTGTTTGTGAACGCTTAATTTTATGATACTCAATTATATGCAGTATATCTGTAAACTCATACCAAGAAGAGATGTTTCAATTATGTACAACAAAAATATTTTCTTTCATTGTAAACTTAGTAGTATATAGAATATGAAGAAAAAAGAATACAAATTTGGGAAAAATAAAATATGTATTGCATTCTTCCTAATCTATGTTGACACAGAAGCCACCTAGATTCTATTGGGATTGAAATATTTTGTTTCTTTTCTGTGTCAGTATATATTATTAGAATATTTATTGGTAAATATTTCATAATAAATAAATAAGTTTAATTATATTTAGTTTAATAGTTGTGGGAACACTTTGGAAAAATTTAAACCTGCTTTGCTGTGCAAGTAAATTACCACTGCATGTGAAAAAGTTGCTGTTATCATCTTCTCCTGAAAACAATGGGGACTTTCTTATTATACACTGTTACTTAATCAGAGCTTTCTTCCTCTCTATTGTCTCTTGAGAGAAAAACTTTCTGGGCACTTTCATGTGCAGCAATTGCTTGGGCATCCCTCCTTATATAGCTGACTATATATATATTGAAGGAGATCAAATAAACAGGCCACTAGCCGCTGGCTGCATCCCCCAAAAGATACAAAGCTTCAGAGTATTTTCATTTCATTCCCGTGGCAAATATTAATTATTTCTCAATGAATCTTATGACGGTTATATTTAGCTTAGACCTTGAATTCAGTCAAATAATGAATTTAATCTGGTGTATATCCATTAATTGTTAGAGTAGATGATAAAATATTGATTGTTTCAAATGTCAATTTGCAATACTATACATTTTCCTTTAAATGATTGAAAATTTTAATATTTTTGCCTTGAAAAGTACTGTGCTGAAATAAATATTTAGCAAATAAATTAAACAAATGAATTGAAGCATGCTTTAAACAATGATTGAGACAACATTCAGATTTAACATTTTGTGAACTTTGAATGAAAAATATAATTTAAAATATTTTAGTAAGCTAACAAAATAATACTATATCAAGGTTTTCTTCATTCAGATGGATTTCATTACAAATACATTTGAGTATGTTGATTTTTTAATTTAACTTCATAAGTTATTAAATTATTTTATAATTCTGCCACTTTATATAAGATGTCATGTTGAGTTTATTGTTAATTATATATGTTAATGCTTCCTCGCAATTTTGTTCAGAGCTGTTAAAAAAAAGAAAAAGTTTTATCAATACGTAAGTAGCCCATATATTGCAAATTTGTATTTAGAATGTAAAGTATTGTATCACATGTTAAAAAATTTATTGAAAACATTTAAGAACAATTCAGAAGCAATGTGTAAATGAGGTTTGGTAATGCAGATTTGAATAAAAAAGAATAAGTGGGATTTATATAACTGGAAACTGATAAAGGCTTAAATTTTTAGTGAAAAAGAAAATATTCAATTAAAATAATTAATGAACTTCAAGATAGACATGATAAATTATTCAGATAATTGCACAGAAGAGAATGAAAAGAAATTTCACATGCCCATACATGTGTGCATGCACACACTGGCACACACAAGATACAAGTTCAGAATTTGGGGAATAAAGAGGGATAGAAAAATAAATAGATAAGCAAGTAGGTAATATTTTATTGGAAATGGCTGACATTTCCTCATCAGATATATAAAAAGGAATTTAAAATTGTGGGCAGAATAACTTTTGTTTATCCTTCCAGGTACATTGTTTATCCACTCCATCTTACTTAACTAAAATGATTTGTCTGATAATACTTTAATTTGTGATGACAAATTATATACAGAATATATCTTTTCCCACATAGAGGAGAAAAATCTTTGCACTTAGAATGATATTTTTCAATATAAATATAATGATATGGTAAAAAGAATATGAAGAAATTATAAAATACTTGGAAAAATAAAATAACTTCATGATTGAATTTTTATCCTTAACCCAAATTGACACAGAAATAAACTAGATCTTAATTGGTTTAAAATACTTGTTTTCTATTATCTGATATTATATATTTGAATATTTATGGTAAAGTGTATAATTAAAAGCATAATTTTACTTATATATTGGATAATATTAACACTGTCTTTTACAATCCATCCTATGATGTCAAAACTCAGATTTGAACTTACCTTTAGCTAAATACTGATTTCAACAAGGACAACAGCCATAAGTATTTATAAAATATTTTAAAATATTTATCTTTGAAGTTTTGACATCTTGGTATACTGTAAATTTTTCTTTTAAATAATTCAAATGTTTAATTTTCTGCCTCACAATCATTTTCATTTTTGAAAATGAATAAATTACCCAATTATAATTTTAGTACATATGAAAGGAATGGGCAGTAATGTGAATTGGGCAAATAGGTTGAATAAAAAATTGAATTAAACCAGGCTTTAAACAATTATTGATATAATATTCAGAGTGAGCATTTTGTTCAACTTTTTCTGAAAACTAAATTAAAATGACTTTAGTAAGTTTAATAAAATTATATTTTATCTCAATGTTTTATTAATTCATATTATTTTATCACAATTACATAGGATTATGCTGATATCTGATTTTATCTTTTTGATTTATTACTTTATATTTTGTCTCTTTTCTTAATGGATCATAAGGAATTTCCCATTAATTATCTTTGTTAATATATTCTCAATATATATTTAGAATTGTAAGCATACAAACAGAAAACAGATTTCTCAATATACAAGAATTCTATGTATTGCAATTTTTGTAACTGGAACTTAAAGGACAATGTACCATATCTTTAAAATTCATTGAAAAAATGGAAAAGAATATTAATGAGCAAATGTGATGATAAATGATAGCATATATTAGAATAAGAAATAAGTGAACTTGTATAAATTGAAGCAGATTATTGCTTCAACTAAAGAGTAAGAGAAAATAAAATATAAGATAAAATATTAAATAAATTGAAAGTAACTTTGATGGGAAGCGGGAGTAGCACATGGTTAAGTGGGTGCTTCACATGTATGAGGTCCTGGGTTCAATCCCCAGAACCACCCCCACCACCCAAAAGAAAAGATAGACTTGAGAATTACCCTGAACTTTGCCCAGAGAAGGAAATGAAATTTCTGGGAGACATAGCATGTGCGTACACATACAAATACACAAAATACAAGATACACAAAGGTAATGATTATGGATAATGAAGAGGAAAAGAAGGAAAATGAGGAGGAAATGTGTTTTTTATTGTTAATGGCTAACATTTTCCTTAAAACTGTAACACATAAGAATCCATGTGTTCAGAAAGTGATCTTACTGTTCTTGGCTCCTAGTTAGTTTTGGACAAGTGGGAGGCTTTCAGGAAATCAAACAGAGAAAGTAAATTGCCTTCAGAGGTGTTTATTCTCAGCTCTCTTTTTGTGGATGGTCCTGAGGGTAGTTACATTCTGTAACAGAAACTCACAGCTTGCCAGGAAGACTTTTCTTCTAGTTTATTCCCATTCTCTCTCTTCTTTGCCTTAAACCACTCTTTCCACTCACCTTTCTAATTGGTGATTATTCTACAAAATAAATGACATATATAATTCAAAATAAAGAGCATAAAAACACAAAGCCCTTTCCAGATAAAAGGTATATATGCATTGAATATGTAATTAATATTAGAAGATAGATTTAGACATAGACATAGATCAAGATGATATAATGATAGAAAAAATGTTATTGGGAAATAAGAGAACATTTACATAAAATATAAAGATTATATAATTCTAATCAATAGTATTTATTTTGTATTCTTTTATGTTTTTAACTATTGCTACTAGTTTTTTTATTACACAGGTGTAGGTTATAGTTCAAGTTTTGTTTTACTGTTTTTCTGTCATACTTACACATAATTATACAGTTACACAGTGCAACTTTGAATAATATGTAAATCCTTCCATCCAATTTGTGGCATTTGCTTTGAATTCTTTTGATATCATTCATCCTGAATTTTGGAGGGGGATGGTGCTATCATTACTGGAAAGTTTGCCTCCTTACTGAAATAATCTAAATAGAGCAACAATTTATCATTGCCTTCTGATCCAAAAACTTGCATGATATTTTCATGTCATTTTACTCAGGATTCAGAGTATATGCACTCTGCCTCAAATCCACTGCCTTAAAACAAGTCTTTTATATTTTATTCATTCCAAATTATGTAAATAATATGGATGTTCTGAGGCTAATAAGGCACATTACTACTTATATTGCCATGTCTAAATGTGTAAATCTTTACTTTATTTTATTATAATATTGTTTTGTGTACATTAGACAAGAAAAATATAAAGGTAATGAAGCCAAACATAATTTTGATTATAATGACATTTAAAATATTCATCTATTCTTCCTCTAAAACAATGAAATGGGTGTGAAATTAAACAATTACAACAATTAAATGAGAGTGAATTTGTCACAAACACAAAAAAAAAAGATAGAGCAAGAAAAGAAGCTACAACAACTTCTTTTTACAAAATTAATTATGTAAATATCAAGTAAAGAACTTTGTATAAGAGAGTATATACAAAAAGCAATTAGACCTCCATATTTGCTCTCCATCTCAGGAGAGAAAAACTATGCTTTTCTGACAGTAGTCAAGTGGGGAGATTGTAGACAAAATACACTGTAAAGAAGGAGGTGGGTACAAGAGATAAACTTTTAAAAGTGAATTCAGTGAATACAGGTATTATATATACGATTCTTTGTAAGACCCCTTAAAAATGTCTACATCCCTGATCAATGCATCAATCTATAAGAGGGTAGAGTTTTTGCAGGTCTGGAATGTGTGTTTGCTTGTTGATGGTCTGGGGCTAAAAATGTAACATAATGTTTGTCATAGATTTGTAGGTGTGAAACCCATTTATTTCAAAAATGTAAGCTCAAATCTGAACAAATAGTTAAACCCATGATCATATGGTTAGCATAATGAAAAATGAGGCATTGTTAAAACAAAAACAAATATTTTAGGTTATACGTAATAAATATGCTCAGAAAATGTACTCATCTCTATTTATATCAGTACCTCTTTTGTCCAATCCCATCAGCCTCACAACCTCACAACAGGGCCTGCTTGGACAGTCTATTTTTGTCAGAGTGGCCAAATTCAAATATAAGTAAGAGCTTCCCGGTCCTATACTCAAATAATCCTAGATTGTCCTTTAACACACAGAACTAATTAAGAATAGTTTCCATGAACTGCAGTGTTCATTGATGCAATCTACTTTTCACTTCCTCTCTCACTCATCATTTTGTCTGTCCATACATGTGTAAGCCACTAACAGAATAAAAAGCATAATACACTGATCCACTAATTAGTAAGAATACTAGCTGATGCAAATTAAAAAAGACAATGTAGGTAATGATAGCCTATTTTCCCTTGGAAATCAGCAGTTTGACAAATTGTCATTCTTGGGCAATGATCAAGCTCATGGGAGAGCAGCAACAGATGTAAAATTGTCAAGCTCTTCAGCTCTCTGTCTGCCAACATAGATAGCAATGAAACCAGACAATGTAGGCATCATATGACTTCTCAGGGGAATCAACACATTCTATGATCTTTATTAAAATGAAAGTTTACAATATTGTTCTGTCCTTGTGGTCACCGGTAATTACACTAGTCCTCAATCTCAGAAAACAGTTGGAAGCTTCCTGAAAATGGATGGAAAGGATTCTACTAAGTCATCATTTTTAGAAAAAAAAATTGTTTTATGTTTGAAAGTAAACTGAGAATTAAAGCATTTAAAAATATTTATTTAACCAATAGTGAAATATAATAAACTTTAAATGGATAATTTTCAATTCATATTACCTCGTGTTCTAATTGTTCAATGTAACATTGTCATATTTTCTTTGGGATGAAATGAAATGTAAGAACATATTGCATTTGTGTTCCTCAAAAAGAGTTATGATTTATAATACTCTTTGCATATTTACAATATCATGGCTCAGAAATGCATGTAATGAGTAAGGATTGTTTCACTTATCTTAGAAAGCTAAATGAAATGTTAAATGAAATCGCAATTAATGACAGCTATACAAGAAGTAATAAAGGAAGAAAATTAAAATTAATTATGTAAAGTGTTTAATTAACATACTATATTCCCAGAACTAAAATATTTTGCAGGTAATTGTATCAGGTAGAATTATCAAGGAATAAGTCTTGAGGTAATTTTTCCTATTTTATTTCCTTTCACACTAAATGGCAGAGACAAGTATGGATAAGTTAGAAATATATCTATGTATGGCCATGAACATTTTTTGACTTTTTATGATAAATAATTCACAATATTTTCTAACAAGAATAGTAGCAGAGATATCAAATCAAATTTTATCATTTTAAACATTTTTTAAATCATTCAGCAAATGTTTCCCCCTTTGACTTGAACATATCACAATTATTACTTTTTTCTATTTAATACAATATATGATTGTTTTTCCTCATATATTAGAGAATAATAAATTATTGATATTAAATGAGATATAATTTAAATTCATTGTTTTCCAAAATCCAATGGCCAACATTTACTCTGTGACCTGTCCACCTTCCACCACCATTGGGAGAGTATGAGCATAACCTTTAAAAGAAGGGGTTAAAGGGAAGAGAGTGGGAGTTTGAAGTGTAAAGTATGTTTCTTAAATATTAACTACATTTACAGGAAGGTTAAGAGTAATATCTCTACAAATAAAACGCATCATCCTGACACTGAAAGAGGCATCTCCAACTGCAGTATTTCTTTACCCTGACGCTAGCTGAATTTAGCATCAAAACTTCCATAATTTTCTTCCCTGCTACATAAACTGCTACATAATCTTATGGGAGGGATAGAAGAACATGAAGATGTGGAAGTGGTAATATGACAGACATGATAATTGTTATAAAATATTTTTAATATTTCAGATGTGCAGTAGATAATGCCTTGTATTTAAATAGTGGAGGAGTTAGTAGAAAAAAGAAAAAAGGAGTTTGTGGGGAAAACATAATGATTTAACATATTAGATGTTTGGAATGTTAATGAGAGGAAATTTTAGAAAGTAAATAATTTGGTAAATATGAGGCTCATATATTTGATACCTACTGTAACCATGTTATGCATCCTATAAGACTGTAAATGATAAATAATGGGTATACTGGAGGAGAATAAAAAGCTAGCCATTAGCTAAATCCTGTATTAAAATTTTGAACTTAGTGAACAACTCTAAATTGAATGTTCTCTAGAGACAAGTAAGCTAAAAATTATTTTTTCCTTACAATTTCATATTTTTCAAATTCTAAGAAGCTCTATAGAAATTAAAGTTGTATTTATCATATGGCAGGATGTAGGTACATCAAACTTAAGGGACAATTTGCATTATTTAATCAGTCATTTTTTATTTCTCTAGAGGGTTGCAAGGTTATGCAAAATTAGGAAAAAGCTTTCAGTCAGTCAGCATCTTTCACAGAATATATTTGAACAAAATTATAAGAGCAGATATGTGTAATCTAAAATTATATTGGTTAAGTAAAACTAAATTAACAGGAAATGAATAATGACCATACAGTGAAGAGGATCTGGATGGAAGTAATCATTTAGTAATTTTATTGTGACATTACAATATTGAGAGACTTGATTTTATTGATGTTATTGTTTTCTCTCTTTTTATTTATTTTTTGACATATTATGCTTGCAGTAATGGAAAATAAAACAACTGTGACTTAGTTTATCATCATGGAATTTTCTACCAATCACAATATGTATATTTTGCCTTAAGTGCCCTTCCCATTCATTTACTTTTGAGCCCTGATGGGAAATGGCTTCATTATTATGATCACAACTTTTGACCAGCATCTCTACACATCCATGTACTTCTTCCTGAAGAATTAATCTTTCCTGGGTTTCTGCTTCATTTCAAGTACAATCCCCATGCCATTGTCAATTCCTTGACCCACAACAAGTCCATCTCTTTCCTTGGCTTTGTCATCCAACTTTTTCTTGTGGTTTCATTTTTGGCTGCAGAGTTGTTCCTCCTCACATCCATGTCCTTTGGCAACTATGCTGCCATCTGCCATCCCCTGCACAATGAAGAATATGAACATGGGCACATGCATGCAGGTCTTAGCTGTGTCTTGGCTTGGTGGAACACTGACTGCTGTGATGCCCACAGCTGATACCTCCTATTTATCCTTCTGGGTGTCCAACATGATCCATCAGTTCTTCTGTGACATCCCCATTTATTATCCATTTCTTCTTCAGAAAATTTAATGAGAGAAATTGTGCCCATCCTTATTGCTGTGGTCGTGGGCTTCTACTATTTTATTTTCACTGTCATTTCCTATGTTGACATTTTCTTCTCTGTCAAGAAGATTCTATCCATAGAAGGCCAGTCAAAAGCCCACTCCACTTGTTTTTCACACCCGGGGATCATTGTATTATTTCTCTCTACACTTTCATTGCACATCTAAAGCCAAATTCAAGGTCCCCTTCTATTTCTGGCCTTGTAATTTCTATGTTCTACACTATGGTACCAACAACCTTGAATCCCATCATATACTGTCTAAGAAACAAGGCCATGAAGATGGCTCTGAACATGTTGTTAGAGGGAACACTCATCAAAAAGTAATGGATATTCCTCTTTTCTTTAAAAAGCTAATATAATTTACCAATATACATCTATAATTTATTCAGTTTCCCTATAACCTTTACAGGTAATCATTTAAAGGGGAAAAAAAAGGTACAATGCCTCATTAGGAATATTCATTAGCTAGAAAAGTTACATTTTTTTATCTTGTCATAAAACCTCCAGAATTCTTATAGTTAACGATCCTTTTGCTAACTCCTTTCTTGAGTGGCACCCATAAGCTGAATCCTAGCTAAAAACTACTATTGTTTAATTTTCTTATTAATTTTATTTGGTTATTTTGTTGGCTTTGTTTTTAGAGAAGTTATGGAAAACTGAAAGGTCACAACTCTGGAAGGGGTGGATCACTGGTGCAGAGTGTCAGTGATGGGGGGATGCATGGGAAGGGGCTCACTTGGGACATGACCCAAGGCATACGAATATGTTCAAGTGTTCATGAGGAATTGTCTCAGTGGGTGGAGATCCACAAAATAACCTAAAGAATATTGAATTCCCATCCTATGGAGTCCTTCTACTTTCTCTAATACAAGAGCAAGAATCCTCCAAGTACAAGGGCACTGCCTACTGAAGGAAGACAGATCATTATGCCCAGACTTTGACATTAATAATTGTACTTATGAGCCATTTCTTTTGAAATTGGAACTTAGCCTAGTATTATATATTGCCTAAGAGTTACCCCCTGAAAGCCTCCTTGTGCTCAAATGTGGCCTCTTTCTAAGCAAAACTCAGTATATAAACAGACTAACTTCCTCCCTGCATGGGACATGACTCCCAGGGATGAGCCTTCCTGGCACTGAGGAATTATTGACAATCACAACTGACAATTCATTTGGAAAAAAGACCTTGCCCAAAAGGGGGAAATGGTAAATACAAATGAGTTTTTATGACTAAGAAATTTCAAAGTGACTAGGGATGTCATTCCAGAGATTGCACTTATACATGTCTCAGCAGGATCTCATATCAGTAAACAGTGCCTCAAATAGCAGGGCTTCTGTGGGCTCTAGAGATATCCAGACACTATAGGCAGGGCAGACAGTTCAGGAATTTGAGACCCTGTGAGCTGGCCTTACTTTGGAATTTATGTATTCCAGTGTAACAGAGTTAGACTCATTTATACTTTCCCTACTCATGGCTCTTCTACCTCTTTTATTTGTATTGGTAATTATTTGTCCCAGAGAATGAAATCTTTTGTCTGTCCATGTGCATGTTGAGCCCTGTATCTCAGCAAAGTAGCAACCCCTACTATCCAATCCATTGGACTCATCTAGGGCAACTAACAAGGAGATGATGATGGACAATGCTCATCCCAAAGAACAGAGTGTCTGCTACTGCAAGCAAAATAGTTCCATCCATCTGCCTCATGGGATCTAAGCCCCCTCTCACTTAGAAGAAGAGTGGTCATTACCATCCCCAAATCTTCAAGATTGGGGAATGAATTTATTATTTTTCTACCATAGCCTTGTTATTATTCTAGCAATGGAAGAACTTCTACAATTGATATAAAGGCAGTGACCACCTGAAGTTCTAAGGGGATGGAGAAGGTAGACTAGGTGTAATATGGGGCACTTTGGGACATTGAAATTGTCCTACATGGCATTGCAATGATGGATACAGGCCATTATATATTTTGTCACAACCTACAAAATTGTGCAGGAGAGAGCGCAAACTATAATGTAAACTACAGTCCATGATTAGTAACAATGCTTCCATAAGTGTTTATCAATAGTAACAAAGTTACCACACTAATGAAGG
Source organism: Tolypeutes matacus (assembly GCA_026826555.1). NCBI lineage: Eukaryota > Metazoa > Chordata > Mammalia > Cingulata > Chlamyphoridae > Tolypeutes > Tolypeutes matacus. The sequence continues at coordinate 273,954 of JAKSZT010054431.1, read as the reverse complement.
GTGCTGTTAATGTGGGAAAGTGTGGGAGGGGGAGGAAGTGGGGCATTTGGGAATCCCTTTTTTTAAATTTAAGTTATGTAATCCAAAGCTTCTTTAAAAATAAAAAATTAATTAAAAAAGAAACACATTTGTTTATTATAGAAAGCACTACTACATATTACTACCTTTTACCAAAACAAAACAATAATACTAACAAGTAAAAAAACTACCCCATACTTCTATTTTCATATTATCTCACTAATTCAAAATACCCAAACCTTGCAGAATCCTTTGACACATATTTACTTATTCCCTGTGATAGATGTCTTATTTATAGATCATTGTGGTGAATAAGTTGCTTCAAAATTAAAAGTAACAATCTTTGTCTCCCCATCCTACTTATGTGACACTAACTTTCCTTTAATATATTCATTTAGAATTTTTAGTGAAAAGGGAAATGGAAAATGAGAGTTAAATGCATTTTTCCAGAGAAAGTTAAGATTCTCTAATCATATTCCAATTTTCCTGAGGAAATTTATCACATAATGACATAACTTAGGGAGTACAGTTATTTATTATTTGTTCATTATGCAGAAGAACAGATATTTTTACTATCTATTATACTGTAGTATAAACCATCATTTTATATATTCTGGTAGCTTATCTGCGATATCATAAAATTTATGGTTAATATGAGTAGGTTTTTAAGTGTTTTAGATACTAACATCTACTTCATGAAAATTTCATCCTTCTCTAGTTGTCCCTTTAATAAGTGTTTATTTTTTTATTTTTTTACTTAACACAACTTCCAAGAATTATGTAATTAAATTTATCAAATTGTTTCCCTGTGATTTCTTATTACAAAAAATTTGATGATGTTTATAATCCATTTTATTCAATTCACATTATTTTACATCCTTTTAATTTTATAAACTAATATGTGTTTATGTATAATGAAATAAAAAATATTTTGAGATTTTTATTTCAGAAATTACTTAAAGAAAAGCAGGAAATATTTTCTTGAATTCTGAGAAACATTTTCCAATGTTATCCTCATTAAAATGCATTAATATAAACAACAAATTCAATTTTTTAAATTAAAAAGTGATTCCATAATAAGTTCAATTATGAATTATCTCATATCATCTAGGGCCTATCAGTGATAGAGAAGTTGGCATTAGCTTAACCATTTGTTATTCTCTCTTTTTTTTTTTTTTTTTGCCTTTTCTGCATCAATAGAGAGGGTAATGAAATTTTTTTTTCTTTTTTAAAAATTTATTGAAGTCTATCAATCATACATAAACATACATAAACAATAAGTGTATAGTAATAGTTGTGAACTTATAAAACAAACACATAACATCATAGAGGTGGTAGGGTGAGGTATGAGAGCTATTCTCTTTTAATTCTCTCTCCTAAACAATTTTATAAGCATAGAATTTCAAGACTCAATATGATATTCAAATTTGTAAGGATTGTCCCTTATTGTTAAGCATGTAATTTTACTATGGTGTATCAGGTGAAAATACTCACACTCTGTTAATCTTTTAAAAGAGAGAGTCACAGGGAAGATGCAAGCATTACATCAGTAATACATGTGCTTGAAATGGGAAATTTAAAAAAGTGTTTTGATGGTTAGTCACTTAATATTTATTGAGCACCTTAAATAGAATAGACTAATCCAGATTCTTCATCCAAGCCTCTGTGCAATATTAACTCATGTCCTTCAGGCATGATTCTTTTATAACAAACAAGAATAGAAGCCCTTGGGAAATTTTTGAGCGTCAAGCATAGTCCTAGTCTATTAAACAGTACAGCATCTTGGGCTACCATGTAATTCCCTGTGGTCATGGCATTTTTTGACCTCCTGATGCTAGGTGAGCACCTGGTGTCTCATCACCCACATGGGCTTCTGGGCCAGGCTCACACCCACAATGAAATCATTCCCCTCATTCCCTGGAGAGTGTGTAGTCTAATAGGATTGAATGCCTCCATTTCATAAATCTCAAGTCTCTAAATTTTTACACATTTTTGAAAAAGCTATATATTAAAATTGTTATACAGTTAAAGAAAACACTTTTTATATAATTATCCTATGATATCTTCTATATCTGTTTTTGGCATGAAAAAGAAAAGAAAAAAATAAACAGAACAAAATAATCACTGATTTACAGGCATGTTTCCAACAAAGAATTTGTGATCTGTTAAAAACAAACAAATAAAAACTTTTAAAAATCTAAAAACATAATAATTTGGTGTGAAAATCATATTGTTGTTCCAAAATAATATTTCCCTGTACATGTTTATTGATCATCCATAATGGTGATAAACAAATGATTAAATTAAAACAAGTAATTCTGCTTTTATTAGTCATTAAAAATGTTAAAGGCTGAAATGTAAATTCCCTTCGTACTTGGGCACACAAAACTTAATCCAAATGCCTTTACTTGTATATTCTGGGCACCTGTTAAATCTAAGGTTTTGTAAAAAAAATTTATATATATATATATATGTGTGTGTGTGTGTGTGTGTGCGTATTTTGTTCTAAGGACCAAACTATGTTCTATCAGACGGTAACTGTAAAAATGGTTGGAGAAGAGTGGTGACTACATTTTTCTCAAGCTTTGTGAAGAAATTTGATCTAGATTCATATTTAAATCAACAATTGTTAAAATCATGTCCTTCAAAATTTGATCTACCAAGGCAAAAAAACTTTAACATAAAGAGTAATAATGAGATAGAATTGAAACTTAAATGCAATAAGAAGAATACAAAAAACATAGTAATTAAATTAAATTTACATATTTAAATTTTGGACATGTGCCATTACTTCCCAGATCCTGTGCTTGTATAGAACCAGGAAAACTGCCTTCCTTGTCTGCCATTCTTTCTAGGATGATGACAACAGGAAGCTATTGGAAGTTGGGCTTGATCATCCTGAGACAATGAACACTGGAAGGTTAGATGACTCAATGAAAAGGGGAGGTGAGCCATATATGTTCTTGAAATCATTTTCAAAAACTGATTACTATTGGAGAGAGGAGGGAAAATTATCTTGAGACATATTAGGGAGTGAAGGATGATCTGGTAAAAGAAGCCCTGTGCAGCTGACCAGGCTCTGGAGATGCAGGCAGAGGGGAAGATTCAGAGAAAAGTTTAAGACTCAAAGAGATCTTGCTGATGAATGAGCATAATTTCCAAAGGCCAATGAAGAATATTTTCAGCAATTGTGAACAATTAAAAAAAAATAGGGTAAAAAAAAGTAAGTATGCAGAGCTCTGTGGAGATAGATTCAGGTATTTTCAGGCTCTGTGTGCTGATAAGCTCCTCAAAGCAGGTAGGTGGACCTGGAGAAGCTTTGAGAAGGTGGTTTTTGAACAGCTGGCAGTTCTCCAAAGACTGTTTCACCTTTGGCTTCCCTGTAGGAGAGTGAAAAGCATGATGTTCACATCAAAGGGATCCCTGGTCCTCCCACTACCCTGCAAACAGGAACCATTTGGCTTCCCCCTCAGATCTCTTTCTTTTACAACCTCTGGCAAATCCTCTTGGAACCAACTCCCAAATATACTTAGAGTCCCAAATATACTTCCACTTCCACCAGCATTTAATTCTAGGCTAGATGATAGATCTCACCAATTAAAGCTAAATTTCTTCTATTTTCCTAGAAAGACCCACAAATTCTGACCATACATCTTGTCTATTCTGAGACATCACTTCTATATTTATGAAGACTTTCTTGCCATTCTTTTGCTAAATGAAGGACTCTAATTTTCTTACTCACATATCCATCTGAAAATATTGGGGCTTTTACTTCAGTCTCATAGATAACGAGGAATGGGTTTACTGGCACTAGATTTATATGTATTTGCATTTTTGAAATAAAACAAAACAAAAAGCCTATTATATCATAACCCCCCTTAACTGTAGTAGCCATGTGACAGATATTATTTAAAATTTTTCCAGTGTTATAAGCATAGTGTCCAATGCTATTTGTTTTTGATGTTCCTGTACACTGATCTTTACTTGAAGTGAAAAAGGATTTATCCTCTGTGAATTGTACATTTCTGTGCATATTGATGGTGTTTCTATTCCATATGATTGTTTATAAGTTTGACCATTTGTAAGAGATCTTTATTTAAAATTGATACTAATACATTTACAACATGTGTTACAATTTTTGCTCAATCTCCTTATTTATACTGATTTAATGACATTTTAAAATTTATTTTTTAACCCATTTAAGATGAATTACATGTGGAATAACATTGATGCCCATATATTTCCCTTCCAAATGGATAATATTAAAATACCATGTAAATAAATTCTTATTAAATCAAATATAAATCAATATCAATTTTAGAATTCAACTCAGCACAATTAATTACTTGGCTATTTGACACAATAGCCAAACCATCACAATTTACAAAGCAATTAGTAAGAAAATTTTAAAAATCTACTAAATAAGACAGTATTTTGAGAACGATTCAAAGAAATTAACTAGTTAATAATGCTAAAAGCATAGTAATGCATATCACACTACATCATAATTCTAAATTTTTTCAGAAATATTTGGTGAACAACATCACTACATGATATTATAATTCAAGTTTGTATTTATTTCCAGTTATTTAGTTACATATAATGCAGGAGTAATTAAGAATTAGGCCTTATTTGGAAATACCTAATTTTATGATGATTATATGCAGTATATCTATAATTTCATATCAAGAGGAGGGAAAGTTTTTCACTTATGAACAACAAAAATCATATTCTTTCTATGTAAACAGTAGTATAAAGAACATGAAGAAAGAAGTATAAAAGCTTTAGGAGGAGAAAAAACACCCTATTTATGGCATTCTTCTTAACCTAAGTTGACAAAAAACCACCTAGGTATGAGTCAGGCATTTTCTTTCTATTCTGTGATATTAAATATCACATGCAAGGTACAAGTTCAGGAATACGAGAAATAAAAAGAAATAAAGAGATGCAAAAGGTAATGCTTTATTAGCAATGACTGACATTTTCTTATCAGATATATACAAAAGAATCTATAAATCTTGGGCCAAATATCTTTTGTTTACCTTTTCAGGTACACTGTTTTCTCACTCTACCTTGCTTTGATTATTGGAGCAAAACTTCTTGAATTATATCAGTCTGTTCACTGCTCTGGCTTTCTCTCTCCTAATTTTTTTTTCTCTTCAAACTACTTCTTCCTCTACCATTTCAGATCTAAAAATGTAAGCAGTTAACTGCTGTTACAAATAGCAGCTTTGTAAGTACCTGCTTCAGCAGAATGAGATGGTAGACATTACAACAAAAAACATTGATATGTGTATGGCCAATGTTACAATATGGCACAGCTGTGCACAAGCCAAACTTTACACACGTAATTTAAAGAGTCATGAAAATTAAGAGATATAAATGGCAATCAGGTATAGTCAGGCCATTTAAAAAGGACCCAAGTCACTTCTATCAGTGAAGATGAAAATATTTGTAATTACATAAGAAAAAATCTGTTGAGAAATTCACTTAAAAATAGGAATTTGAAAGCCATAAGTGAACTTGACAAAAGATCTGGAAAAAACTGCCAAGCATATGCACAGTATCAGTAAAGTATAGAATGTGGACAAAAATTATGGCATACAGAAGACAAGATGATAATATATAAGGTGTGTCATTTGGGGTTCTGATATCAAATTACCACCCCACAAATTATTTATTAAATAGAAAATGGAAAAGTGTAACTTTACAGTTAAGGAAATTGTAAGACACCATCTTAACCAAATGATCAAAGTTAATAGAACCAGTTTTAGAACATATTGATATCTTGTGCCTCCTTATTAGGTACAGACCTACAGTATTTCCAAAAGTACATAAATTGTTTGTAATCATGAGGAAAACTCATATAAATCTAAATTGATGGATATTCTACAAAATAAATGGCCATCACTTTTCAAAATGAAATTGATGAAAAATAAAGAAAATTAACTTAAATGATACATGAAATATGTAATTGTATATTTGATCTTAGAATACAGGTTTGACATAGAAATAGATAGAGTTATAAAGGAATATATAATTATACATAGAAAGGCATTATTGAGAAATTTTACATTTCTATTCAGTATGAAAATTAGATTAAAACAATGGATCTATAGTATATTGCTAATTTTGTGTTGTTATGAGATTTTGCTTTATGTAGGTGTAGGCTGCTTTTAAACTTTTATTTAATCTTACTATTTATTTAAATGCTGATGGACTTTTTCTTTGAATTATATGCAAATACTTTCATACTTCTTCAAACTTTCTGCTTTTAAATGAATACTATGATATTAAGAGTCCTAAACTTAAAATTTGGTGGAGAAGGAGACTATGAATCCTTGAAAGGTTGTTCTGATCTGAACTATTTCAATAAGATATGAATATTTATTGTCTTCACAGTGAAAAACAGTTGAATAATATTTTTCAATCATTTTTAATCAGGGTTCATAGTATTGCACTCTGCCTCATTTCCACTGTCAGAAAAAAAATCTATATTTTATCCATTTTCTGTTTTTATTTTGGATGTGCTAGTTTGGTACTATGATATAATTTACATTGCCATATCTGTTTTATTGTATTGTGTTAATAAAAGGTGTGGTATATATTAGACAAAGCAAAATGCAAATGAAGTTAATCAAAACTTAATTTTGGTTACAATGACAGGTTTAAACACACATTTATCTCTACTCCCTCACCAAAAACAATTAAATGATGGTGAAATTTTACACACATAAAGAGAAAAAAGAGAAAAGAGGTCACAATACAGGGAAAACATCAGGTACTGTGTGTAAGAGTGGTCATACAAAAAGGGACTCAAACTCTCAAACTCCGCATCTGCCCTCAACAACAGTAATGAAGAAACTACTACCCTCCTGAAGGAAGTAGTGGAGTGTAGAGGCTACAGGGATTGAAGAAAAGATGCATCAGCCTGGAGACAAAAGGCACCATAAAAAGGGGGGTTGGGGATGAAATATATATATTTAAATAAGGATATTCAATGAAAATAGATATTATACAATGTGAAGTCCTTTATTATTCTCATGATCTTTCACAGTATGCTGGTGGCCAACCTACACTCAACTGGGAAAATACTGTGGTTTTCTTTCAGGAGTAATTGACCCTTTAAAATGTCCACATCTCTTCTCAATTAAGTCCAGGTGTTGACAATTATAGTCCATACACATTGTACTTCTAATGCACTGTTGCCTCTTAATTATGAATGTGCAACAGAAGATTAACAAGTGTTTGTAGGTAGTCTTTGACATAAAGACAGAAACCATAGTAATCATAATATTGGCAGGAGTAAGCTGAGGTATTTCAAGGAATAGACGGAAAAATCTAAAAAGAAAACACACAGTGAACTCTCTGGGGAAAAAAAAAAGAGGAGACTTCCTCCAAAGGGTACTGTTAAAAAATACCTCAGAAAAATACAGCTCTTAATATTTGAAAATATTATAACAGGAATAAAATTGTGCCAAAGGTTTGTTAGAAGAACATTTTAGGTAGACTCTCTAAAGAGTAAAGATAAGTAACAAAGAGATTGAAAAATCAAGATAAATGATAGGAAAAATATCGATGAAGGAAATCTTACTAAAATAATTCCATAAAAACAAAGAGAAAGGAAAGGAAGGGAAACTATCAAAAAATTACAAGATTATTCCTCAAACTTAAGGAAATGAGTTGAAAAAAAGAAGGACCAAAAAACCCCAGAGCAATATGTTCAAAACAATAGCAACAAAAAATTACATCATGGCACATCCTTGTGTAATGCTACAGCACTGAACTAGATTTCTCTAAGATCATGTAGTGAAAGAATTTTTTAAAAAATGAAAAAGTAAAAGTTAATACAAATGATGTGAAATTTTTAGTGGGATGAGTTATTAACACAAGTTACTTGGGTGGGGGAGAAACATTCAAACTCTAAAGAAAATCAATTATCAACTTAGATTCCTTCACACAACCAAAGCAGCAAACTGTGAGAGAGTAGAATTCTTGCACATTGATTGCTTATTGGTTGGTTATTTGTTCTGGCTTTCCATTTGTAATATTATTTTCCTGGTTATGGATTTGTTGGTTTAAATCCAATTTCCATCAAAAATTAAAACTTAATAAACAATATCTTAATTTGAATAAAATATGTAGCCCAAAAAGTAAGATCTACATAATATGAAAAAAAATAGTTTAATATATTATTATTAATAATAGTCTTCACAATAAAAAGTACTCAGAAACCAAACACTTTACCTCCAACACTACCTCTTTCATACAGGCCCTTCAACTGCAAAACCTCACAACCATAGTAGTGTAATAGCTTTATAGCCTCATTTCCAGTAGTTGCCTTTATAGTCTATCTTTGTCAGAGAAGGACCAAGTTTAAATATGTCGGATCACATCACTCCTCTATTCATACAATTCATGGTTTTCTTCTCATTCAGGGCCCAAGTTAATTAATTCCAATGAACAACATATCCCACCCTTTTCCTTCAGGCATTACCCCCTAGTGTTTACCTAATACTTTAGTGTTTCACCTGGGGCCACCCTGCCCTCTTCTGGTCACCTGGCAAACTTCCACCTCTGTCATTTGCTCTTTATGGATCCTTTGACAGTCACCGGGTGGCTACATCTGTGCTCTACTCTGGTCCCCACATACCTCTACCTCCCTCCAAAGCACAACTTGGTGGTGAGAGGTAATAACAGTTCCAGCTACATTAGGTCTTTCACTCACTGTATCTCTTACTGAAGTAGTGTCAACAGAATGTACTCAAGAACTGAATGAATTATTGGAACCTAGAATTGATTACATTTCTCTTCATAGATGTGCAAACCACTGACAGAATCAAAATGTGACATGCTGATTCTACTAATTACTCAGTGAGATTTTATCGAATGGTGATCCCAATTAAGAAAGTCAGTGGAGACATAGGTAGCACCATCTCCCTTTGGAATCAAGTGATTTGATAAGTTGAAATTCTAGGGCTATGTTCATATCCAATTGGAGAGTGGTAACAGAGGAAAATGAACAATTTTTTAAGTTCTACTGCTTTTTCCAACATAAATATCTAGGAAGTCAGAGTGTGCAGGACTGTTCAGAGAAAACAATATGTCCTATGATTTATTTATGTAAGTTTACAACCTTCTTCTATCCTTGTGATCAGTTATAATTGCACTAGCACAAACCTCAGAAGATAGCTGAAACCTTCATGCTCCAGGATCGAAGTGATACCAGTAAGTCACTGTTTCTTAAAAGACTATTAATTTTAGATTTTGAAGTAACCTAATAAAACAATACTTAATTTTTTACATAAAAATGAAAGATTATGAATTTTAAAGGATCATATTATTCACTGGTGCTGAAACTAATCAGATTAACAAAGTCATCAATTTTGGGGTGAATTTTAATGGGCAAACAAATTTTTTTCTTTTCCTCAATTTTAGGTGTCCCACAAAAAGAATTGTGATTTTTAATATTCTTGTTATATTATAATATCTTGGTTCAGAAATGTGCCAAAGAATATGAAGTAATACACATATTAGCAATATATATTAGAATGTAGCTTATTAAACTGGAGCTGTATTCAATGTTAAAATCAAATCACAATAATTAAGGAAAGGCATAAAAAATAATAATTAAAAAAAATACATACTATACTATTAGCCCTTAAAATATTATTGGCATGTAACTGAGTTGGAATCATTAAGAACCTTGTCATGGAGTTAATTTCCGCTTAAAATGTCCTTTCCTTCTAAAAGAGACAGAATATGGATAAGTTAGAAATATGTTCATTTATTATTTTTAACATTATTTAAAAATAAAACAGGGACTGTGTGTAATTTTGTATGATAAAATATTCATACTATTTTTAACAGAAATAGCTGCAGCAATATATCAAATTAACTGTTATAATTATAAACATTTAAAAATCAGTCAAGAATCTAAACCTGTTTAACTAGAATACATCCTATCCTAATTTTTGCCCTTTAATAAAAATATATGTGATAGTTTCCTCAATTAAATTGAAATTATTTTATATCATGTTTCTCCTAAATTCAACAATGAACATTTATTTTGATCTTTCCAACATCCACAATCATACAGAGAAAATGGGCATAAAAAGGAGATAAAGTGAAGAATGTGGAAAGGGAAATGTAAAGTACATTTCTTAACATTATGCAAAATTCATGAGATTAAACAATAATCTATGTAAAAGTAAGAGGCATCCACCTGTGTCTGCTAACAGATCACCAAGCATACTATTTAATCAGACTAAGAATGGCTGAATTCAGTTCCAACTCTGCCATCTCTCCTCCCCTGCTACATAATTTGTATTATACTTATTGGAAAGATAAAATGTCCCAGGGAGGGGGAATGTGTGGTGTGGTAGACATGAAAACTGTTATAAAACATTTGCAATATACACATGTGCAGTAGATAAGGTCATGCATCATCTCCTGTAGTAATAGTGGAGGTGTGATTATAACTAAAGAGATAAAAAGCCTTGTAGGTAGAACACAAACATTTATTTTATTAGATTTGAAAAAAAAAGTCAAAGGGAATAAGAAAGAAAAGTAAATAATATGCTAGAAAGGAGGCCTAGAGTTTTAGCTAATATATTATAGAACTTTAACTACTAAAATATTCAGGTTATGGGTTCTTCAGAACTTCACTTCTATGATAATTAATGATAAACAATTTGCATATTTTGAAGGAGAAAAATGCCAGCCATTAGATAAATCCCTTACTAATATTTCCAAGTGACACAACAGACCTAAACTGGACATTCTTGAGAGAACAAATAGACTAAATATTTTACCCAGTAAATGAGATAGGTTAGTAATAGTTCAGTTACTGCTCAAATTCTCAGAAGCTGTGTAGAAGCTGAGGTTGTGTTAATCAGGAAATAAAAGGTAAGGGCAATAAGATAAGGGCACAATTTAGTATTTGTTAATTGGCTAATTTGGATTTATCAGGAGAGTTAGGAAGGAATTGCTAAGGGTAGTAGAAAATATTCAGCCATTCAGCCTCTTTAACAGAATATATTGGACAATATTATTATATAATGACAAGTTTACATGGACTGAAATAATAATACAAAATGAAACAAGTAATGAATGATGAACAATATACTGAAGATATAATTTTGTGGTTAATTAATTGTGTGAGTAACATGTACAGACAATCATTATAGAATTTAATATTTAAAAGCTTGATATTCAATGTGTTTTATTCCTCTCTCCAATGTTTTATAGATTATGACTGCAGTAAGGGCAAATCTCACAATTGTGACTGAATTTCACACCAGTCAAAATATGTATATTTTGCATTCAGTTCTCTTCTCAATGACTTACTTATGGGCCCTATTGGGAAATGTCCTGATCACAACTTTAGATCAGCAACTCCACACCCCCATGTACTTTTCCTGAAGAACTTATCTTTCCTGAATCTCTGCCTCATTTCAATCACTATTCCCAAAGCCATTTTCAACTCTTTGATCCACAACAACTCCATCTCCTTCTTTGGCTGTGTCCTTTAGGTTTTTCTTTTGGTTTTCTTGGCAGGTGCAGAGCTGTTTCTCCTCACAGCAATGTCCTTTAACCACTATGCTGCCATCTGCCTTCCCCTGCACTATGAAATCATCATGAACATGGGCATGTGCATGCAGATGGCATCTATGTCTTGGCTCAGTGGTGTTCTGACTGTTGTTATGCACACAGTTGGTACATTCTCCTTATCCTTCTGTGGGTCTAACATGATCCATCAGTTCTTCTGTGACATTCCCCAGTTATTAGCTATTTCTTGTTCAGAAAATGTAATAAGTGAAATTGTGCCCATACTAATTAGTATGGTTTTAGGTTTCTGCTGTTTTATTTTCTTTGCAGTTTCTTATGTCTACATCTTCTCCACTGTCAAGAAGATTCCATCAACAGAAGGCCAATCAAAAACCTACTCCACTTGCCTTCCACAAATGGTGGTAGTTCTGTTATTTCTCTCTTCTGGCTTCACAGCTTATATAAAACCAACTTTAAGGATCCTTTCTATTTTTGACCTTATAATTTCTGTATTTTATACTATGGTACCCCCAATTTTGAATCCTGTCATATACAGTCTAAAAAACAAGGCCATGAAGATGGCTCTGCACATGCTATTAAAGAGAAAGCTCATCAATAAGGTATACATGCCTTTTAATTTCAATAGCACATATAATCTACAAGTAGTCATTGTTTATTCATTTCTCCACCAACTCTTACAATTACATATTTAAAATGAATAAATGAGCAGATTTTATTAGCGATTTCAATTCGGTAAAATTGTCACAATTTTCTATTATTATGTAAGCCTATGGAACTCCAAAATCTGTAGATCCATTTGCCAACCCATTATTAAGTGCTGTTCATGAGCAGAATTCTAGTATTTGTAATATGGTGTGAAGAAACGTGTTTGCTAAGTGGGTTCCGTGTAATATTTTGGGTAATCTAAGCACCTCTTAAATATATATATATAACATTTTTGTAAGCAAATGCACATATATGCATATATATTTATATATCATTTTGCAAATGTTGTATGTATTGTGAAAATTTTGATTTTTACCCACAATAAAAAAAAGAAAAAAAAAGAAACGTGTTTGCTAAGAAATCATTACCATAAAACACATGAAAGCAACAAACAAAAAGCAACCCGCAAACACTACTGTCTTATTATTTTATCAACCAATTCCAATTACTAAAATCTTGTAGAATCGTTTGACATATTAATGTTATTCATTCTTTTTTTTTAAATTTATTTTTATTGTGGGTAAAAATCAAAATTCTCACAATACATACATACATTTGCAAAATGATTTTTAAATATATATGCATATATGTGTATTTGCTTACAAAAATGTTATATATATATATACATATATTTTAAGAGGTGCTTAGATTACCCAAAATATTACACGGAACCCACTGGGATTCCCATGTTGCCCACCTCCCACACCTCCCACCACATCCCACACAAACATCTCCCACAAGTGTGGCCCACCACCCTCAATGAACTTACACATCCTGGAGCCTTGCATTAGGTTGTTTATATAAATACACCAAGAGGGGTGATTCAGTTCAAAATCCAATGTGATCATCTCACTCAACAAATTGTACTTATGAGTAGCTATCTTTCATTTCATATACTCATTTAGGGTTTTCAGTCAAATGACAAATGGAATCTGTGTTTTATGTTTTCTTTTTCCAGAAAAAGATAATTAGAATTCCAAGGAAATAGAGGAGCTATGATTGAAATCTGACTTGAAATCAATATTAATTTGGGTAATGCTTTATTTTTGTCATAAGTCTATATTCTCTTGATAATCTATTTACAAATATAAAAAAATATTTAAATAAAAATATAAATACCCTTATTTTAAATTTTAAAATGTAAGTACCATTATTTTATATGTTTATTTTCATTATGTTTGTTTCTGAGGATTTTTTTCAATCTTAATTTTTTTTCTTTTGATGTCTGATGAAAGACTTCTACTAGCTATCACACAGCTTCCACAATTTTTCTTCCACTATTATATATGCATTTTGTTCTTGTATTATATAAAATATTATGTTGAAATAAACATAGATGTTTATGTAAATATGTATTATACTGAAGTATGGATAGTATAAATTTCAAATTTCTCAACTAATGTTTGTGAAATTTTAAGAAATATAACATTCTAGATGTGTGATGCCATGTTTATTTATTATATCTCTGTAAGCACATTGTTATTTCTCCTAATATTTACTGTTTAGTATATATTAGGTCCACAAAAAATCTTTCTTAAAAATAATGAATATATGATTTCTATAAGAATTAAGTTCATTTAAATTCTGTACATTATACTTCAATATTTTCTTCATGGTGTAATCTTTTACACAGCGATATAATAAAAAATTGTTTTAATTTATTATTTCTTAAGGATGCAATGAAATATGGTCTTTTTAATTATTTGATATAAGTTTTGTGTTCATATAATGTATTAATTTACCTGTTGTGTCATGAAATTTTTGGTTAACTTGCATGTGCTTTGATAAGATACAGGTAATTCATGCAAATATTGTCTATATCTAGTTGCTCCTTTAATTATGGTAATATTATTTTTAATTAGCACAGCTATTAATAATTATACACTTAAATCTTTCAAAATATTCCCCTGTTATTTTGAGTCCTTCAACTTCATGATATTATGAATTTATCACATTCAATACAAGTTCTTCACATTTTTATAATTTTAAACAAATGGAAGATATGTGGAATAAGATCAAAATTGTAGAGTTTGTTTTTCCTTAAGACTTAAAGAAAAGGAGGAAAATTTTCTTGAATGTTGAAAAATGTTTTTCAACCAAGGCTCTTATTTTTATAATGAATTAATATAAATAACAAATTTCACGTATTTGAATAAAGGTCAGCAAATTATTATGTGTAATTATGATATATAACAGACTTCACAAAGGGCATATCAGAGCCGAAGTGAGAAGTTAACATTAGCCTAAACCATTTGCTGCTCTATTCTTAATCTTCTCCATTAAATGTTTGCCCATTTATTAATTGGGTTTTTTGTCTTTTTGTGGTTGAGTTGAAGGATTTCTTTATATATTATCGGTATTAAATCTCTATCAGGTACGTGGTTTCCAAATATTTTCTCATTGTGTAGGCTGTTGTTTTACTTTCATGATAAAGTCTTTCATGGCACAAAAGTTTATAATTTTGATGAGATCTAATTTATATATTTTTCTTTTGTTGCTTGTGCTTTGGGTGAAAAGTCTAAGAAAAAAAAAAAAAAAGGCTAAGCCACCATTTCCTAACACAAATTCCTGAAGATGATTCTATATGTTTTCTTCTTGGAGTTTTATAGTTTGGGCTCTTATATTTAGGTGTTTTAAAACATAAATATATTTTTATGTTTTTGTTTTGATTTTTATATTTGTGTGAGGTATGGGTCCTTCTTTTTTTTTGCAAATAGAGATCCAGTTTCCCAGCACCATTTATTGAAGAGACTCTTCTTTCCAAATTGAGTGGCATTTAGAAATCAGTTGGCCAAAAGTGTGAGGGTTGATTTCTGAGCTCTTCTTATTCCAATGCCATTGGTCCATTTAACCGGCCTTGTGCCGGTTTCACACTGTTTTGCTTATTGTACCCTTGTAATAAGTGTTAAGATTAGGAAGTGTGAGTCCTCCAATCTCATTCTTCTTTTTTAAGATAATTGCATATTCTCTGCTCCTTTCACTTCCATATCAATTTGGTGTTTAGCTTTTCCATTTCTGCAAAGAAGGATGTTGGGATTTTGATTGTGTTTCAATTGAATGCATACCTTGTTTTGAGTAGGACTGACATCTTAGTTATATTCAGTTTTACATTATATGAACACAGAATGTCCTTCTCTTTACTTAGGTCTTCTCCGATTCTTTTTTTGCAATGTTTACAGTTTTCTGTGTACAAGTCCATCACATCCTTGCTTAGATATATTCCTAGATATTTGATTCTTATACTTGCAATGTAAATGGATTGTATTTTTTCAGTTCTTCTGATTTTTCTTGCTTGTGTGTAGAAATACTACTGCTTTTTGGGTGTTGGTACTGTACCCTGCCACTTTGATGAATTAACTTATTAGCACTAGGGTATTTCTTGTGGATTTTTCAGGATTTTCTGTATATATTGTCATATCATCTACAAATAAGAAATGTTTTACTTCTTCATTTTCAATTTGAATGCATTTTATTTCTTTTTCTGGCCTAATTGCCAGAAAAATAACAATGGTGATAGTGGGCATCCTTGTCTTTTTCCTGGTATTAAAGGGAAGATTTTCATTCTTTCACCATTAAGTAGTATGTCAGTTGTTTGCTTCTTCTATATACTTTTGACAAGTTGAGATTATTTCTTTCTATTCTTAGTGTTATAAGTGTTTTTGGCAAAAAGAGGTGCTAGATATTTTCAAATTCTTTTTCTGCCTCAATTAAGATAATCATTTTTTTCTTTCATTATGTAAATTTAGTATATTACATTAATTGATTTTATTTTGTTGAACCATGTTTGCATATAAGGGATAAATCCCAATTGATCATGGTGTATAATTAATTAAATATGCTCTTGGATTTGGTTTCCAATATTTTGTTGAAAAAATTTTGGATGTATTTTCATAGGAGACATTGTTCTGTTGCTTACTGTGATATCTTTATCTGCTTTGGGGTTGAGGATGATGTTGGCCTCCCACAAAGAATTAGGTGGTGCCACACCTCTTCAATTTTTGGAAGTGCTTGTGTGGAATTGGAGTTAACTCTTCTGGATGTTGGGTAGAATTTCCTAGTGAATTCCCTTCTGGATGTGGACTTTCCTTTGTTGGGAGGTTTTGGATTACCAACTCAATCTAATTACTAGTTTTTGGCTTGTTGAAATCTTCTATCACTTGTTGGGTAATTGTAGATAGTTTGTGTCTTTCTAGGAATTTGTTCCTTTTAATAGGTTATCTAATATTTTGGTGTACCCTTTTCATAGTACCATATTATAGTCCTTTTTATTACAGTGATATCAGTCGTAATGTCCTCTTTCATTTCTGATTTTCATTATTTGTATCCTCTTTTTTTGTCCTTTGTCAGTGTAGCTAAATATTTATAAGTTTTACTAAGCTTTTAAAAAAATAATTTTGCTTGTTAATTCTGTTTTTTCTATTATATTTTTAGGTTGTTCTTTGTACTCACCCTCATTTTTGAAGGACAGTTTTGCTGGATACACAATTCTTGGCTGGCAGTTTTTCTCTTTGGTTCCTTGAATATATCATATTACTTTGTTCTGCCTCCATCATTTATGATGAGAGATCAGGACTCAATCTTATCAAGGTTCCTTTGTTTGTGATGTTTTGCTTTTCCCTTTCTGCTCTCAGAATCTTCTCTTTGTCTTTTTGAATAGTTGTTGTCTGGCAGTAGGTCTATTCTGATCAAGATATTGATATTTATGTCTTTCATGAGGGCTGGGAAGTTTTCATTCGTTAATTCCTCAAATATTCTTTCTGCCCCCTTTCCATTCTCTTCTCCTTCTGGGACACCAATAGTGTGAATGTTTGTGCATTTTTCATTGTCATTCAATTCCCTGAGACCCTCTTCCATTTTTTCCATCCTCTTCTCTTTCTCTTTTCCTGTCTTTTCCAGTTCAGATGTTCTATTTTCAAAATAACTAATTCTGTCTTTGAGCAATTGAAATCTGCTCTTATATGCCTCTAATATATTTTTAATCTCATCCATCTTGTCTTTCATTCCCAAAGTGTCTTTTACTTTTCTTTGCAGGCTTTCAAATTGTTCTTTATGCTCATCCAGTTTCTTCTTAATACCTTTTATTCCTTTAGTCATATTGTCTTTAATTTCTTAAAATTGATTTAGGAGAGTTGTGTGATTATCGCTGATTAATTGTCTTAAATTCTGTATTTTTTTCAGGATATTTGGTTAGTTCCTTTGACTGGGCCATCTCTTCCTGTTTCCTAGTATGGATTGCAATTTTTTTGCTGCTATCTAGGCATCTAAACTGGTGAAATTGCTTGGATGGCTGATTTCTTTCCTTTGCCTATTATTTTCTTTTCTCAAAGCTCTTCTTTGAAATTTGGTTCAACTTACACTAAATCTTTAAAATTGTCTAGCTTAAGTTATCAAAATTGGACCAGGGACTTACTAATGGGATGCAGACTTTCTCACAGGGGTAGGATACTGAGAGTACCATAAACAGTTTTGTTTTTTTTTTCCATGCAATTTCCAGACTGGCCAGCATAAGGCATTTGTCAGCACAGCCTTCCATGGAGGTTTTTCCACAGGCTGTGTTCCTGTGGTGAATCTCCAGAGCAGAGATTCAAAGTAGGCTCTGCTGACTCAGGTCACTGAAGAAAAGCCCCCCAACTGTCCCTCCTTTTCCCCTTGAAACAGCTGACAGGGATAAAGATGTCTGTCCCCCTCTCAGATGGCTGCATTCAGCCAGGGGTTTTAGCCCAGCTTAAGATCTTGCTACTGGGTGAAGCAAGTCCTGCCCAGCCACTGTGGGAGCTTGGTAACTCACAGCTGACCTTTCAGCCCCTTTGTCTCTCTCTCCTGGTCTTCTGACCCCAAAAGCATGTCCCCCAGACAGCTTTTGGCTCTTTCTCCATTGTTTTTGTAATAGCATTGAGCTCTGCCTGTCTGTCACCATCTTCCCACAATCCTCATTATTTCTTTTAATATTCCTTCTTTCCTTTCTCTCTGTTTTCTCCTTCTAGGATTTCTATCATGGATATATTCATATTCTTGGTGGTGTCCCAGAGGTGTTTTAGGGAAATTTCACTCTTTTCTTCTACTTCTCAGTGTAACTCATTTCAAATGTCTTGTCTTCACTTTCACTGAGTATTGCTTTTGCCAGCTCCAATCTGATCTTGTAACACTCTTGAGCATTTTGCATTTCAGTTATTGCTGTTTTCAAAACCAATTTTTTTTGGTTATTTTTTAAATTTATACCTCTTTATTAAGACTCATATTAATCATTCAATGTTTGCATGATGCCTTGTAGTTCTCTCTCTGCATTTTTTTCATCTTTTTGAGAATTGTTAAAATGATTTTTTAATTACTTTGGTTTTTCCAAATTCTCATCTTCTTCATTGATGTTTTCTGGCATTTTATCCTATTTCATTGGATGGACGATAATTACTTGTTTCTTTGTTTGTCTTCTAATTTTTTGTTGCACATGTACATTTTAATATTTTTAAATGTTTACACTGGGATTTATTTATTGACATATCTGTTTGTTGAATTTGTAACGAGCTTGTTAAAAGACAGAGATTTTCTTGAACTTCAGCCCTCCTATCAGGAAGATCTGCCCAAGGTGAATGCAGCATGCAAGATTTCCCCCTGAATTTCTGGGTCTCTTTGTTCCCTGAGATTTTGTTTATTAGTTGGTTTGGAATTCACTTGTTTCCAGAAGTTTCATTGTGCCCTCTGTTTCCCAAGGATAGACTTCCCTCTCAAATATATTTCACACTCTCAGGCCATTTTCACAGATTGTCTTCCTCAAAATTTCTTATACTCCTTTTGTTTTTTTAAGCTGATTTTATCTGAAGGGCAAATTCTAAGAGGAGGGCTCACCGGAGAAGACTGGACAAGTCAGTCATTCCCAGTCATGATAGTGCCAGGGAACCATGAATAGAGTGCAAATGACTCCATTGTGCCCTGCAGAGGGAATCAGTAAGAGTACCAAGTGATTCTATGACAACTCCCCAAAGCTGAGATTTCCTGGCCTGCTCAGCAAATACAGCTTCTCAATAAACTGTCCCTCCATGATTCTGAAGAAGTACCACAATCTTTAAGTCTCCACCACCCTTGCCCCTGTCCATGGATGGTTGAAACAACTGTTGCCACTGCTCTTGTCCACTTGGGTTAAAACAATCACTGCCTTTTAAACAGAGCCTTCAGCAATCCAAACTGGCTAATCAAAAGCCATGATCAGTGATCTGTCATGCACTGTCCTGTTCTTGTCCTTTCATGTCACCAGTGAGCTAGCTATGGACTGAGCCACTTAGCTGTCTACTACTGGAGTGAAGGATGGGTACCTGTAGACTTTATGCAGCTATAGAAACTTACTGTTCTTTACCTTAATGTATCAGCTTCTTCCTCCTGCTGTTCCTTGAATGTTGTACTGTGTTCTTTTGGCCTCTGTACTTTACAAAATAGCTGTTTCAGACAGTTTTGAGGCAAACTAGTAAAATAGGGACTCAATAGATGGATGTGGAACCTGGCAAGAAGTCCACATGGAAATCGATACCCCCAAGATGGCTGCTGGAAGACTCTCATGAGAACTTCCATTTGAAATGAGAGTTCATCCAGAAGCCAGAAGTCCCAGATATTCTCCAGGGGCCTTATCATTGGGCTTTCCTGGGGTATTGATGGGTGAGGTAATGAATCAAAAGAGCAAACAGCTGGAACTCTTCTCCTGCCATTAGCAAAGAGGCAGAATAATTAATGGTTTAAAAGACAAGCAGGAAAGTGAACCGGTCCTGTCTCTGTGCCTGTTCATGCCCTATTCTGGCCTTCTTTTCCTCCTGCCTGGATCAACATGCAAGTAGACCTGGGCATTTATCTATAGTGGGAAATGTAGTCTGTAAATCAGGCCTCTTTATCACTCTTCAGCTCCTTCCTCTCTACCTGGGAACCATGATCTGTTATTTTCTCCCATATTTCTTCCCTCCCTACCTTAATAAATTACTGGGCTAACTAACCAGCTTGCTCTTGATATTTGTCCTTTTTTTACTTGGCTTGCTTTACTCAGGTTCATCCATATTGTCATATGTTTCATGATGTCATTTATTCTTACAGCTGAATAATATTCCATTGTGTTTATATACCACAGTGTGCTTATACATTTATTGGTTTATGGACACCTGAGCTGTTTCTATCTTTTGGCAATGGTGAATAATGTCATTATGAACATTGATGTGCAAATGTCTGTGCATGTCACTGCTCTCAGTTCTTCTCGGTATATACTTAGTAGTGGAATTGTCAGGTAGCATGGTGTATATATATATAAAACTTCCTTATGAACCACCCAACAGACTTCCACAGTGACTGTACCATTCTACATTCACAACAACATTGAATAAGCATTCTTATCTGTCCACATACTCTCCATAAATTGTAGTTTTCTGTTTTGTTATAGTGGTCATTATAGCAGTTGTGAAATAATATCTCATTGTAGCTTTGATTTGCATTTTCCCTCAGAGCAAGAGATGTTGCATATTTTTCATGTGGCTTTTTTGCATGTGTATTTTTTCTTTAGAAAAATGTACTTTCCAATCTTTTGCCCATTTTTCAATCAGGTCATTTGTCTTTTTATTTTTGAGTTGTACATCTCTCTATATTATGGATACTAGTCTCTTGTCAGATGCTTAATTTCCATATATTTTCTCCCATTTTTACTCTCTTCACAAAGTCAATGTGTTTAATTTTGAGAAGGTCCCATTTATCTATTTTTTTCATTTGTTGTACAAGCTTTGGGTTTAAGGTTTAAGAGACCCCTACCTATTAAAAGTTCTTGTAGATGTTTCCCTATGTTATCATTTAGGAATTTTATGGTCCTGGATTTTATATTTAGGTCTTTGGTCCATTTTGAGCTGATTCTTTTGTAGGGAGTGACATAGGTGCCCTTTTTCATTCTTTTTGGTTATGGATACCCAGTTCTCCCAGCACCATTTTTTGAAGAGACTGTTCTGTTCCAGAAAAATGGATTTGGTAGGCTTATAAACAATTAGTTGAACTTAGAAGAAAGCATCTAGTTCTGGAGTTTCAATTCAATTCCATTGATTAATGTGACTAGCTGTATGACAATGCCATGCTGTTTTGACCACTGTTTCTTTCTAATACACTTCAAGTTCAGGAAGTGTTAGTCCTCCAACTTTGTTTTCTTTTTAAGGATTTTTTTGGCTATTCAAGTCCAGTTTCCCTTCCAAATATATTTGCTACATGGCTTTTCTATTTCTGGAAAGTAAGCTGTTGTAATTTTAATTGGCATTGCATGGGATCTATATATAACTTTGGGTAGATTAAGATCTTCATGATGTTTAGTCTTGCAATCCATGAACACAGAATGCATTTACATTTGTCTATGTCTTCTTTAATTTTTTTTTCAAGGGGAAATTGCAAATGCAGTCCCCCACTATCACAAATTATGCAGTCGAGTTTCTCATATTTAGGGAAATCACAGGGGTGAGCACATCAAGAGTGCAATGGAAAAGACTTGCCCTGGGAAAAACAGCTTTGTGATCATGGTATCTCTCCTGCCAGACTTTGAATTCAAATGGAGGATGCCTTGCATGTTTACTGAACTGTATAGGATCCATGACTCCTGTTTCCCTCCCAATTTCTCCTTATGATAATGGAAATGTTTATCTTTTGTCCATTTGTGTATTGGAGGCAGATAAATTATTTTATAAGTTTCTGAGGTCTACAGCAGCTGGGACTTTGCCCCAAGATGAACTGTATTTCCTTAAACTGATTATGATGTGATTTTGTACTGAGTATTCTTACTGAAATAAGGTTTTTTGAATATTGTAAAGTCTTTTTGGAATTCAGAGGGTGGAGTATAGCAGTTTGCTATTATTTAAAAATTCCAAAAATAGACATTGGATTATGTTTGTAAACTGGTCTGTTCCTCTGGGTGTCATTAAATTATGATTAGGGCTTTGATTCGGCCAAATCAGTAAGGCATTGAGTCCCCACCCCTTGGTGGGTGGGGACTCACAGATAATAGACATTGCAAAAAACAGAGTTGGAATTCTGATGCTGAGTTTTAATGCTGGAGCTCAGGGAAGTAAGCATACAGAGGAGCTTGTTCGTGATGAAGGAGAGAAGGCCCTGGGAAAAGAGATGTGGCATTTGTGTAATAGTTTTCAGTTGGCTTTGTGGAGAGAAGTAAGCCTGAGCCCAGAGAGAAAAAGCCCTGGGAAGAGAGGAACCCAGGAAGGCTGAACTCTTGGCAGATGTCAGTAGCCATCTTGCTCCAATACGTGGCAACAAACTTTGGTGAGGGAAGTAAGTTATGCTTTTTGGCCTGGTAATTGTAAGCTTCTACTCTAAATAAATACCCTTTTATAAAGGCCAACAGATTTCTGGTATTTTGCATCAGCACCCCTTTGGCTCACTAATACACTCTGTCCTGTGCAATTTTGTAAGTATGACAAAATATATAGTGGCCTGTAACCATCATTGCAATGTCATGCAGGACAATTCCAATGTCCTGAAAATGCCCCCATATTACACCTATTCTTCTCTCTTTCTCCCCCTGAACCTCTGGTGGCCACAGCATCCACATCAATGATAAATGCTCTTCCATTGCTAAAATAACAATGTTTATGGTAGAATAATAGTAAATCTATTTTAGGCCATTGTTCATTCCCCAATATTGAGGATTTTGAGATCATGATGCACACTCTCCCTCTAATTAAGAGGGAGCTTAGATCCCATGAAGCAGATGGATGGAATTGTCTTGCTTGCAGTTGCAGACTGTCTATGTTCCTTGGGATGGGCATTGTCCATCAATATCACCCTGTTAGCTGTTCTGGGTGAGTCCAGTGAATCAGAGAGTAGGTTTTGCAACTCTGCTGAGATTCAGGATCCAACTGGCACATGGATAAACCAAAGATTTAAGTCTCTTGAACATACACCTATCAACTACAGTACTAACTATAGTTTGAAATAGAATAATCACATATAGGGAAACCACAAATGAGTATAACTGTCACACAGGGGAGCATAAATTTCTAGGTTAGACCCACTGGCAGGGCAGTAAACTTCTGGGCTGTCTGCTCTGCCTATAGTGTCTGGATGCCTCTAGAGCCCTCAGGAGCCCTGCTATTTGAGACATTACTGTGGCAGTAATGAGATCCATCTGAGATGCACATAGGCATACCCTCTGAAATGACCTCCCAACTCACTTTGAAACCTCTTAGCCATAAGGACTCAATTGTATTTACCATATCCCCCTATGGTCAAGGTCTTTTTCCAGGTGCATTGATAGTTGGTGCTTTGTATTAATCCCTCGGTGACAGGGAGACTCATCCCCAGGAGTCATGTCCCATGCTGGGGAAAAGGTGGTTCATTTATTTGCTGAGTTTGGCTTAGAGAGAGGCCACATTTGAGCAACATGTAAGCCCTCAGGAGGTAACTCTGAGGCAACATATAATACACGGCTGTTTCAATTTCAAAAGAAAGAGTTCATATGTACAAGCATCAATATCAAGGGCCCAGCACAGTGGTTTATTCGCTTTCACTAGGCACTGTCCCTGTAGTTGAAGGATTCTTGCTGTCCCATTAGAGAATGTAGCAGAACTCCCCAGGATGGGAATTTGATATTCTTTTGGTTATTGTGTGAATCTCCACCCACCATGACAATGACCATGAACACTTGAACATATATTGAGCAATTCCATTTGAATTCTCCCAGTTGCTCAAAATTTAGATAGTGAGCCTTGGAATTATTACATCAATATTTTCCTAGAAAAGATCATTTTAAAGCATTATTGGAAACAATTTAATAGTGAAATCTATGGAAAATTGAAATTACAATAATCATGATATGTCAATTATAATTCAGGAAATTTCCCAAAAGAATCATGTGAATGTGCATGCAATGATGTTAGTTATATGTTTGCTTATAGTAGTGAGGATAAAATTTGAGGATGGGCAGTGACCACTGGCCATCCCTTCTGTGTACCTCCTGGTAAGAGCTCAAAGTCTTTAATGATTCTGCTTTAATGACTCATGTTTGAGAGCATCGGCTGAGAGGAAAGTCAGGAAGCCCTGGGAATACAGTGTTGAGTAGTTTTATTTATAAAAGCAAAATATGGATATGACTGATATCACAGCATTCTTTCAAAGGTCAGGGTTTTTACAGTACCTCCAATTTTCCCAATGGGTTCAAGGAAGAGGATGGGCCTGCATCTTGTAAGTATGACAAGATATTCAACCTTGTAAAATATTATCTCCATATTATTTGGACAGTGGAGGAAAGGGAAAGATGAAGATTTGAAAACAAACACCCTAATGTTCTCTCCATTTATGCACTCTCTTCACATCCTGGAACCCCTCCCTGCCCAGTTGTTTGCTGCTTTCATGTCCCACTAGCTACATATCTGGCCAAGACTGAGCTTCAGATGGAAATAAGACAACATAATTAGAAATTTAGGTGAAAATTACCATTGTTATTTATTCAGGATCTGCATAAATGGAAAAAGAGACTGATATTCACAGGCAGAAGCAGGAGCCTAGAACACTTCAATTTTTTTAGCCACTGAAACTTTGATATTGTTATTACTCTAATTTTAATAAATTCTATCTTTTATAAAAAAGCTATATGTTATTTTATTTCATATCACACACATTATTTGTAAACAATGGGATTTCTTTTCTTTTCTTTCAATTAATCTTTAATGTACTTTTTCTCTGTCATTCCACCAATTATAGCTTTAAATATAATATTTTAGTGTTGATAGTAATAAACCTTAATTGTTCCTAAATTTAAAGGAAAATTATATAAGCATTAACTATTATGATTTTGGTATTTGGCAATAAAATTTTCAAGTAAAGGATGTTTCATTTTATATTTTAATATGAAAGTATGCTGGTTTGACACTGTCTTTTCTACACTGAATGATATACAATTTTTTCTTTTTTAGTCTGTAGCATAAACAAAATGAAATCACAAATACCATATATACAGGAAATATTTTTAACATTCTAAATACTGACTGAATATATGCTGTTATATGGATAGATTATGAGTATAAAGTGTATTGAGTATAGATATATGTAATTTGTATATATATTTAATTCTGCCATTCAATAAGAAAATACTAATAGTAAATAAAATAATAAAAAAGAATTTATTTATAAATACACTTAGCCAAAAATGATATCCTAAAGCCTCTAATACTCAGGAATATGCTAATTGAATTAACAAGGTGATTGAATTATCAATAAAAAATTCACTTTTATTCTTGAAATAAATAAATATTTAAAGATTATTAAAATGTTCTATTACCAGAGTTTTATGGGTTAATGGAAAATGTGTCAACACTTGGAAAGACTGGACAATTGAAAACATTTTTGTAAGTAATTTAGTAGAATCAATGGAAAATTGAAATGACCATGCCTTTCAACATATCAATTAAGCTTCAAGAAGCTTTCCTAAAGGACCATGCAAATGTGTGCACAGAGAATGCACATAAAGTGGTACTAAGCAAAGGATCACATGCAATGGTGAAGATAGAATTGTTATCAAATTACTGAATACCAGTACCATGCAATAATATGCTATTTCATAAAAGCACCAAGACATTATAAATATTGTTGCATGTAAAAGTAGAGCTTTTCAATCATCCACAGTAAATATCAAAAGATGAATTTTCAAAAATGTGTGAAAAGTCACAGAAAGTATACTAAATGAAATATTTGCAAATGTGCAACTCATTTCTTCCTAGGAAGAAATGTGAGGGTGAGGCTCTGCAGTCAGTTTTCACTTTAAATTGAGGTTTCTCTGCATTGTTTAATATTTTACATAAATAATATTTTCATAGTTATTAGTGTTAAAAAGGCAAGATATATAACTAAATGAAATTTTAAAAAATTACCATTAATAATTAAATTTGTTCTTGAAATTAAATATGAATGCTTGAATTCAAATGTTCTATTTTTAACTAAAAAGATAATACTGTCATATGTTAATGAGTAGAAAGAAACCACCCAACAATATTCATACAGCCCTTGAGATATGCTTATAGTAGAAAATCCCAAGGAATATGTTCATTACCCTCCTGGGTAGACCTAAATCCTGGTGTTAAAGGGACTCAGACTTTTGTCTCTGTTTCTTCTGGAAAAGCTCACTCTCATCAGAACCCTTGGCTATTTTTACTCATTAAATCTCAGCATCCAATAGTGACCTCATGGAAGTGCAAAAGATTATTAATTTTGAACCCATGTTGGACAGGGTGTTAAACCTACAACTCAGCAATCACACAGGACTCATAGAGTTCATTAACCAAGTTTGGCAATGGAATACCCAGCTATTCTGGAGTGAAAGTGTCTGTTGAGGACAGATACAGAAGACCATCCTTTGTTTACACACATAAGAAAACAAGCAATAAAGGGGTTGAAAAGAGAAAATGGATCTTACCCTGACCATGCTTGTAGAGATCTCTTTTCATTTCATGCCTGCTTGCCAGGTCTAATTAATGTAAGAAAAATCTCTTGTAATTTTGACAATCTTGATGGTTAAATTTACTTAACTGCTTTTTTTTTTTTCATTTGTCCTCAGGGTGAACAAATGCTAACATTGACATCTATATCCAGGAAAGAAACTTGCTCTATTTGGTGAGAGTATTATCCACCCAGTTTGTTTCCAAGAAAGAGAGGGTGAGAGGATATTATGATGACTCTAGGTGTCCTTTGACCATCCCAATGCATTTTCAGAGAATATATGTTTGTTTAAATGAAAGGTATTAGCAGGGGAAAAATAGAAGATGGAAAAAATTGTTAGATATGTAAATGAATAATGAGGAAATTCCATCCATCATTGAGTGATCATTAAAACTTTCATTTTACTGTCACAAGTATTAGTGTTCTAAGTCCATTATCATGTTTGTAATTTGGAGGGAGAAAATAGATGGCTATCACATTAAGGGTCAGTCTCTAACAAATAAATTAGAAAGTAATAGTCTTGACAGCCTATGTTTCTATTACATTCTATATAACATTAACTAGAATTTATCATCCCAGTTTGATACTAACTCAAGTTTTTCTCTTATTCTGCTGAAGACTTTCTCTATTATTTTCAGCCTTACTTGAAAAACAAACCCTTTTCTTAACTAATTTTAATATACTTCATTTTATTTTACTATTTTTTTATTTTATACATTATTTCCTTCATTTTTCCAAGGTCAAGAGCCATGTCTGTTGTAAGACTTCTCAAATCAGTCAGTACAAAGGAGAAAGTTGTGTTAACTACTTTACATGATAATTATGTGCCCAAATATCTAATCCACCAGCTAGATACCTTAAGGCATTAAAGAAAATATAAGGCACACCTGTTCTGTGGACAGACTCCATGTCATTATATTTTGGACTTTTCTAAACTGCCCTTAATGAAAGGCATATTTCAACTTGTTCTCTGTAAATATTGTAAGAAGGAGAGCTTTATGAGGCTGTTTCCCTGGGGCAATTTTGATGAAGTTTACCCCAAACAATATCAAGCCATATTAAGGGTTAAGCAAATGTAAAAATGAGTAGAAAATCTTAACTGCTGATACCATTTCTAAATAGTTTAGTTATCAGTGTTATCCATATTTCTATAAATAAGAATCAACATGCCTAGAAATTAACCAAGACCATCATAATAGAATTCTTGCTTGTGGGATTTCCTGATGACATGTTGCTATAAGACTCTATGCCACACTCCTCCTCTTCATTTACCTGGTAGCAGTAATATGATACCTCCTCATTATCACCTTCACAACCATTGACTCTCTCCAAATTCCTATGTATTTCTTCCTGAAGGATTTGTCTTTGATTCCTATCTGCTACATCTCTGTCAATGTCCCTAAAAGTATCATGAATTCTCTGAACAACAATCATATGCTCTCTTTCCAAGCATATGACACACATATTTCCTTTTACATTTTTTGCTGGCATAGAATTTGCCCTCCTTATAGTTATGTCCTATGACTGCTATGCTGCCATCTGCCATCCTCTGCACTATGAGGCCATTAAGATGCATATTTACAGTATCTACCTAAATATGTCACCATACTAGAAACCAGGAATGGTATCACCATGGTGAGTTGGGGTATGCTTGTGTAGAAGGTTTTGAATCTGTCTTTTAGAAATGGAGCTTTAAGACAGCTGAGAAAATGTGAACCTAAGAGGCAAAGGTGGAATGAAAATATACAAGAGCAAAATAAAGTTTAGCAATAATAAATGAATATTCTAGAATTTGCTCCCCAAAACAAACAAGTGTAAGAA
This sequence comes from Tolypeutes matacus, assembly GCA_026826555.1. Taxonomy (NCBI): domain Eukaryota; kingdom Metazoa; phylum Chordata; class Mammalia; order Cingulata; family Chlamyphoridae; genus Tolypeutes; species Tolypeutes matacus. The sequence goes on along the minus strand of JAKSZT010054431.1, from coordinate 245,397 downwards.
CTGATGCAGGATTCCACACCCACACTAATGGATTAGTTCAAAGAACATGATATTTCCTAGTCTTCACAAAACTTCAAACGGTCAAATATATCATAAGGTTTACTTTATAATTTTTATGATCTGCATTCATTAATAAATGTAATATAAATATTATATCAATTATAAATATTTTATAAATTCTTACCTTTTTTTGAATAAGATATGAATCCATAAAGGTAATATTGCTCTAATTTTTGTTATTCAAATATACCAACATTGTAGTCAATTATTATTGTCAATTTTCCCAAACTTCCCTATCTCTTTTTTTTTCCTATCTCTTTTTTTAACATTTATTTATTTTATCTTCCTACATTTCTAAACTTGTGGAATTTTAATATTGTTGTGAAACTGTAATCTTTACTTCTGTACAAGCAAACTATTGTAAGGGGAATATATTTAAGAAATGATTTGGGGGTTAATATTGATTATGTGGAAATATTTTGCATTCAGGTATTATAGGTTAAACTTTACTTAACTAGAGTTGTTAGAAACAAGAAGAATAAAATTAATTTATTCAGTAGAATAATATTACATTCATTGTGACATAGGGGAAAACTAAATCAAATAAATGCATACTTTTTCTTCTTGCAATTTAAAATGCAGATTGAGGTGACAGCATGCTAGAGTTCAGGAATATGGAGCAGAATGTCTCATTTTCAGTGGTGATTTCACCTGGTGGTCAATAGCACAGAATGACTTATTGTTATTTTAGCAATGGAAGAACTTATATCATTAATAAAGAAGCAGTGGCCAACAGAGATTAGGGAGAGTGAAAAGTAGGTATAATATGAAGGCATTTTTGGCACATTATAATTGTACTGCATGAAGTTGCAGTGATGGATAAAGGCCCTTATAAACTTTGTCATAAATTATAAAATTGCATGGGATGGAGTGTAAACTATAATTTAAACTATAATCCAGTTAGTGTCGATGCTTCAATATCTGTTCATCAAATATAACTAATGTACCACACTAATGAAAGATGTTGTTTATGTGTGAAAGTATGGGACAGAGAGGGAGTGGAGCATTTGGAAAACCCTTATATTTTTATGTATCATTTATGTAATCTAAATTTTCTTTAAAATAAATAAATTAATTAATTAAATAGAAAAGAAGGAAAAATAAATAAATTAGCTAATCAGAAGTGGATGTAGATCAGTGGTTGAGCACCTAATTCCCATGTATGAAGTCCCAGGTTAAATCCCCAGTACCCCTAAAAAAAATAAATGAACAAACAAATAAATAAATACTAAAGCCATAAAGTTGAGGGTTTTATTTCTTTTTTTTTTTTTTTTTAAGATTTTTTTATTTATTTATTCATTTATTCCCCCCCTTGCTGCCCGTGCTCGCTGGGTCAGCTAACCACGCCGTGCGGGCGGGCTTGCCTTCACCAGGAGGCCCCGGGAACAGAACCCGGGGCCTCCCACATGGTAAACGGGAGCCCTACTGATTGAGCCACAGCCGCCTCCCTGAGGGTTTTATTTCTGAACTCTCAATTTGATTCTATTGGTTAATATATCAATCCTTCTTTCAGTACCATGCAGTTTTATCACTGTAGCTTTGTAATGAGCTTTAAGGTCAGGAAATGTGATTTTATTGTTCTTTTTCATGATGTTTTAGATCTTTATGGCCCCATTCCCTCCCAAATATATTTGATGATTGGCTTTTCCTTTTCTACCTTGGCTTTTGTTCAGGATTGCCTCTTAAAATATTGTAGGCAGATTTGACATCTTAATTAGTCTTTCAAACCATGAACATGGAATGTATTTAGGTATTCTTTTATTTATTTTGGTAATGGATGGTAGTTTTCTGTGTACAAGTCCCTTACATTCCTAGATAAATTTATTCCTAGGTATTTGTTTAGTTGTTAATGTACATGGAATTTTTTCTTGATTTTCTTCTCAGATTGCTCATTACAAGTATACAGAAACACCACTGCTTTTTGTGTGCTCATCTTGTACCCTGCCATTTTTGCTGAATTTATTTATCTCCAATAGCTTTGTTGTAGATTTTTTGGGATTTCCAAATAAGGGATCATGTCATTTGCAAATAGTGAATGTTTTACTTCTTCTTATTGAATTTGGATGCCTTTTATTTCTTTTTTGTGCCCAACTCCTCTGATTAGAACTTCTGGTACAATGTAGAATAACAATGGTGATACTGGGCATCCTTGTCTTGTTCCAGATCTTAGAGCAAAATCATTCAGTCTTTTACAATTGAGTATGAAGTTAGTTGTGGGTTTTTCATGTGTCCTTCATTATGTTTGGGAAGTTTCGTTCTATTCTTATCTTTCTATGTGTTTTTATCAAGAAAGAATGATGAATTTTGTAAATTGCTTTTTCTGTGACATTCAAGATAACTATGTGTTCTTTCCTCTTTGTTTGGTAATATGGTGTATTATGTTATTTTATTTTCTTATGTTGAAACACACTTGCACACCTGGGATAAAACCAACTTGATTATGATGTATAATTATTTTAATGAGCTGTTGGATTCAACTTACATATATTTGGTTGAGGATCCTTACATCTATATTCACAACAGAATTTGGTCTGTAATTATCTTTTCTTGTATCTATCTGGTTTTGGTATTAGGGTGCTGCTGGCCTATTTATGTCTTTGGTTCTAATGAGTTAGGTTTGCTTCCCTCCTCTTCAAATTTTGAGGAGTTTGTACAGAGTTGCTCTTAATTCTTCTTGGAATGATTGGTAGAATTCACCTGTGAAGCTATCTATGACTACTTTTTGTTGTTGTTGTTTAGAGGAATTTGATGAGTGATTCAATCTCTTTACTTGTAATTGGTTTGTTCAAGTCTATTTCTTCTAGAGTCAGTGAGGTTGTTCCTGTGTTTCTAGGAATGTCTCCATTTCACTTAGGTTGTCTTATTTGTTGACATACAGTTGTTTAAAGTATTGTCTTATGATCCTTTTTATTTCTCTGGAGTCAGTAGTAGTGCTTGCTTTCTCATTTCTTATTTTATTTATTTGCATCTACTCTATTTTTTTTCAATCTAGCTGAGGATTTGTCAATTTCATTTATCTAGTCAGAATCAACATTTAGTTTTGATAATTCTCTCTATTGTGTTTTATTTATTCTCAATTTCTTTTATTTCTGTTGTAATCTTTGTTATTCCTTACCTTCTGACTGCTTTAGGATTAGAATGCTGTTCTTTTTCTAGTTCCTCCAGGTATGCAGTTAGCTCTTTGACTAATTCCTTCTTCACTTTAATACATGCTTTTAATGTAGGCTATAATTTTCCCTCCCAGCACTGCTTTCACCACCTCATATATGTTCAATGTGTTGTGTTCTTGTTTTCATTTAGTCAAGATATTTACTTATTTCCCTTGCAATTTCTTCTTTGAACCCCTGTTTATGAGTGTGTTTACTTCCAAATATTTGTGGATTTCCCATTTCTCCTCTTATTATTGATTTCTAGCTTCTTTCCATAATTATCAGAGAAGATGCTTTCTATACTTTCCATCTTTTAAAATTTGTTGTGACTTGTTTTGTGATAGACCAACATATAGGGTCTATCCTGGAGAAAGATCCATGTGCACTAGAGAAAAATTTATATCCTTCTGTTTTATGGTACAATATTCTGGATATGTCTCTTAGGTCTAATTAAATTATCATATTATTCAAGTTCTCTGATTACGTATTGATCTTCTGTCTAGATGTTCTATTTATTGATGAGTGTGTTGGTGGTGTATTGAAGTCTCAGACTATTATTTTAGAGGTATTTATTTCTCCCTCCAGTTTGCCAGTGTTCGCCTCATGTAATGGGGGATATGTAATTAGATCAGAAATATTTATAATTGTATTTTTTTCCTGTTGGATTGCACTTTTATTAAGATATAGTGCCCTCTTTATCTCTTATAATATATTAGTACTTATAGGCTTTTATCCCTGATCTAGTATAGTCATCCAAGCTCTTTTTGGGTTACTGTTTGCATGGAAAACATTTTTCCTTCCTTTCATTTTCATCTTATTTGTGTCTTTGGTTCAAAGGTGGATCTCTTGCAAACATATATTTGGATTATGCTTTTTTATCCATTCTGCCAATCTCTGTGTTTTGATGGGGGAGTTTAATCCATTAACATTCAGTGTTATTACCATAAAGGTAGAACATACTTCATTCATTTTATCTTTCTTTTTTTATGTCAAATCTTTCTATGCCTCTTTTTTCCTTTATTGCAAACATCTTTTCTGTATAAGTGATCTTTTTTATATACCTGACTGATCTCTTTCTCATTTTTTGTATATTTTTGTATATTTTTCAATACATTTTTGTGATAACCATTGGGGTTATATTACACAACATACATCTATAATTTACTAATTTGAAAAGATAAAAAATTGGCTACAACAGCCTACATATAGTTCCTCTCTTCCCCTCTTTATTAATACCTCTCTATTTCCCCTCTTTAACTTTTTTATATCCCACTTTATCGCTTTATATATTGCATGTCCATTTTCAGGAAATATGACTTTTTCTTGTTGAATTGAATTCTGGCTCAAAGGAATGAAAGAATAGAGTTGTATAATGAAGATATAAAACTATTGGGGTTTGAATTTACCCTTTTAGTTTCCTTTACTGATGACCTTCAGTTCTTCACAGTATCCAAGCTACTCTCCCCTGTATTTTCCTTTCACACTGCAGAATTCCCTTTAGTGATTCTAGGGCAGGTCTTTTGCTGACATACAATATCAGTTTCTGTTTATCTGAGAATATTTTAATTATCCCTCAAATTTATTGTTTATTTATTTCTCTTAAAATAACAATAATAAATCTATTTCATGTTAACATAAGTAGCATTTAAAGGAAAATAACTTTATTATCCCAAACAAAACTTTATTGAGATAAATAATTTTGTTTTACATTTTTACAAATCTCTCTAATTTTTTAATTTTATTATTAAAAAAGGTTTAGATTACAAAGATGTTACATTGAAAATATAGAGGATTCCCATATATCCCAACCCCACACACACTTTTCCCCATTAACAACATCTTTTATTACTGTGGTACATTTGATATGATTGATGAACACATATTGAGGCATTGCTACTAACCATGGCCTATAGTTTACATTATGGTTTACACTTTGCACCACATACTTTTATAGGTTTTGACAAAATGTAAAGTGGCCTGGGTCCATGATTGCAGTGTGATGCAGAACAATTCCAATATCCCCAAAATGCCCCATGTTACACTTATTCTTCCCATTCCCTCCCTTCAGAACCTCTGGTGACCACTGCCTTTATATCATTGTTGCAAGTTCTTCCTTTACTATAATAATACATATACTTTAGTCCATGATTTCTTAGCCCCCTTATGTTTGTTCATTCCTCAATACTGAGGAATTGAGGATGGTGATGCCCACTTTGTTACTAATTGAGAGGGAGCTTAGGTCTAATGGGGTGGATGGATGGAACTGTGTTTCTTGCAGTTGTACACCCCTTCTAATTTTTTGAGATGGCCATCACCCATCATCATCCTTTTGTGTTGTCTTGGGCCAATCCAATGAACTTGAGAGTAGGTGGTGGCTTCAACTCTGCTGAGATTCATGGCTTAACTGACATATTAAAAGCCAGAAGATTTAAGTCTCTGGGACACATATTAAATGGATATAATGCTAATTATAGGTTCAAATAAAAGTGGCATAAGAGCCAACTGAGAAAAATTATAAATGAGTGTAACTCTGATACATTGGGGAAGATGGTTATCATATATTCCAAGGTAAGCACCACTGACAGGGTGCTGAATTCCTGCGATTGTCTGCCCTGCCTATAGTTGTTGATGTCTCTAGAGCCCTCAGGGTTTCCCCTGTTTGAGGCACTGTTTATTGACAGTTTTGATTGATAAAGAATTATTAGCTGGCACTTTTCTCTTTCAATACCTTAAATATTTCATACCACTGCCTTCTTGAGTGAGAAGCAGTATTTAATCTTGTTGAGACTCTTTACTATGTGAAGAAAAGATCTCTTACTGCCTACAGAATTCCTTATTTATCTTCAATTCTCATATTCTGGTTTGCTGAGTCTTTCTTCTGCCTGTTCATATCAGTTTTTGTATGCTTCTAATGTATTTTTTAATAAATCAATTTTATTTATACATATTAATAAAGCATAAATCAAACCCAAGTGTACAATAAATGGTATTTGGTATAATCACACTTGAATTGTTATTAAAGAATTTTAATTATTCAAAAATAATAATAATAAACAACAAAATCAGACAAATGAAATCCAGCAAATCTCAATCTCTCTATGCTTCATCTGCCATACATAGCTGCTATTCTTTTTCCATCTCTCTGGTTAATTTGCATTTAATTTTGTAAAAACAATCTTATATGCGCATATCACCATATTCTTATTTCATATGAGATTTCACTGTTATACAATCTCAAGTTATATATTTTTAATTTTATTTATATATATTAATAAAATATAAATCCATCCAAAATGTACAAACAATGGTATTTGATGTAATAACATATTCTGCATTCATCATTTGAATTATTATTAAATCATTTTCATTACTCTGATAATATAATAAAAAAAAACAAAAAACAGACAAAAAAACAAATAAAAACACTCACCTCCCATCTCTCTATGCTTCACCTGCTGTACATAGCTGCTTTTATTTTTCCTTCTCTCTAGTATATTTGTATGTATATTTTGTAAAAACCATCTTATATATGCAAAATCATCTGTATTCATTTTACATGAGGTTATAATATCTTATAGAGTCACAGGTTAGAGGTTTTAGCTTTCTTTCTCGTAATATACATGACCTTTGACTTTCTCTTTCAACCATTGTCATACCATATAATAGATTTGCAAGTTTCAAACACAATGATATACTTCCAATATTTCTATTTATTTCCAAAAATTAACAAACAGTACTTTTACCAATTTTGCACAAATTAAACCTAAGTTTTCCATTCACTATGTTCCTTCTATTTTCTGTTGACCTATATTCTAATTATTAAATCCATGATTTTACACAATATATTTATTTCATAATAGTATAATCAAGCAGTATTTATCCTTTTGTGTCTGGCTTGCTTCACTCAACATATTGTCCTCCAGGTTAATCCATGTTGTCGTATGCTTCACAACTTCATTTCTTCTTATCACTGCCTAATATTCTATCCTTTGTATATACCGCAATTTGTTTATCCATTCATTATTTGATGGAAACCTGGGTTGTTTCCAACATTTGGCAATCATGAATAATATTACTATGAACATCTGTGTGCAGATATCTGTTTGTGTCTCTTTTCTCAGTTTTTCTTGGTATAAATCCAGAAATGGTATTGCCAGGTCACATGGCAAGTCCATATTCAACTTCCTTATGTACCGCTAAACAGTCCTCCACAGTGACTGTATGATTCTACCATCCAACCAGCAATGAATAAGTGTTCCTCTTTCTCCAAATCCTCTCCAACATTTAGTTTTCTGACTTTTTAATAGCTGCCAGTTTAATAGGTGTGAAATCTCATTGTAGTTTTTATTGGCATTTCCCTAATCGCTAGTGATGTTGAACAATTTTTTCATGTTAATTTGCCATTTGTATTTCTTCATTGGACAGTTGTCTTTTCAAGTTTTTAGCCCATTTTTAAAATGGGTAGTTTGTCTTTTTATTGTTGAGTCATATGATCTCTTTATATATTATGGATATTAAACCCTTATCAGATATGTGATTGTCAAATATATTCTCTCATTGAGTTGGTTGCTTTTCATCATTTTGACAAAGATCTATTAGGTGCAAAAGTGTTTAATTTTGAGGAGGCCTCATTTATCTATTTTCTCTTTTGTTGCTTGTGCTGTGGTTGTAAGGTTTAAGAAACCACTGCATAGCACCAGGTCTTGAAGATGCTTTACTACATTTTCTTCTAGGAGTTTTATGGTTTTCACTTTTATATTTAGATCCTTGATCAATTTGGACTTAATATTTTTTATAATATGGGATATAGTCATCCTCTTTCTTTCTTTCTTTGGATATGGCTATTCTGTTCTCCAAGCACCATTTGTTGAATAGACTGCTCTGGCCCAGTTGATAAGGCTTGACTACCTTTTCAGAAATCACTTGACTGTAGATGTCAGGATCTATTTCTGAGTTCTGATTTCAGTTCCATTAGTCAATATCTCTGTCTTTATGCCAGTTACATGCTGTTTTTACCACTGCAGCTAAGTAATATGACTTAAACTCCAGAAATGAGAGTACTCCAACTTCATTTTCCTTTTTTTAAAGACAGTGTTGGCTATTGGAGACCTCTTACACTTCCAAATAAATTTGGATAATTGGATTTTCCATTTCTGCAAAATAGGCTGTTGGGATTTTTATTTGGATGGAATTGAATCTGTAAATCAGTTTGGGCAAAATTGACATCTTATTGATATTTAGTCTTCCAATTCATGAACATGGAATGTCCTTCCATTTATTTAAGTCTTCTTCAATTTCTTTTAGTAATGTTTTTTAGTTTTCTGGATTGTATGTCTTTAAAGAACTTTGAATTCCTCCTCAGTTTTGAAGGACATTTTTCTCAGATACAGAATTCTTGGGTGGCAGTTTTTCTCTTTCAGTAACTTAAATGCATAATACCACTTCTCTCTTCTGGTTTCTGATGAGAGGTCAGCACTTAATATTATTGAGGTTCCCTTGTATATGATGCTTTGCTTTTCTCTCACTGCTTTCAGAATCCTCTCTTTATGCCTGATATTTGTCATTCTGAATAGTAAATGTCTCAGAGTAGGTCTATTTGGATTTATTCTCTTTGGGGTGTGTTGTCCTTCTTGGATATTGATATTTTTGTCTTTAATAATGGTTGGGAAGTTTTTGGTAATTATTTCTTCAAATATTCTTTCTGTCCTTTTTACATTCTCTTCTCCTTCTGGGACACCAATAGTGTGTGGGATTGTGCATTTCTCATTGTCATTCAATTCCTTGAGACTCTGTTCCATTCTTTCCATACTCTTCTCTTTCTGTTCTCTTGCCTTTTCCAGTTCAGATATTCTGTCTTCCAAATCCCTAATTCTGTCTTTGAGCTATTCAAATCAGCTCTTATGTGCCTCTAATGTATTTTTAATCTCACCCATCATGTCTTTCATTCCAATAAGTTTTGTTAATTTTCTTTGCAGTCTTTCAAGTTTTTCTTTATGTTCACTCAGTGTCTTCTTGTCTGATGCCATCTTCCAGAATGTTCAGTTTTATCAGTCAGTCCCAGTTGGCAGTGTCCCATGCAGGCACCCATTAGACATTTTGCACTGGGAGCTGAGGTCAAGGCAACTCCCAAGAGGCTGGCTGGACTGGCACCATGGGCTTTAGTGTATTTTTAATCTTTGCTATTGTGTCTTTTGCCCCTATAATTTCTATAATATTTCTTTTTAAATTTTTCAAATTTTTTTTTATGTTCGCAACTTGTCTTCTTAATATATTTTATCTTTTTGTCTGTATTTTCCTTCATTTCCTTGAATTGATTTAGAAGGTGTGACTCAACTTCTTTGTTCAATTGCCCAAATTCTGGGTCTTCTCTGAAGTTTTATTTTTGTTTCCTCAACTGAGCTATCTTTAACTATTTCACAGTAATGCTTGACAATTTTTATTGATGTCTAGGCATCTGATTATTTTGATCAGTAAACTCTGTCCATTTGCCCTTCAGGTCTAGGTTTTGTTATTGTTGTTGATTGGCTTTGTGTTAAATCTCTTCTTTGGCACTTAGTCCAAAATTTTCTAGACCTTTAGAATAGCCTATGTTTAACTGACCAGGTTTTGTTTTCAACTTTTCTTAATCTGATTCTTTCCCTGGATACATGGTACAATTTTTAAGCTAACGTTATTGTGCAATTATTTCACCTCCAACAGGAAGTTTCCTTTCCTCCATTCCTTTACTGGGAATCTTGATCTCTTCTGTTTGTTTTTGTGCAGAATTTTTCTCCCCAGTTCCTATGATTTGTTTAAATGCTTTTCCCTTACTCAGTGCCTTATTTTCCTTGCATTTTTAAGTTATGAGATTCTTCATTTTTAACAGTTTCTCAGTTTTTTCTCTGTGAGGCTTTTCTTTGGTTTCTTCCTCATTAAGATACCCTGCCTCAGGGAGGCAGATGAGATTTTATAAAATCTCATACTCCTTATGGATATCTCCAGTTGGTTCTGTTTCCCTAGAGAACACTAATATAATATTTTTCTATCATTTTGTTCAATATTCATACTATTTATGTTGACATGTGTAGTTGTACAAGTCTGTATTTTATTTCATGATAATATTAAGTGTTTTGTGTACATAGTACAAAAAATAAAATTGAAATTAATCAAAATATAGTTTTAGTCAATGACACTTAAAACAAATATTTAACTCTATTTTCTCCCCTAAAATAAAACAATTAAATGAAACTGAAATTAATTGAAAATTTATACCCACCGAGACAAAGAAAAGGAGGAAAGAAGCCATTTCAGAGGGGAAATATCAAATACTTTGTATGATATTACAAAATGGGCAAATATCCACATCTGCTCTTCACATCAGGAGTGAAAAAATAAACAAACACTATACTCCTGACAGAAGTAATGGAAAGTAGATGCTGCAGCAGTTGAAGTAGAGAAACTTCAAACATAAGAAAAAAGTCACTGTAAAGAGGGAGGT
>JAKSZT010054431.1:215190-234701 GCA_026826555.1 Tolypeutes matacus | reverse complement strand
TCTGTGACCTTTCTACTATCCACCACCATGGACAAAGAATGAGCACATATTTAAAAAGTAGTTAAAGGGGATACTGTGGGTAGGTGAATTGTAAAGTATGTAGTTAAGTATTTCTTAATATAGATGAAGGTTGAAGAATGTAATCTGTACAAATATAAGGCATCAAACTGTCACTTAAAAAGGAATACTGACCACAGTATTTCATCACACAGATGACATCTCAATTTAGCTTCCACTGTTTCATTCCTTCTCCCTTGGTACAAAATTAGTACTAATCTTATAGAGAAACACAAGGAAGAGTAACTGGCAGTGTCCTGGCATGAATATTGTTATAAAATATTTGCAATACTTTAGATGTGCAGTTGATAATGCCATAATACTTGAAGAGATATTAATAATAAAAATACGGAGAAAAAAGTGCCTGTGGGGAGAACAATCATTTCACTTATTAGATTTGGAGGAATATCAAAGAGCAAGAAAGTTTTAAAAAATAAATAATTTTGTGAATATGAGGTCAATAACCTCAGCTCATATATTGTATGATATTTGATACCTACAGTAACCAGGTTACTTAATAAGATCTAGGTGTAAGACTGTAAATGGTAAAGACTTGGGTATTGTGAAGGAGAACAAAAAGGTAACCATTAACTAAATTCCTTATTTAAATGTTGAAATTTATGAACAACTTTAACCTGAATGCTATGCAGAGTCAAGAAGGCTAAAGATTTTATAGAGTAAATGAGGAAAGTCAATAATAAATCATTTAGGGTTTGTTTTTTTTCCCAGAATTAATTATATCTCAAATCATCAGAAGCTGTGTAGAAATAGAGATTGTATTCATCATGGGATAGAATGTAGGGATCAGAAGTCTATGGAACAATTTAGCAATAATTTATTGGTCAATTTGAATTAATCTAGGAATTTGGAGGATTTTGATATGTCAGTGAATAGATTTTCAGTTATTCAGCATCTTTCACGTAATATATTAAAATAATGTTATAAAGACAGATTCATGAAAAGTGAAATTAATTTGATGAATAAACGAATGAAGTAGGAATTGGGTTGACTCTGGAAAAAAATGGGTGTCAGATTGTATCAAAAGTTCTGAAGGCAAATCCCTCACCATAAAAGTTAAGAACACTTTGAAAGCATCACAATTTTTTTGCAACCTGGGAAAGAAGTTGTAAAAAACTACAGCTGGACGCAGAGAAAGCTCTACAACTTTACAGTCTATGAAAAAAATAAAAATTCCATCATCCCGTTTAGGTAGGAATTATGCAAGAGGATGAACAAGCTCAGTTCAATGAACAAACCTCCATAAAGTTTTTTTGTCTTTCATTATTATGTTCCAATATATTTATCACAAACAGTTTACATCCAACTAGTTCACAGTTTTGGTTTAATTATCTCTTTGTTTTGGTTAATAAATATATATATGTTTTTGCTAAAATAAACAAACAAACCACAACAAAAACACACACCACCGTTGCAACAAGTTCAGGAATATGGAAGATAAACTAGGAAAGAAAAATAAAGTGAAGCAAGAAAGTAATTTTTATTGGTAATGGTTGACATTTCCTTATCAGATATATAAAAAGAAATCTATAAATTTTGTATAGGATTTCCTTTGTTTACCCTTTGAGGTACACTATTTAACCACTCCATCCTTCTTTGTTTATTGGAGCTTAACTTTTGGATTATATCAGCCTGTAATATGTTTTTGACTTCCCCATCTCCCTTTTTTTCCCTCCAAATACTTAGAATTATAGAAAAAGACTAGAAATATATACATCAAAAAAAACATCACTATACATATGCTCAGTATTCAAATATGGCCTAGTAATCCACATGGTAAACTTTAAACATGTAATTTAAGGACTGACAAAAAATAAGGAGGCATAAATGGCAATCAGGTTTGGTCAGCCAGGTTTAAAAGGAATCAAAATCACTTCTATCCATGATGAATATGGATGAATATTTGCAACTATTTAAATTTTAAAAATAATTGAGAAAGTCACTTAAAATAAGAATTTGAAGAAATAATAACTAAATTTGTCAAGGGACCTGAAAAACTTGCAAGTGAATCGCACAGTATCAGCAAAGTATAAAATGTGGGGAAATGGAGGCAAAAGACAAGATAATAACAAGGTATCTTATGTGGGATTCCAATTTAAATGCATCTTCCCACAAAATATTTATTAACTATAAAGGGTTAAAGGTTAACTTTACAGTGGAGAAACCTGGCAGACTCAATCTTAACCAAGTGATGAACGTTAATAGAACTGGTATTGGAAGACATTAATATCTTGTGCCTCCTTATTAGATAAACTTCTGTAGTATTCTTGTCAAAAGTGGATAATCTGATTATAATCACCAGGAAACCTGAGATAAATTTAAATTGATCGACATTCTAAGAAAATAAATGGCCTTCACTTTTCAAAATATCACCAATGAAGAATGGAGAAAACTAAGGTACTATGCCAGATTGAAAAGATAGACGCAATTTGTGATTGTATACTTGATCTTAGAATATAGATTTGACATTGACATAGATATAGATATAAATGAAAATATAACTATACATTCAAAATCGTTATTGAGAAATTTGAATACATTTCCATCAAATATGAAGAATAGGTGATAAAACTGGATCTATAATACTTATCCATTTTTGTATTAGTTTTCATTTTATGCAGATGGAGATTTAAATTTTTGTTTATTCTTAATCTTACTGTTGTTTGCTTTGATGAACTGAATTTTCCTTGAACATTATGGAAATCCTTTCACATGTTTTCAGGTGTTTGCTTTTAATTGAACATTATGATATTAATATTCTTAAACCTGAAGTTTGGAGGGAAAGGAAGCTGTAATTAATTGAATGCTTACTCTGTTTGAACTACTCCAACAGGGTATGAAAACTCTTCATTGTCTTTACAGCAAAAAGGGTTGAATTACATTTTTCAATCATTTTAATACAGTGTTTAAACTTTCACACTCATGTCCACTGCCAGAAAACAATGTCTCCTATATTTTATTCATTTTCTGTTTTCATGTTGGTAGAGCTAGTCTGGCACTGTGATCCAATTTACATTAATCTTATCTAGATATGCAAGTATCTATTTTATTGTATTGTATCATTAAACTGGTTTATGTGCATTAGTCTCAAAAAAAGCACAAATGAAATTATGCAAAACCTAATTTTGGTTATAATGACAGATTTAAACAAACATTTATCTCTTCTTCCTCAAACACAACTAAATAATTGTGAAATTATGAGGAAATTTTATACCTATTAATACAAAGAAAAGGATAAGATAAGGCAAAACTGAGGGGACCTATAGAGGTACTCTGTATGATAAAAGAGTTCTTACAAAAAAAGTTTAAAATTCCCTTTCTGCCCTAGACCTCATAAGTGAGGAAACTACTACCCTCCTGGCAGAAGTAGTAGGATGTATAGGCTGCATAGGTTGAAGCAGAGAAACATCAGCCTGCAGACAAAAGGCACTGTAAAGAATGAGTTGGGGACATGGGATTAAAGTAAATAATATAGGGAAGCGGCTGTGGCTCAATCAGTAGGGCTTCCGTTTACCATATGGGAGGCCCCGGGTTCGGTTCCAGGGTCCTCCTGGTGAAGGCAAGCCCGCCCGCACGGCGTGGTTAGCTGACCCAGCGAGCACAAGCAGCAAGGGGGGGATAAATGAATAAATAAATAAAATCTTTAATAAAAAAAAAAAAAAGTAAATAATATAGATGTTATAAAATGTGAAGCCCTTAATTATTCTCAAGATCTTTCATTCTTTCACAGAATACTGGTAGCTAACCTGAACTCAACTGGAAAAATATTGGGGCTTTCTTCATTGGTGCAACCAACAATCAGACATCCAACTGACCTGTGGGAAAGTGGGCAGGGAGAGGCAGCCAAGACCTGTCAGGCACCCAAGTGGCCCAGAAGAGAAGAGAACCTGAGTGTTCTAGTGGGTTGTCAGGCACCCAGCTGTTTCCCTGGAAGACAGGGAGTTGGGGGAAAAGCAGCCTCCTGACAAAGGAACTTAGACTGAAAATTATTTTTATGATTGATAGATTGATTTTATTCTTTATTCTTCATATTTTCTCTACATCTGGGTACATTATCTGCAGAGGGTGGTCATAGGTGGTTGATTGGTGAGCACTGGCAGACTGAGATGGTGCCGGTCATCTGAGAATGAAGGTTTTATTTTATCTTTTTCTTCATTTCTTTTTTTTTCCTTTCCTGCTTTCTTTTCTTTAAAAAAAATTTTTTTTTTACTTTTAAAAAAATATTTAGATTACATAAATGTTACACAGAAAAATAGGGATTCTCATATGCCCCACTCCCCATACCTCCCACATTTTCCCACATAAACAACATCCTTCATTAGTGTGGTACATTCAATGAAATTGACAAACGCATCCTGAAGCATTGTGACTGAGCATGGACCATAGTTCACGTTGTAGTCTACACACTCTCCCACACAATTCTGCAGGCAATGGGAAGATATATAATGGCCTATACCTTTTGTTTCAATGTTATTCGGGATGATTCACAAGTCCTGAAAAAGCCCCTCTATTACACCTGCGTTTCCCTCTTCCTGCCCCCAGAGCCTCCAGTGGCCACTGCTTCCACATCAATGCTGTATATTCTTCCATTGCTAGAATCACAATAAGTCTATAGTAGAATACCAGTAAGTACACTCTAGTCCATAGTTCATTCCTAAATCCTGAAGATTCTGTGATGTTGATGTCAACTCCACCTATAATTGAGAGGGGGGTTTTGATCCCATACAGCCAATGGATAGGATTCTCTTGCTTGTAGTTGTAGGCTCTCTCATTTCCTTGGTATGGTGGTTGTCCATCCTCACCTCATTTTTAGTTGTCCTGGGTGAGTCCAATGAACTGAAGAGTAGGTATTGCAACTCCACTAAGTCTCAGGGCCCAGCTGGCATAAGGACAACCCAAAGATACAAGTCTCTTGGATGTACACCTACAAACTCCAGCACCAAATATAGGTTCAAATAGAAGTGACAGGTGAGCCATGTGTTGGGAAAACATGACTGAGTCCAAATCTGTGCTCTCAGGAGCAAAAACTCCAAAGTAAGTCCCCCTGGCAAGGCACCGGACTCCAGAGCTCTCTTCCCTGATCATAAGACATGGGTGTTTCCAGAGCCCTCAGGAGTGCCACTCTTTGGGGTAGTATCCATTTTGGCAGTCTATGAAATCCTGTTGAGATGTGCATATGTGTTACCTTGGGGATAACTTCCGGACTCACTTTGAAGTTTCTTAGATATATAAACTATTTTTTCTTTACATTTTTACATTTTCCCCCTTTTTATTTGAGGTCTTTTTCCAGTTCCATTGCTAGTTGGTGCTTGGTAGTAATCTCTTGGTGCCAAGGAGGCTCATTCCCAAGAGTCCTGTCCCACAATGGGGGGAAGATAACGCATTGATATGCTGAGTTTGGTTTAGAGAAAGACCCCATTTAAACAACAAGGAGCCTCTCTGGAGGCAACTCTTAGGCACCCCACAACACTAAGCTAAGTTTCCATTTCAAAAGCAAAGACTCACAAGCATAGTTATCCAAATCAAGATCCTATCAATGGATCATTCTCCTTCTCCAGTCATTGCCCCTTCACTTGGGGAAAACTTGCTGTGCTATTAGACCTCTATATGGCAGACCTCTTTGGATGGGAATTCAATATCCTCTCAATTGTGTAAATCTCCACCCACTGTGACAATGTCCCATGAACATTTGAACACATTTATATAACTTATATGTATGTCCAGGGAAACTTCCTCCTAAGTATCCCCATTACTGACACCCCACAACAGTGATCCTCCCCTGCCCCAGTTGTTTCCATTCTGTGATCTAAACCTCCTTCAAAAATGAAGCCATTTATGGGTAAAAATCAAAATTCTCACAATACATACAAACATTTGCAAAATGATATATAAATATATATGCAAATATGTGTATTTGCTTACAAAAATGTTATATATATATATATATATACATATATATTTAAGAGGTGCTTAGATTACCCAAAATATTACACAGAACCTACTAGGATTCCCATGTTGCCCACCTCCCACACCTCCCACCACATCCCACACAAACATCTCCCACAGTGTGGCCCACCACCCTCAATGAACTTACACATCCTGGAGCCTTGCTACTAACCATAGACCACAGTTCACACTGTAGACCACACTCTCTCCCACTCAGTTCTTAGTGGTGTGTGCTGATTTAAAATGGCCTACATCCGTTGCCACAACAGTACTCACTTATGACTATATTCCTTTCCATTTAAGCATAGTTTAAAGTGATATTTTTCCTTGTATCAATTTTTCCACTGGAAACTTGTTTACACACACACACAAAACCCATATTTAACTGTCTAAGAGGAGTAGATGAATGCAACAAGAATTAGTTCCATAGGACTAATTCTGTCATACAATGAGCACTTGGACTTGGGGGACAATTATTGAAAGTCTGTGTGTTTCTTCACCTGACAAGGAAGGAAAAGATGAGCCATTGAGTTTAAAGTTCTTAATTAAGAAAAAAGACATATCCTTTTTAAGCTATTGAATCCACTATGTAAAATTGATTAAAGCAGAGAATCTGTGATTTGAGGCAGGTGCAAATCCTGGACCTCCAACCTCCACAGCAACCTTGATGTTGCCTGCACTCTGGAGAATGTACTCTGGTGCCTGCTGGATGTTCTCCCTGTTTTACATTTTATCAATTTTCATGCTATGCTTTCATGTAAGCATAGCAGTTTCAAACAAAATGGGTCACAGAAATACATTTACTGCTGCCTTTTTATTTAAAATCATCCTACCTTCATCTAATAGCAGAAGCATGCTTTGCAAAGTTATCAAAAGTCCTCCAGTATTATTTTGTTTTTTAAATGTTTTCTTCTGCATATATATGTGTGAGAATGCATGTGTGTGTGACAGTAAAATTCAATGAATGAAAAGCAGAGACCAGGCACCACTAAAATCATAAACACTTCTAATTACAAGGCTTCACTCAGGCCTAACCAGAGAATTATAGCCCCATGTAAATTCTTTTCATTTTTACATCAGATTTTGGGAAAAATGGAGAAAAAATGTATAAGAGACATTCTATCTGGAAGCAGAGCTGTAATCCTGGATAAAGGACAGCCCCCAAATTTCAGAAATGGCATTCAAGTATGTCCTCTGTGCTTGGCCCTATTTTGGGTGAGGCTATGAGTTCCTTGGTGGGGTAATAACCTTCTTTTATTAGGTATTAGGCTATTGGTGATTAGGGAAATGCAAAGACAGACCACCATGGCATGTCACTGCACACCTATTAGAACAGATAAAATAATGAATAGTGATAATACCAAATGCCTTAGTAGATGTCCAGAATGGATCCCTCCTACACTGTTGATGGCAGTAAACTGGGACATACACTCTGGAAGATAGTATCTTAAAATCAAAACAAACAAAACCCTCCAAAAATCTATGGTACAGATGCAGGTACCATAAGATACAACAATTGCCCTCCTAGTTATTCATGCCCAAAATCAAAACTTATATTGACACCAAAACATGGATATTCATACCAGCTTTATTGGTAATAATCCTCAAATGAAAACAAATCAAATGACCTTTAATAGTTACACTTTTAATCAAATGGTGGTCCTTCCATACCATAAAATATAAGGCAGCAAAAATAGCCTTAAACTATTGATACACACACCATAGATGGATCTCAAGATGCTATGCTAAGTGAAAAAGCCAACCTTAAAAACTCACATATTGTATGATTCCATTTATATGACATTCTTTAAATGACAAAATTATATAGATGGAAAACAAATTAGTGTTTCCAAGTGATTAAGAATGATGAAGGAGGGGCTGGGGATCTGAGGGAAGTGGGTATGATGTAGGACTGAACAGTTCTGTATCTTGATGACATAGTGCTTTTAAAAAATGACACTCATGAAGAAAATGGAAAAGAAAAGAGAACTGTGCACACATTGTACTGATTTCAGTTTCCTGGTTTTGACATTGAAGTATAGTCATGTCAGAAGTTACTATTAGTGGAAACTGGGTAATGGGTATATGGGCCATCTATATAGATTACCTTTGCAACTCCTGTAAATCTATAATGGTTTAAAAATCAAAATCAAAACCAATAAATTACATTACAACATACTGTAATGAAATGGCATTGAAATAAAAATACTATATATGATAGCATCAAAAATATAGAATAAATACATCTATGAATCTGAAAGATGAAAAAAATCAGTATGCTGATCACTTATTTTAAAAACCTTTCTAAAAGAAAGGAAAAATAGATAAATGGAAAGGTAGACTATGTAAATGGATCCCAAAACAGTATTGTTCTAACCAGGTCTCAGTTCTACCCAAATTGACTTGCAGATTAAAGACAATCCCAGCAGGCTTTTTTGAAACTAAGGAACAGATTTTTAAATTCATATGGAAATGAAAATAACTGAGAACACCCAAAAAGCATTTGAAATTATAGATTTAGAAAATCTAAACAACCTGTTATCAAGACATAATTTCAAGTTCCAGTACTCAAGACCATGGGGCTTTGGCAAGTACATAGCCAAGTCAATCCATGAAACACCATACAGAGACCAGAAATAACCTCATACATATGGTTAATAGATTTTCAGCAGATATGCCATAACAATTCAGTGGAGAATGTACAGGCTTTCCAATAAATAGTGTTAGAACAATCACATACTGATAACAGACTGGAATGTAAAATGTAAAACTCTAAAAGTCCCATAAGAAAACTTATGAAAATTTCATGTGTTTTACTTAGGCAAAGATTTTTTAAATATAACATGAAAACCACAATCTCTAAATAAATAAAATGGGACTTCATCAAAATGAAGAAATTCTGTTATTCAAAAGAATTAGAAAATAAGCCACAGACTCAGAGATAAGTTTTGAAAATTATATATCTGTTAAATAACTTGTACCAAAATACAGAAAGAGCTCACAGATCTTAAAAAAAAAAAAAAAACCAACAAAATAATAGGTAAAATATTCAAGCACTAACTAAAAGACAATGTATTGATATCAAATAAGCACTCAGATGCACAAAACCATTAGTCTTTGGGAAATGCCAATTAAAATCACAACACATCAACTTGAATGGCTAAAATTTAAGTAGATTTAACATAGCAAGTGCTGGCCAGGATGTTAAGGAACTGGAACCCTTACACAATGCTGGTCAGATTGTAAAATTGTACAATCACTTTGAGAAAAAATTGCAGTTTCTTACAAAACTAAACACTGGTTATAAGGCCTGATCACAGACAGAGATACAGTTACCTATGGGTCTGATCAGAAGAACCACAGATTTTCTGTCACCTCATGGAAAATCAAGCAGGTCCCCCAAAAGGAGCCAAAAGGGAGTCCAAACTGGAATGTAAAACTCAAAATTAATCAGAGATACCAATCACACTTAAAGATTTTGTTCAAGAAGACAAGCAGAAAGGGGCAGACTATTGGTGAGTATAATATAGGGTCTGCCCTTATCACCCCAGAAAAAAATAGAGAGAGGTAATTGACTAGTAACACTAGAAAAGCAGAGCCCCTCCTCTATGTACATTTAAAATGCAGGGAGACAAGCCTGTCCAGAGCTGTCTGATAGCCAAGGGGAATGCCAGCTGGCAAACAATCTATAAGGTCAGATTTTTACTTAAAATGAATGGAGATGATGCAATGGGGGGAGCATTTCTTTGACCATTCAGATAGAAGATACCAGAGTCAATTCCCCAGCCCTGGGGAGACCCCTTTGGCTCAGAGTCATAGATTTTTTTTTACTGGGAAACCCCTCTCTGCAAGTTACCAGGCAGCCTTGCTCAATCAAGTCTCTTACTAACAGCAATGCTTGGACCATGTGAGCTCTCAGTAGGACATGAGATGGTCTCACATCAGCCACAGATCAAGCCCAGCCAGCCACCCTACAGGACACCACACATTCCCTTTCCTGGAGGGCTCTCACTTCCTTCTCCTGCATATCAAATGCCCAGTCCTCTGCCCCCTGGGAATTGTGACTATTGAAACAATTCTTATTTAACAGTGATGCCTGCTCATAGCTTCTTTTGTTCCTACTTTTCCCCACTGTAGGTATTGATACCATAACACCTTGCCTGGAATACACATAAGGCCAGAAATCACATATATAAAATCATAGCTGGTTCCCATTTGTCTTGCCCCCAGACTTGGGCATCAGTAGTTTCTGCAACTTTTGGCAAATGGAGTTGTCAGCCCTGGGCAGCAGCCATTGACTGGGCATACTGTGGACTGCTCCTGGCCATCCTCTTTCCCCAGGCCTCCCCAGCATTTTCTCAGCCTGGGTCTGATCCCAAAGCAGAGCTATATGGAAGGACAGTCCCAGTGTAAGTCTTATCCCCAGATATGTCACCACCATGGACACTGCTTAAAATACCAGTTGAATTACAGCTCTGAAGCTGTCAGGCCTATAATAGATCTTTATAAGCATGTTCAGAATTGAGACCCCTGTAACTTCCAAATATGGCCAATAGATTTTCAGCAGATATGCTAAGACAATTCATTGGAGAAAGCATGAGCTTTTCAACAATAATTGTTCAATCCATCACATATTGATATACATTCCAGCTTTCATCATGCTAGTGAGGACAGACTCACCCCCCCCCAGATGAATTGGGACACTCTAGACAAGGAGTTCATAACATTTTTGTTCCATGGCCCCCTTTTGAGAATGTAGTGGCAGACATTTTTATGACACTCTACATAGGCATGTCCTTAAATTGGATTATAGGATTATTCAAAATTTGTTCAAGCTTATGACTACCTGAAATCTTTCCATGGATCCCTTGGGGGTACATGGAACCCTGCTTAAGAACCCCTGCCCAAGACAGAGAAAGAGTATTGCCTATGTGTCTAGTCAGTGAGAACCACACATTTTCTCCATTACTACATGAAATGTAAAACAGGGCCCTGAAATGGAGCCCAAACTGGAAACTGCAACCCAAAATTTTCCTTGATCAAAGCTTCAAACAATACTTAGATTTTGTTCAAGAGGACAAGGAACACCCAAACAACATGATCAACAAAAATTGATGAATTTGACTTGATTAAAATTAAAGAAATTTGTTTAGAGAAAACAGAAAAGACAAGCAGATTTACAGACCATATATGTAGATCTCATATGTAATTAAGAGCTTGTATCAGAATATATAAAGAACACTTAAAACCCAATAATAAGAATACAAACTTTCCAATTAAAAATGTCTAAATGATCTTAATAGTATCTCATTAAAAAGATATATGGTTGGGAAATAATATACAAAGAAAAACCCAACATATTAGTCATAAGGGAAATGCAAATTAGAACCTCATGAGATACCACTAAACAATCCTTTGAAAAATAATGAGAATTTAAAAAGTGGCATGAATGCAGAACAACAGGAACTTATATTTATTACTCATGTGAAGGCAAAACAAAACAATACAGCCACTTTGGAAGATAACGTCAGTTTCTTATAAAGTAAATTGTACACTTAACAAATGGTCCTGTAACCCCGCTTATACATAATTACTCAAGTGAACGGATATTATTTCCACACAAAATCCTGTACTTAAATATTTAAGCAGCTTTGTTCTTGGTCACCAAAAACTGGAAAAGATAAAAATGGTCATCAACAGGTGAAAAAAAGAGGGGGATGAGTAGAAAGGGCAGATTGGGCAGTAATAATAATGTGAGGTCTGAGTGGTCACTTTCATTCCAGGGGAAAATATTAGAAAAAGAGAGGTAATTGACCAGCAACACCAAAGCCTCAAAGCCCTTCTTCTATTTACATATAAAAGGAGGGGGATGGGCCTCTCCATAGCTGGCTGACAGCCAAGGCAGATGCCCACAGGCAGATAATTCATAAGCCCAAGTTTTTTCTTAAAAAGATGAAGATGATGCAATGGAGAGAGCATTTCTTTGAGCATTGAGATAAAAGAGATCCAGAGTGCATCTCCTGCCCTGAGGAGGCCATTTTGATACAGAATCATGGAACATATTTTATTGGGAAACTCCTTTTCCCAAGTTACAGAGCAAACCACGGCTCAAGGAAGGCTCCTACTAACAGCAAATCTTGGTCCAGGTGAGGTATCAGGAGGAAGAGAGAGGGTCTCACATCAGTCAGAGATCAGGCCTAGGCAGCTACCCTACAGCCACCCTACACAAACCATCTCATGAAGGGTCCCTTCCTCCTTCTCCTGCATAAAAATCCCAGTCCTCTGCCCCTCTGGAAATTGTGAGTATAGGAACAATTCTTATCCAACAGCAACACCTAGCAGTGGCCTCTATTGCTCTTACTCCACCCTATAGTTATTGATGCTTTAACACCTTGCCTGGAATAAACAGAAACCCTGACAACTGTATAAATAAAATCACAGATGCTCCCCATCTGCCCTTCACCATTTTCTTAGTCAGCCAAAGGGGTGATAATGCAAGCTGTAAACTCTCAGCGAATGACTTGTCTCTATCCCAGGGCCTTCTCTCCAACATCAAAGCTACAACATCAAAACTGCTACTCAAAACTGCTGCATCTCTGTTCTTTGTGATGCCTTTTATATTTTCTTCCCCCACCCCCCAAGGGGTGGGGCTCAATGCCCTACTGACGTGGCCCAGTCAATGCCCTAATCATAACTTAATCATGCCCAGATTAACAGATCAGTTTACAAGCATGATCCAATTATATTTTTGGAATTCATAATTACATTAAATTGCCCAATGGCTACACTCCACCTCTGAATTACAAAAATATATTACAATATTCAAAAAAACTTAAATCAGTAACAATTCAAGTACAAAACCATATTATAGAAATACATATTAAAGAAATACAGTTTGTCTTTGGGCAAAATCCCTTCTGCTGTAGACCTCTGAAACTTACAAAACCATTTAACTGCTTTCAATACACAAATGAAAAGATAAAGGATAAACATTTTCATTATCACAAGGAGAAATTGTTATGTTATATATGAGTCAGTGATCCTTTACAGTTTAGTAAACCTGCAGGGCATCCTCTATTCAATTTCAAAATCTTAGAGTCATTCTTAAGATTATGGTTTCTTCTCCTTGGGGCCACCTGGGAACCCACCCTTTCCACAGGCTTGCCCAATGGCCATTTTCTTGGTTCCACCCTCATCAAGAATCTGGGGTCAACCAAGCTCCAGACCTCACCCACGAAGAGTGTTGGGATGATTGCCACACCTTACCCAATCTTTGGGTTAGAGTCTTAGCCCCCCCTAGTACAGTGAAGTGAAGGCAACATTCCCCCTAACATTTGGCATACTGGTTCAACCCTCTCAGAGAAACAAGTTGACCACCTGGTCTTCCTTAACCTTTGGCATACAGGTTCAACACTCTCAGAGCAAAGGGTTGACCACCTGGCCTTCCCTAACCCATGGGGGACTGGAGCACTCCTCTCAGACCTATGGGGTGCTGACCTTAACTGCCCTAATCTTTGAGGAATATGCTCCACCCTCCCTTTACCATGGGGTTGCAAAACTCTTCCTGAACATTGGGTGGGGATATCCACCCTCTTCAAATCCTGGGGCAAACTCACCCTCTCTGTACATATGGGTGGGGCTTCTCTCTTGGCCCAAGGTGATGTTTTAATTCTAGATATCAGCTTCCATGATTTTCTTCTTAAAGCTGTTTGTCCTTCAATCTTTCCTTTCCATGTTCACTTTTGTCCAAGCTGATAGTGGTTTTATTCATATAGCTTTCTCAAAAATTTTTTGGTTTAGCATGCAGGAAGCAGGGGTCCAAGCAATCAGACAGTAAGACTTTCCACAAGCCTTTCCTAGGTAACTGCATCTTCAATTCTGATTTGCAAGTTCCAAGTTTAGTAAAGATTTCAAATGGGGCATTTTCATATGGGAATTTGATTTCCAGAAACTTGGAAGTTCTGGAACCAGTTTCTGTTTTCTTTGTGCCCAAAAGTTCAGTCCTTAGTGTATTTTGGTCATCTAGTATTTTGCTATAAGCTGCAAGGAGAAGCCAAGCCACATTTTCTGAGTTTACCTTGGAAAGCTCTTCAGTTAATGCTCTCATTCACCATTTTCAAATTCTGTTTTCCATATAACATCAGGAGCTAATCTTGCTAAGTTCTCTGCAACTTTAAAACATGGATCAACTTTCCTCCAGTTTCCAATTATAGTTTCATCATTTACTTCTAAGGCATCATAGAAAGTCTCTTTAGCATCCATATTACTATCAACAGTCTCTTCAAAGTGATCTAGGCCTTTTTCATCAAGCATTTCACAATTCCTCCAAAAAAAAAATGCCTCTTACCCATTTATAAAACTGTTACAACATTTTGGTATATGCAAAAGTACTGCCCCACTCCTGGTACCAAATTCTGTCTTAGTCAGCCAAAGGGGCACTAATGCAATATACCAGAGATTGGTTGGTCTTTATAAAGGGTACTTATTTGGGGTAGAAGTCCACAGTTACCAGGCCATAAAGCATAAGTTTCTTCCCTCACCAAAGTCCATTGTTATGTGTTGGAGCAAGACAGTTGCCGATGTTTGCTATGGTTCAGGCTTCTTGAGTTCCTCTCTTGCTGGGGCTGTGTTTCTCTCTGGGCTCAACACCTCTGTTTCCTCCACAAGGTCAGCTGTAGACTATGAGGCTCTCTAGGCTTTGCTTCTCTCCTCAAGGCCAGCTGTAAACTCTCAGCAAATGGCTTGTCTCTATCCCAGAGCCTTCTCT
Source organism: Tolypeutes matacus (assembly GCA_026826555.1). NCBI lineage: Eukaryota > Metazoa > Chordata > Mammalia > Cingulata > Chlamyphoridae > Tolypeutes > Tolypeutes matacus. The sequence goes on along the minus strand of JAKSZT010054431.1, from coordinate 219,913 downwards.
CCAACATAAAAACTCCAACATCAAAACTGCTACTCAAAACTGCTGCATCTCTGTTCTCTGTGATGCCTTTTATATTTTCTTCCCCCACACACCAAGGGATGGGGCTCAATACCCTACTCCACATTCTGGGGCCAATCCCATTCCTCATTATTCTTAGCCCAGGAGACAGAGCTAAACCATTTGAGAATTGCTGTCATGGAGGCAGAAATTTAGCCTCTACCCACATGAAAGTTCTAGATGTCTGGGGACATTTCCAGATTGTACAGGGTGGAGGGTTGATGGACAGGATGGAGGAAGGACTCTGAGAGGGTGGAGCTTCCATGGAGGAAACCAAGTGACTGGGGGAAGTAGGGTCACATGGAGCACATGGAGTGGTGGACCATCACTATGTCACAGATGTCTGATCATGATGTCTCCAGTGTCACAGTCAGAGCCTGGCCTGTGGAGTCAGAGCAGGGATAACATCTGGACAGAGGGGTCTGGGTGCAGGGAGTATGTTCCTGAGCTCCTGCTCTTCCTTCCTGACTGCCCAACACATCTTCCCCAACTGGGAACCACCCCCTCTCTGAATCAGGGGCCAGGACACAGGTCTCTGCTCCTCTCCCATACCAACCCTCTCTACCCTTGGGGCAGCTAAAGAAAAGCAGAGGAACAGCAGACAAAGCCCTTTTGGGGTCAGAAAGGAAATACAACAATTCACATGCTCAGTGACCACAGGAAGCACTTTAGCAGAATGAGCAACTGTAGGGAATTTAAATGGAGGATTTTGAAGTTGACCTAGAGGAAGATGTGACCACTAGATGGTAGTAACACACTATCTATCCAAAGGGGAGAGGTGTTGACTGCTTTGTAGGCAGGGACCCTTGCAGGAAACTTCCAGAGGGCCCAAGTGGGAAGGAGTCCCCTGAAGGGGAAGCAGGGCAAGGGGTGCCAAGGTGGCTTGAGCCCTTATTTTTTTTTTTATGTATTCAAAAATATTTATTATGTTCCCAACCTGTTCTAGTTTTGGTGATTGAGTGGTAAGAAGATGTTAAAAAAAATTTTTTTTATTATTATTATTATATATTTAATTTAAGTACAATATTTACAAATAATATTTTTTAAAAGATACTTAGATTACATTAAAAATATAGGGGATTCTCATATGCCCCACTCTCCACCCCTCCCAAAGCATCCATTCTTAGCTTACAAATTGAGAGCCTGTATGGCCCAGTTTCCTGAGGTATGCAAAGCCTGTTAACAGTAAATGGTTAAAAACATGCATATTGGGCTAATTTTAAGACCACAGGATGTGTAAATATTTTAGTTTGGCTGTGCCTCAAAGACCTCAAAATTACTTCATTTCTTTCTAGTATTTTCTCAAGGGGCATTTCTGTGAAATAGACAGCTAAGCAAGCCAGCTTTGAGAGTTGTCTGAAATGACTTCTCAGTATTACCAACAATGCTCCCACAAATGCATTTGTCCCTGTCCCTATGTTGCATAAAGGCTTTCCAAAGTGCAGGGATCTTTTCAGGGGAAGACTTCTTCTAGGGATGCACCCCCAAAGGCTGGTGCACAGGATGACAATGGTCATAAGAGCTAAACACATTAGTTGTAAGGCCTTTCATTTTTTGGTGGGTAGATGTTTGTTTATTAAGAGAAAATTTTAGGTCAAGTAATGCCATTTATAATGCCTTCCTGATTTAAAAATAAATCCAACTGACTTCTTTAAAGTAAACTCTCTTGAGGTCTCCTAAATCAGGGAGTCCCACCTGGGTCTGTTGTGACCCTTTCTGTCCTGGTCTCCAGGCCACACCCCTACCTCCTAACTCACACAGTTGCCTTAATTAGGCTGGCTATAGGTCTCAGGGCCAGTGTGGGCCAAACTAACTCTGGGTATATTTACTTATAGAAATATTCACCCCAACATTGATGTCTACCTTTTTATATATGTCTATACATATTAACTTAAAGGTCCACAACATAGCTTCTGTATCACTCTTTGTTCACTGTCCGTTGCTCAGACACAATTGAACATAATTTTATTTTCCTGGAAACATGACAATTTATAACTCCTTTCCCACTTCTCCTGTCCTTTTTATTACCTACCTAACACATTCCTCCCTGAGCTCAGGGCAAAAGCACTTTCTGGTCAGTAGAATCCTGCTCATTCTGTGTCTTTCCCCACTAGCACTCCACTGAGTGATCTCCTTCTCTGAGTCCCCTTAAAGAGCTGACAGTTCCCCATATCCCCTATGGGGTCCTGCTTCCTCCAAGATACCCTAGGTACTCAGTCAACCCTTTCACAGTTCTGATCATTTGGCAGAAGATGCAGATTAATGCCATGTGGTGGCCACAGGGCCATGGTGGGCCTAGGTGTCCCTGTTAGTTCTGATGATGATAAGGATGGAGGTAGAAATCCAAACTACTTTCAGATGCTTTAAGCTCTTGGTAGATAATTTATTTAGAGGGTATCTGTGAATGGGGAAAACCAGCAAGGAGAGTTTGGTGTATTAATGAAATAACAAACTAGTGTTATTTTATTCATGGAAATAATAAAACAATAGAGGAGTTCCTGTGACTGGGCAGCAGTTACAGAAATTTTTTTGAAGTTCCAGGGCCAAAGATTGAACCCAGGACCTCATATGTGAGAAGCTGGCACTGAACCACTGAGCCACATCAGCATCCTTGAATTGGTTTATCCATTTATTTCCTTCTTTGTTTTTTGTGTTTTATTTTTAGGAAGCACCAGGAACCAAACCTGGGACCACCCATTTTGGAAGCAGACACTCCTCTGCTTGAGCCACAGCCACTCCCCTGAATTGTTTTACTTAACAATAATTGCTTGGTTATTTAAATTGTTCAGAGTAATAACAAGGATAATAAAATAATAATAAAACCCCTTACACTGTTAACATCTTATTTTTCCCAGCCATTGTAGGATTTCAGTTAGAGATCCAGAGTCAAAACTGTTTTGAAATAGTTTTTAAACAAAAAACCCCAGTGATTAAAATATAATTTTTCTTTTCATAATAACCATTCCCAAAAATGATCATGAATTCGATTCTAGGCATGGTTTGCATGTCCTGGCTTATTGAAGGATCTATTAGGCCAGAGAAAGTGAATTAACCAATGCTCCCATCAGGCTCTATTCCATTTCTACAAATGTCTGACATGGGGGTGCTAGGCCCTATTTACTGATGGGGACACCGAAGCTCTAAGAGGCAGAAGGGTCAGGCTGAGGTCCACAAAATTTGAGTGGCAAGGAATGACCAAGGTCAGCTCTCTGCTCTCTCTTGCCCTCAGGACCCCTACTAAGGCTTATTTTATATGCCTTGCCTGGGGGAACAGGATGGGTTCCCTCTCCCTGCAGCTCTGTGTGGTGGTTTAGAGCTGTAGCCTGCAGATCAGGGTGGGATGCAGTGCAAAATGGGGTGACCCTGAACCTCTGTGGTCAATGCCTGGACCAGTGTCCTTTACCCTTGAACATGGATAATGCTGACTGTGGTCTCTTCAGCCCTGGCCCCCTGCTCAATGCTTGTTGGCCTTGATCAGCCCCAAAGGAGAGGCAGCAGACTTGCTGCTTGCTGTGAAACCAGAAAGTTTCTCCAAGTCAGAGGGCATGGGCTGGTGGACTTGGATGAGGACAGCCACCTTTGACCCAGCCTGAGTGTCTTGGCTCCAGAACCAAGTGAGGGAATTCCAGTGGGAGGGTGTGTCCTGCAGAGTTAGAAGGTATGTGGGGGAAAAAGGCATGCACACCAATCATAGGTTTCAGCTTTCAAAATACCTGAATAAACAGAAAATTGATCCACTTGTGACAAGTACTTGAAATCATTATGCAAATTGTAAGATATGATAAAATTCTGTGATCAACTGCCATTCATTTATCAACAAGGTGACAAATCCTATCAACTGAGAGTGAAATGTCCTTCATTCTGTCCACTTTCCAGGTCTCAGCATCCCTGAACAGAAGTCTTTTGACACAAACATATCCCTCCCTTTGCTAGTCCTCCTCCCACCTTGTCTTCTTTCCTATATTAACTTATTTTCTTCTTAAATTGACAGAGGTTTATTGTAAAGAATTCAATCAAGAAAACATAAAAAATTTTAAAAATCCCATCCAACTTTCCACAAAACAGAAATGATCTATCGTCAGTATCATTCAGAAGAACCTCCTTACAGCTGTCTTCCTTCTCTTATGTGGAGATGGAAGACTAGAAAGCTGACAGACAGAATGGTATTTGTCTTGTTTCTAAGTAATACCATGGGTCCTGAGAAGACACAGCTCTTTCTTTTCAAGGAAAATTTCAGTGTTTCATCTGTGAAACAAGTTGTCCATTTCATTTAAATGTTCTCTTCTTCAGAGATACCCAACTGTCCTTATGTCAGGTGGATTTGTCCTGTTGCCAAATGTCTTTTCTGTAATTGCCCTAATTTGCTTGGCTTTATCTTTTACCTGTATTACGGAGATTTTCCCACAACTTTCCTCCACACTGCTAATTTGACTTCCAGCTATTTCTGTTATGCTATACATTTATATATTAGTTTTTTTTTTTCTTTTTTTTTTTATTATGGGTAAAAATCAAAATTCTCACAATACATACAAACATTTGCAAAATGATATATAAATATATATGCATATATGTGTATTTGCTTACAAAAATGTTATTTATATATATATATATATAAACATATATTTTAAGAGGTGCTTAGATTACCTAAAATATTACACGGAACCCA
>JAKSZT010054431.1:187946-207524 GCA_026826555.1 Tolypeutes matacus | reverse complement strand
TAGCCACAGAGTGGGTCATCTTATCCACTTAATTATTCAACTCTTCCTTTGCTGAAATCACCCTCTGATGAACATGCATGTGGAACAAAAATACTTCCATGAATTTTGCCCCTTAAGAAAGGTCTATCCAATTATTTCTTCCCCAGTTCTCCTTCTCACCAATTTTCTAATTATGTTCCTTCCAAGTACCTGGCCTCCCAGCCAAACCATTGGCAACAGTCCATGAATCAGTGTACAAATTTTCCTCTGTCCTTTTCTCCTTCGAAGAAAAATGAAAAACCAGGTACACTGCTCAAAGTTCTGCCCACTGGGAAGATTTGTCATCACCACTGTCCTTCAGGGATGTTCCAGAAAGAGGTTGCAGTTCTGCAGCTCTCCACTTTTGGGTGATATCTGCATATCATACAGAGCCATCTGTAAATCAGGCTCAAGGTTTCTTTTCCCCTTTCAACTAATTGTAAGAAACTTCCCAAAAGGCCACAACTGTGGGCTGGGAAATAGAAGGTAATGGCCAGAGTGCTGACCATGGGACTATAGGCCACTTCCTCATGTAACTTCCTTGTGCCTTCAGGAACTGCTTGAGCCCTATATCATATATACCATTTCCACTTTATGATGGAGTGCTGCTGTTCATGCTCAGCTTTATGGTTTGGTGGGTCAGACAATACCCAGTTCATGAAAGACAACTCAGATCTCATGGTAACTCGGTTGCCCATGGCTAAACATTCAGGAATACTAAGGCCCGTAGCAGGCCAAAAGCTCTTTCTCAAAAGGAGATTAGTTATCTGCAGAAGATATTAGGCTTTTGTTCCAAAATCCTAAGGTTCTGCATGAGCTTTGAATTTCTGTTGGGAACCTTTGAAAAGTAACATCAAGACAATAAAATTTCAAATAAAATTTATGTGTATTGTGATTTATAGCTAAAAAAGTATAAGCATAAGTTTTGTTTTCTGTTTTAATTTCAGAGGGATTACTCTTTGGAAAAGATCATCAGAGAATGTTTTATAAATTACAGTTTCTCATTGTCAGTCATACCCTAATGATCCCAGCAAGCTGATACTTTCTTTAAGATATGCATCAAACTCTTATTAGGCCAAAGATAGTTTTTATGTAATTAGTCATTAGAGAAACAATTATTTTACTATTATAATGATGTAGACTTTTGAATGTTAATAAAAGATTCTATCAATCATTTTTAAAATAGTAATACTGGATTCCTGGAGGGATTGCAGAGATCAGTGCCACCATCAAGGATTTGAAGGATGCAGGGATGATTCCCATTGTATTAGTTAGCCAAAGGAGTGCTGATGCAAAATACCAGAAATCTGTTGGCTTTTATAAAGGGTATTTATTTGGGGTAGAAGCTTTTTGTTACCAGGCCATAAAGCATATTTTACTCCCCTCACCAAAGTCTATTGCCACATTTTGGAGCAAAATGGCTGCTGACATCTGTGAGGGTTCAGGCTTCCTGGGTTCCTCTCTTTGCAGGACTTACGTCTCTCTGGGCTCAATTCCTCTGCTATCTCCACAAGGCCAGCTGTAGATTATCAAGTGAACATCTTTTTTCTCTTCCTGGGGCATTTTCTCTTTCCTCATGACCAAGTTCCTCTGTGTGCTTACTTCCCAGAGCACCAGCTCAAAAACTCAGCATCAGAACTCCAACTCAGTCCTTCGCCATGTCTTTTATCTGTGAGTCCCCATCCAGCAAGGGGCAGGAACACAATGCCCTGCTGAAATGGCCCAATCAAAGTCCTAATCATAATTTTTTAAAATATTTTAAAATCTGCTTAGATTATATAAATGTTACACAAAAATTATAGGGATTCCCATGTTCTCCACCTTCCACACCTCCAACAACCTCCCACATAAACATTTTTCATTAGTGTGACACATCACCAGAAATAGATATACACGTACTGGGGCTTTGCCACTAAGCATGGGCCATAGTTCACATTGTAGATCACACGCTCTCCCACACAGTTCTGCATGTTATATGCTGATGTAAAAGGGCCTATATCTGTCATTGTAATGTCACTCAGGATAATTCCCAAGTCCCAAAAAAGCTCCTGTATTGCAACTGCTTTTCCCTCTCCCTGCCCCCAAAGCATCCAGTGGCCACTGGCTCCACATCAATGTTGCAATTTCTTCCACTGCTTGAATCACAGTATGTCTACAACAGAATACCATTAAGTCCACTCTAGTCCATAGCTCTTCCCCCAGTCCTGAGGAGTCTGGGATGGTGATGTCCACTCCACCTCCAAGTGAGAGGGGGATTATATCCCATGGATAAGATGGATAGGATTTTCCTGCCTGCAACTGCAGACTCTCTCCATTCCCTGGGATTGCTGCTGTCCATCATCATCTCCCCACCAGGTGTCTTGGGTGAGTCCACTGAGCTGTAGATTAAGAGTTGCAGCTCCACCAAAATTCCAGGCCCAGCTGACACATGACCAGGCCAGAGGCTCCAGTCTCTGGAGGTACACCTACAAACTCCAGCACTACATATAGGTTTGAATAGAAGGGACTGATGGGCCATGTGCAAGGAGGACTTACTTGAGTCCAACTCTGTCACTCTCAGAATAACTGATTCCAAAGTAGACCCACTGATAAGGCCTCAATCTCTGGAGATAATAGGACTTGAGCATCTCCAGAGCCCTAAGAAGCCCCTCCTTTGAGGTGATATCTACTTTGATGTTCTACTAGATCCTACTGAAGTGTGCAAAAGCGTTACCTCTGGGGTGAACTCCCAATTCACTTTGAAGTCTCTTAGCCATATGAACTCATTAGTCTTTACCTTTCCCCCCTTTCTTCAAGGTCTTTTTCCAGTTGTATTGCCAGTTAGCACTTGATAGTAATACCTCATTGCCAGGGAGCCTCATTCCCAGGAGTCATGTCCCATCCTGGGTGGAAGGTAACGCATTCACATGCTGAGTTTGGCTTAGAGAAAGGGAAAGTTTGAGCAACAAGGAGGCTCTCAGGTGGCAAAGCTTAGGTGCCCCATAACAATAGGCTAAGTTTCAATTTCAAGAGCAAAGACTCATAAGGCTAGTCATCAATAACAAGAACCCATTAGTGGATCATCCTCCTTACCCAGACACTGCCCTTGCACTTGGAGGACTGTTGCTGCTCCCTTGGAGAATGTGGCAGAGCTCTCTAGGCTGGGAATTCAGTGTTCTCTCACTTATTGAGTGATTCTCCACCCACTGTGATCATGTCCCACCCCTTGATCATTTGAACGATTTTATATATCTTTTATATTTGTTCAGGTGAACTTCCTCCCATGAAGGCCCCATCCCTGACAGCCCGCACCAATGATCATCTTCCACCCCCACTGTAACCTTTCTGTGATCCAAAGCTTCTTTAAAGATGAAGCCCATATAATAGCCAAATACAATTAATTGGAAAATGAAATAATAATGATAAGTTTAAATGTAAGAGATAAAATATATGGAAACTTTAAAAAAGAAACACTAAAAAAATAAAATCGAAGGATTGGGATATTCAAAAATGGGAAAAAAAAAGTTAAAAATAATTTTTAAAAATATTTTTCCTTTTATCACTGCATTATCCAGTGTCCAGTCTGTACTGTGGCACCTTCCCTCTCTCACTCCCAGTGTCTTCCAAATTTGCATTTAATTTTCAAAGAAGTTTTAGGTCACAGAAAGTCACACACAGAATACACAAGACACTCATATACCCAAACTTCTCCCCCTTTCCTCACCCCATATTAAAACCTTTTGTATGTGGATGGTAGCATTGTTTTAACTGATATACAGATAGTGAAACATAGCTATTAAACATTGTCAATGGTTTAAAGTATGGTTTACATTTTAGACTGTAAAATTTAATAGTTTTTGATGATATTTACCATGTCCTGTGTCCATCACTGTAAGGAAATGAAAAACATTTCCCCTTGCCACTAAATACCCCCTGTTTGATCTATTCTGTTCCTCCTTCCCATCCACCCATGGCACATGATGACCCCCTGGCTTGACTCATTGGATGAGTTACATGCAACAAGAGATCTTGACACGCTGGTTTATCCTTCCATATTAGGAACTGTCCTTGCTCATAAGAGATGCCCAACTAATGGTTTCTGGTTGAATCGGTCCTCCCAAAGATGGGGGTGTATCTCCTTCCAACTCAATGTCTGGGTCTCGACCCACTGATACAACACATTATGACAGGATGAACAGTCACACACTCCCTAGAAGCCTGCTCCAGATGCACCCTGCCCCGGATGCCCCCCCAACAAACACCCTAAAGCAGTGACACTCCCTTGTCATATTGCAATAAGAGCATTCCCAACCCTGTACTTTCAACATCTTACCTGCAAATCCCATGTTCACACGGTCCCTCTCACATCTCTCCCCCCAGTATCCTGGGTATTCTGACATGCCATTCCTAATCACCGAACCTGTCAACCCTGCACCACCAAACCCAGTAATATCACTACCCACCTGTCCTATCCTTTCAATATGCAACTATACTCTATCACTTTACAACTGTTTATGTCCATATGGGTGATGCCTCACAACCTTCTCTTCTCTTTCTCTCTCTTGTAAACCTATCTTTCAGACAGTGGTTCTCAGAGAATGCTAACTTTCCTCAATTCATATCAGTGAGGTCACGTACAGTTCCTCCTTCAATGCCTGGCTTGCTTCATTCAACATAAGGTCTTCAAGGTTCATCCATGTTATTCCATGTGTTCACACTTTATTCCTTCTTACAGCTGAATAATATTCCATTGTATGTATGTACCACATTTTGTTTATCCATTCTTCTGTTGATGGGCACTGGGATTGATTCCAACTTCTGGCAATAGTGAACAATGCCACTATGAACATTGGTGTGAATATATCTGTTCATGTCTTTGTTTCAATTATTCTGGGTATATACTGAGCAGTGGAATCACTAGATCATACAGAAGATCTACTGTTAGTTTTTTGAGGAACTGACAAACTGTCCTCCACAGTGGCTGGATCATTCCACAATCCCATTGGCAGTGGATGAGGGTTCTCATTCCTCCACATCCTCTCCAACACTTATAGTCTGCTTCTTTTTAAATAGCCACGGTTCTAATGGGTGTAAGGTGGTATCTCATTGTAGTTTTGATTTGCATTTCCCTAATAATGATTTCGAACATTTTTACATGTGCTTTTTAGCCATTTGTATTTCTCCCTTGGAGAAGTGACTTTTCAGGTCACTTGCCCATTTTTTTTTAAATGGGTTCTTTGTCTTTTTATTTTTGAAGTGTAGGATTTTTTTATATATGCCGGATATTAAGCTCGTATCAGATATGTGGTTGCCAAATATTTTCTCCCATTGGGTAGGCTGTCTTTTTATGTTCTTAATAACATCCTTTGAGGTGCAGAAGTTTTTAATTTTGAAGATATCCCATTTATCTATTTTTTTCTTTTGCTGCTGTGCTTTGGGTATGAAGTTCATGAAACTCTATTTCAAGGAAATGTAGATGTTTTCCTACCTTATCTTCCAAGGTCTTTATGATTTTGCTCTTATATTTAGATCTTTGATCCATCTTGATTTTTGTATAAGGTGTGAGGTGATGTTTCACTCTCATTCTTTTGGATATGGATATCCATTTCTCCAAGCATGATTTTTGAAGAGGCGAATTCTTCCCAACTGAGTGGGCTTTGTAGCCTTGTGGAATATCAGATGACTGTATATTCAAGGATTTATATCAGAACTCTCAATTCAGTTCCATTGGTCAGTATGTCTATCATTGTGCCAATACCATGCAGTTTTGACCACTGTAGCTTTGCAGTATGTTTTAAAGTCAGGTAGTGTGATAACTCCAACTTCATTTCCCTTTTTCAATATGTGTTTGGCAATTCGGGGCCTCTTACCATTCCAAATATATTTTGTAGTTAGTTTTTCCAGTTCCTCAAAAATTCAGTGTTGATTTTTATTGGGATTGCATTAAATCTGTAGATTAGTTTTGGTACGATAGGTATCTTGATGATGTTTAGTTTCCTATCCATGAACAGGGAATAATCTTCCATTTATTTAAGTCTTCTTTGATTTCCTTTAACAGTGTTGTCTAGTTTTCTATATATAAGTCCTTTGCAACTTTAGTCAAATTTATTCCTAGGTATTTGATTCTTTTAGTTACTACTGTAAATGATATTTTTCTCTTGATTTCCTCCTCAGATTGCTCATTATTAGTGTTCAGAATTGCTATTGAATTTTGAACATTGACCTTATAGCCTGAGATGTTACTGAACTCCTTTATAAGTTCTAGAAGCTTTATTGTAGATTTCTCAGGGCTTTCTAGGTATAGGATCATGTCATCTCCAAATAATGAAATTTAGCTTCTTCTTTTCCAATTTGGATGCAATTTATATATTTTTCTTACCTCAGTGCTTGAGCAAGTACTTCTAAGATAATGTTAAACAGGAATGGTGATATTGGGCATCCTTGTCTTGTTTTTTAATCTCAGAGGGAAGGATTTTAAGATTTCACCATTGAAGATGATGTTAGCTTTGATTTTTCCACATAAACCCTTTATCATCTTCAGAAAGTTTCCTTCTATTCCTATGTTTGCAGTGTTTTTATCAGGAAAGGATGCTGTATTTTGTCAAATGCTTTTTCTGTACCTATAGAGATGATCATGTGATTTTTTTCTTTCAATCTGTTTATGTGGTGTATTACATTTATTGATTTTCTTATATTGAACCATCCTTGCATAAGTGGGATGAAACTCACTTGGTCATGTGCATAATTCTTTTGATATGTTGTTGAATGCAATTAGCAAGTATTTTGTTGAGGATTTTAGCATCTAGCTTCATTAAGGAAATTGGTCTGTAATTTTCCTCTCTTGTGGTGTCTTTGTCTTTGGTATAAGTGTAATGGCATCATAGAATGTGTTAGGCAATGTTCTTTATACTTCTATTTTTTTTCAAAAAGCTTAAGCAGGGTTGGTGTTAGCTCTTTCTGGAATTTTTGGTAGAATTTAGCTGTGAAGCCAACTAATCCTGGGGTCTTCTTAGATGGGAGGTTTTTGATGGCTGAGTGTATCTCTTTACTTGTAATTGGACTGTTGAGTTCATCAATTTCTTCTTTTGTCAATGTAGACTGTTTGTGAGATTCTAGGAATTTGTCCATTTCCTTTAATTTATCATTCTTGTTGGCATATAATTTTTCAAAATATCCCCTATGATACTCTTTATTTCTGTGGGGTCAATAGCGATATCCCCTTGCTCATTCCTTATATTTAGTATTTGCATCTGTTATCTCTTTTTCTTTGTTAGCCTGGATAAGGCTTCGTCAATTTTATTGATCTTCTTGAAGAACAAGCTTTTGGTTTTGTTTATTTTTTCTAGGGCTTTCTTATTCTCTGTTTCATTTAGTTCTCCTCTAATCTTTGTTATTTCCTTCTATCTACTTACTTTAGGTTTTCTTTGTTGTTGTTTTTCCAATTTCTCCAAGTGTGCAGTTAGGCCTTCAATTTCAGCTCTTTCTTCTTTTTAAATATAAGTATTTATGGCTATGAACTTTCCTCTCAGTACAGCTTTGGTTGCATCCCATAGGTTTTGATATGTTGCATTGTCATTTTCATTAGTTTCAAGGCAGTTAATGATTTCTTTCAAGATTTCCTCCTTGACCTACTGTTTTTCTAAGAGTGTGTTGTTTAACTTCCATATCTTTGTGCCTAGTCGGATTCTCTGGATCTTAGTGATTTCCAATTATATTCCATTGTGGTCAGAGAAATTACTTTGTATAATATCAATCTTTCAGAATTCATTGAGAGTTGTTCTGTGGTCTAGCGTGTAGTCTATCTTGGAGTATGACCCATGTGCACTCGAGAAGAATGTAAAAACTGCTGTATTTGGGTATAGTGTTCTGTATATGTCTATTAGGTCCAGGTCCTCTAAGGTATTATTGAGAGTCTTTGTTTCTTTATTGATTCTCTATCTAGATGTTCTGTCTAATGGTGATGATGGTGCATTATAGTCCCCCACTATAATTATAGAGGCATTTATTTCTCCACTTAGTTTTTCCAGAGATTGCCTCATATATTATGAGGCACCCCGATTAGGTGCATAAATGTTTATGATTTTTCTCTCTTCTTTAAAGATTACTCCTTTTACTAATTTATAGTGTCCATCTTTGTCTCTTACACTAGTTTTGTATTTAAAGTCTATTTTGTCTGATATTAGGATAGCTAATCTTGCCCTTTTTTGCTAATGTTTGCTTGTAAAATTGTTTTTCAGGCATTCACTTTTAGTCTTCTTGAATCCCTGGGTCGAAGGTGGGTTTCTTTTAAACAGCATATAGATGGATCATATTTTCTTATCCATTCTGCCAGTCTGTATCTCTTGACTGGTGAGTTTAATCCATTAACATTCAGTGTTATTACTCTTAATGAATTTCTTACACCATCCATATTTTCTCTTGGGATTATGTATGTCATATGTTGTTTTTATTTCTCTTTTGTCTTTTTAGTTGTTCTTACACTCTGCTCCAACTCTCTCTCTCCTGTTTTTTTCTTTCAACTTGCAGAACTTCCTTTAGTATTTTTTGAAGTGCAAGTTTCTCATTGGCATACTCTCTTAGTTTCTGTTTATCTGTGAATATTTTGAACTCTTCATCATTTTTGAATGCCAGTTTTGCTGGATGGAGATTTTGTGTCTGGAAATTTTTTTCTTTTAGTTCTTTAACTATGTCATATCACTGTCTTTATGCCTCCATGGTTTCAGATGGGAAATCAGGACTTAATCTTATTGTGCTTCCCTTGTATGTGATGGTTCTCTTTTCTCTTTATTCTTGAGTATTTTCTCTTTGTCTTGAGCATTGGACATTTTAACAAGTATATGTCTTGGAGTGGGCCTGTTGGGATTTATACTCTTTGGGGTGCGTTGTGCTTCCTGGACATGTACATCCACCTCCCTCAATAGGGTTGGGAAATTTTCAGTCATTATTTCCTTCAACACTCCTTCTGTTCCCTTTCCCTTCTCTTCTCCATCTGGGATGCCTATGTGTATGTTTGTGCTTTTTGTGTTGTTGGATAAATCCTTACATCCCTGTTGGATTTTTTTCTATCTTTTTATCTATTTGTTCTACTATCTGTTTGATTTCAGATGTACTGTCTTCCACATAACTAATTCGTTCTTCTGCCTGTTCAAATCTGCTCTTTTGTAAGTCCAGAGTCTTCATTATTTCTTGGATTGTGCATTGATCACCATCACATGCATTATCTTTTTACATATGTACAGTTGCCTCAGTATGTTCTCCCAGTGCCTTCTTAATATCCTTAATCTCTTCCTTCACTTCATTAAGTTGGTCCATGGTATTTGTTTAGACAACTTTAATTTGTTGTTCAATGTTCTGCATCTCTTCCTGGTTTTCAGTTTGTTCATTGTACTGGTCATGTCTTCCTGTTTCTCAGTGTGGTTAGTAATTTTTTGTTGACTTTTCATCATCATTTTATCTTGATGGGTTTATTCAGTTGATTAGCTTCTCTCTCTGTTCTAGAGTTTTATTTAGCCAGTGGTTCTGTGTGGGTGTGTTTTTCTCCTAGACACTTTGTTCTTCTTATCCTATTTTCTTGCTTCTTTCTATGTTCCCTTGAAGGCAAAACATTATGGCCAGAGGAATCAAAAGAGGTGAGATAGGAAGAAGGATAATAGTAATATTGATAAAGTTTAGAAGAGGGTCCATAAAACACTTAGTAAAATGAATATTTAACTCATGTAGGCAGTGTAGAATAATAGGAAAAAAGTGGAGTACCTACATTGGACTGGGAATCAAAATAGAGGAAAATATATATAATGATTTAGAAGGCCAGAATGATGAGGGCAGAGAGAAAGAGTAAAGAAAGGGCTAAAAGGAAAAAGTCAATAAAAATAAAAAAAGAAGAAAACATAATAAATAAAATAGAAATAGATACCCTTGAAGTTGTGGGTTAATGAAAAAAGTGGTATGTAAGAACCACAACAGAAAAAAGAAGGTAGAAATATGTAGGTAGGAAAGGAGGTAGCATTGGGAGGAAAAAACCAATATAGACAGAGAATGGGAAATCACAGAAAAGGAAGCACAGCAAAAAAGAGGCAACTAGCAACACCTAATTTTTTTTTAAAGGAATAAAATGGTGGGGAGGAAAGAGGAAAGAAAAGCAAGAGACAACAAACAAACCAAGAAAAACTAAAGAACCACACAAGCAAGCAGTCAAGCAAAGCTAAGGAAGAACAGTGTTCCTCCTTGGGCCCTTTTGGAGCCTCTCAGCCTGCTTGTGTTCATCAATCAATTATCCTGCAGGGTTCTATATGCAGGTTTTGATGCAGATTTATTGACTAAACTAAGTTATTTTTTTTTAATTGACTGTCTTTTTTGGAGAGATAAGGGACCCAATAGAAGGGCTCTTCTAGACTACCCCCTCCACTGAGAGGACCATAAATAGGCTTGTGGAAAGTTTTCAAGCACTTCCCACTTCCTGGCCTCCCCAGGGAGCTGAAACTCTGATGCTTGTCAGAACAGAATGATAAAATTGGCTGACTCCGCCCCCTCCTGTGCCAGGTCTTAGTATCATAGGGCTGTTAGGTAAATCAGGCTTCCTCAGTAGATTTGCCTCTCTCCTCAGCCTGGTGCCTCTTCAAGCCAGATGATTTGTTCCCAAAGCTGTGAGGAGGTCCAGGCAATGAAACCCACAGAAAGGAAACCCCTCTCAACCTTCTGTCAGAACCCTCCCACTCTCAGAGAATGCTCCCTCTTACTGGGTTGCCTGTGGGAGTTGGGGTGTATCCCTAGGCAGCTAGGTAAATCAGACTTCCTCTGCAGATTTGCCTCTCCCCTCAGCTTGGTGCTACTTCAAGCCAGCTATTTCGCTCCCCAAAGCTGATAGGGGGCACAGGCAGCAAAGTCCACAGAAAGAAGACCCCTCTCAACCCTCCACCAGAACCCTACCACTTTCAGAGAATGCTCTGTCTCACCAGGTTGCTGACAGGAGTCACAGCTTGTCCCAGCCTTTTTCCTTGAGGATTGGGCTCAGCCATCCATGTCAACTACCACAGCCAGGGAAACAATCATGATTCTTTCCTGAGCAATCCACCTCACCATCCAGCTCCCTCCAGATCTATGTCCCCAAGGTTCTTGCTCCATGTGCCCCCAGCACAGACGACTCAGGCAGAATCCTGTACCCAATCAGCCATCTTCAAAAAGTGAGGTGGTGAGTGCCTTCCTAAACAGATGCCATCTTACTACCCTAATCATAATTTAATCACACCCAGAGGAACAGGACAGTTTAAAAACATAATCCATTAACTATTTTTGGAATTCATAAATAATGCCAAACTGCTACAGCCAACATATACCAATTCAACTCTCTTATTTGGCCTATGCAGGAAACAGATGGGTCTTGGAGGATGGCAGTAGAGTATCATAAACTTAATCAAGTGGTTACTCCAATTGTATCTGCTGTTCCAAGTGTCATAGCATTACATCTGCTGATAGCTGGTATAAAGATATTGCTCAGGTAATTTTTTTCTCAATTGCCATTAGTAAGGACCACCAGAAACTGTTTGCTTTCAGCTGGCAAGAACAGCAATATACATTCACTGTCCTTCTTCAGGGTATATCATCCCTTCACGTCTATGTCTGCAGGGACTTTGATTGTCTCTCCCTGCCACAACTCATCATACTTGTCCATATATCCATATATTGATACTGATGATATCATGCTCATGGGACCTAGTGAGCAAGATGTAGCAATGTTTCTAGACTTAATTG
This sequence comes from Tolypeutes matacus, assembly GCA_026826555.1. Lineage (NCBI taxonomy): Eukaryota > Metazoa > Chordata > Mammalia > Cingulata > Chlamyphoridae > Tolypeutes > Tolypeutes matacus. Next base: position 195,779 of record JAKSZT010054431.1, on the reverse strand, counting down.
TAAGGCATTTGTGTGAGAGAGGATGGGAGATAAATCCAACAAAAATAAAGGGACTTTCTACTTTGTTGAAATTTCTAGGTGTCCAGTGGTGTGGGACATGTTGAGATATTGCTTCTAAAGTGAAGGATAAACTGTTGCATCTTACCCCTCTTATGGCCAAAAAGAAAATCAAAGGCACAATGCTTAGTTGGATCTTCAGATTTTGGAGACTATATATTCCTCATTTGGGTGTGCTACTCTGGCCCATTTACTGAGTGACCAGAAAGTTTTGAGTGAGGAATAGAACAAGTGGAGGCTCTGCAATATGTCCAGGCTGCTGTGCAAGCTACACTGCCACTTAGGTCATATGATCCAGCAGATCCAATGGTGCTGGAAGTGTCAGTGGCAAATAGAGATGCCATATGGAGACTTTGACAGGTCCTGGATTTTATATTTAGGTCTTTGATCTATTTTTAGTTAATACTTGTATAGGGAGTGAAATAGGGTTTCTCTTTCATTCTTTCAGTTATGGATATCCAGTTATCCCAGTACTATTTGTTTTTGTTCCATTAATATGGACTTGGTAGGTTTGTCAAAAGCCAGTTGGCTGTAGAGGTGAGGGTTTATTTCTGGACTCTCAGTTATATTCCACTGATTGATGTATCTATCTTTATGCCAATATCATGCTGCTTTGAATACTGTAGCTTTGTAATATGTTTCAAGGTCAGGCAATAAAATTCCTCACATGTTGCTCTTCTTTTTTAGAATGTTTTGACTTTTCACATGCACTTTACTCCCAAATAAATTTGGTAATCACCTTTTATATTTCTGTAAATTAGGCTATTGGAATTTTGATTGGTATTGTATTGAATCTATAAATCAATTTGGGTAGGATTCACACCTTCATTTGGTTTAGATTTCCAATCCATGAACACAGAATGCTTTTCCATTTGTTAAGTTTCCTTTGAGTTCTTTTTGCATTGTTTTGCAGTTTTCTGAATATAGGTCTTTCCTTCTTTGGTTAAATAGATTCTTGGGTATTTGAGTGTTTTTGCTGCTACTGTAAATGGACTTTTCCCCCTGATTTAGTCCTCATATTGTTTAGTACTAGTATAGAGAAACATTACTGATTTTTGCATGTTGATCTTGTATCGAGCCATTTTGCTAAACTTATTTATTAGCTCAAGTAGGTTTGTTGTAGACATTTCAGAAATTTCCTAATATAGGAATATGTCATCCAGGAATAGTGAGAGTTTTAATTCCTCTTTTCCTATTTGGAAGTCACTTAATTTTCCTTGTCTAATTGCTTTAGCTAGAAATTCTAGTACAATGTTGAATAAAAGTGGTGACAGTGGGCATCCATATCTTGTTCCCAAACTTAGAGGGAAAGCTTTCAACCTTTCCCCTTTGAAAATGAAGTTGACTGTGTGTTTTTCATATATGTCTTATATCATATTGGGAAATTTCCCTTCTATTCTTGTCTTTTGAAATACTTTTATCAAGAAAGGATGCTGGATTTTTTCAAATGCCTGTATTGCATTGATCAAGATTATCTTGTGGTATTTTACCTTCAATTTGTTAATGTGGTGTATTTTTTTTTTATTTAAGATTTTATTTATTTATTCATTTATCCCCCCCCCTGCTGCCTGCGCTCGCCGGGTCAGCTAACCACGCCGTGTGGGCTGGCTTGCCTTCACCAGGAGGCCCTGGGAACTGAACCCGGGGCCTCCCATATGGTAAACGGGAGCCCTAGTGATTGAGCCACAGCCGCTTCCCTAATGTGATGTATTACATTAATTGTTTTTCTTATGTTTATCCACTCTTGCATATGAGGAATAAATCCCATTTGGTCGTGGTGTATAATTGTTTTGATATGCTGTTGGATTCTATTTGCAAGTATTTTTCAGAGTTAGCAGGGACTAGGATTGAACCCACAGCCTTGTATGTGTGAAGCCAGTGCTGCAGCACTGAGCCACATTGCCACCCCGAGTTGGTTTTTCATTTATTTTCTTGTTGTTTGTTTTTGCTTATTTTCTTTTTGTTTATTTCATTTTAGGAGGCACCAAGGTCCAATTCTGGGACCTCCCCTGTGAGAAGCAAGTGCTCAAACTCTTGAGCCATATCTGCTCCCCCATTTGCAAGTATTTTGTTGAGAATTTTTGTATCTATATTCATTAGAGAGATTGGTTTGTAATTTTCTTTTCTTCTAGTATTTTTATCGGGCTTGTGATATTAGGGTGATGCTGGCTTCATAAAATATATTGGGTAAATTTCCTAGGTAGTTGAGTCTTTTTGTTGCTACTATAAATGAAATTTTCTCCCTTATTTCCTCCTCAGATTGTTCAATACTAGTGTAGAGAAACATTACTGATATTTGCATATTGATCTTTATTTTTTCACTTTGCTGAACTCACTTATTAGCTCAGTCTCTTTAAATGTGATGAGTTTGTTAAATTCTTGTACTTTTTATAGGATCAGTGTAGGTTCTATGAATGTGCATTTCTAGGAATTTGCCCATTTCATCTATGTTGTCTACTTTATTGTCATACAGTATCTCATAACATCCTCTTATGATCCCTTTTTACTTCTGTGGGGAACCAGTCTTAACTTCACCTCTATCATTTCTGATTTTTTTTCACATCTTTTCTCTCTTTTTCTTTGTAGTCTATCTAGTGGTTTGAAATTTTTGTTGATATTCTCAAAGAACCAGCTTTTGCATTTAAAAAACATTTCTCTACAGGATTTTGTTCTCAATTTCATTTATTTCTGCCCTAATCTTTATTATTTCTTTCCTTCTGCTTGCTTTGAGAGTGGTTTGCTGTTCTTTTCCTAGTTTCTCTAGTTGTTCAATTAGATGTTTGATTTTAGCTCTCTCTTCTTTGAAAATATACACATTAAGGCTATAAATTTCTCTCTCAGGACTGCCTTTGCTATATCCCAGATGTCTTGGTAAGTTGTGTTCTCATTTTTATTTGTTTAAATATATTTACTAATTTCACTTACAATTTCTCCCTTGACCTACTGATTATTTAGAAGTGTATGGTTCAACCTTCACACATTTGAGAATTTACCTCTTTCCTGTCTATTATTGATTTTCTGTTTCATTTCATTATGATCTAAGAAGGTTCCTTGTATAAATTCAAGCTTCTTATATTTAATGTGAGCTAATATGTGGTTTATCCTGGAGAAAGATCTTTGAGCACTTGTGAAAAATGTATAAATCTCTGAGTTTGGGTGCAATGTTCTGTATTTGACTGTGAAGTCTAACTCATTTATTGTATTTTCAAGTTTTCTGTTTCTTTTTTGATCTTCTGTCTCATTGTTCTATCTAATAATGTGATTAGTGTGTTGAAGTCCCCAAATATTATTGTAGAGATGTTTATTTTTCTCTTCAGTTTTGCCAGAGTTTGCCTCAGGGGTTTTGGGGCACCCTGATTAGGAGCATAAATATTAATGACTATTACTCTTTCCTGGTGGATTGTCCCATTTATTAATATATAGTGACCTTCTATATCTCATAATTTTTTGCATTTAAATTTTGTATTTTCCAATATTAGTATAGCTACTCCTGCTGTTTTTGGGTTACTGTTTGCATGGAGTATCTTCTTCCAACCTTTCAATTTCAGAATATTTGTATCCCTGGGTCTAAGTTGCATTTCTTGTTGGCAGCATAGGGATGACTCATGTTTTTTATAATTATGTCAGCCTATATCTTTTGACTGGGGAGTTTAAATCCATTCACACTCAATATATTTCTGTATATCCTTTATTTACTTCTAGCATTTTATTTTTTAGTTTTCATATGTCATAACTTATTTTTTACTCTCTTTTTACTCTTTGGGTTATCTTTTCTGCTATTCTTGTCTTCTACACTCTCCTCCAATACTCTCATGAATTTATCTTGCAGGCTGTAATATTTTAATATTTCCTCCAAAGGCAGATTCTTTTTTTTAATGAATTCTCAGTTTCTGTTTGTGAATTAAACTCACCTTCATATTTGAAGGACAATTTTGATGGATAAAGAATTCTTGGCTGGCAAATTTTCTCTTTCAGTATTTTAATTGTATCATACCACTGTCTTCTCACTTCCATGTTTCTGATAACAAATCTGCACTAAGTCTTCCTGAGTATCCCTTGTATGTGAAGGTTTTCTTCTCCTTTGCACATTGCTAATTCTTTCCTCTGCTTGTTCAAATCGGTTGTTATGTGCTTCCAGTGTGTTTTTGATTTCTTGGATTGTGCCATTCATCACCATCATATCCATTATATTTTTATTTAGGTTTACAATTTCTTCAGTATGTTCTGTGTCCTCTTAATATCCTTAATGTCTTCTTTCACTTCATTAAGATTTTCCATGACATTTATTAGTAATCTTTAATTAACTTGTATTTCATAGTAGAAATAGCCAACCAGTTAAGTTTCATTTAAAATTTCTTTAGATAAAATCCTCCATTATATCCTAATCTAATATTTCTATATGTTTTAATTTCTTTACATTACTTTTCCTGGGCAGATGTTTTATTCATAAGGATTCTAGCACATTAAGAGACATTCAAGTGGAATAATTTATGATTATTAATTAAATAACTACAATATTATATGATTTTAATATAATTCAAATTCTAATGACCAAAGACCTCAAATTTATTTTATTGATTTATATGTATTTTCTTGAGGCATTTCTGTGGAAATGACAGCTTGGCAAACAAACATAAGCTATTTAAGGGAGTTTTTAAGCTATTAGATTAGAATTGATTCATCTATAATAACAAAAGAAAAACTTAATGATAATATGTCCATAAATGTTTTAACCTTGTATGGGTGTTATTTTAATGCATGAGGTAGAGTCGCATATGAAGAGCCCTCTTAGGATTCATCCACACATGTTGGTATGCACAGTGAAAATACCCAAAAGAGTTAAACACAACCATTTGAAAGAACTTTTATTTATTGTTTGGTATGCATATATATACTAATATGTATGTATGCATGTTTGTATGTATATACATATTTAGAGACAATTCTGAGACAAGTTTGTAATGGATAAAAAGTTTTAAATAATATTCTGATTTTTTCAAATTACCCGAAAGGTCTGAATAGTGAAAAACTTTATTTTTACCCACAATAAAAAAAAAAAAAAGATAATGCATGCAGGTTTAATAGTCAAAAATAGACTAGAATATTAAAAAAGAGATAATAGAAAAAAAAGGTCTAAATGTCTCTCACATGACACTGAATGCCTTCTCTGTACACCATACTTTCACCTCAGTCATCTGATTCATCTGATTCAACAAGGCTAGCTGTAGGCCAGAGAGGCTAGTGGGGAACAAACTCACTGTAGTCTAGATTTACTCATTTAAACATTCATAGTAACATAGACATATAGCTATATCTCTGGTTCATATAGAAATAATATACATCTTAATATTATTTTATTTATATATTATACTTAAAAGTATAGAGCATGGATTATTTATCACTCAACTCATTGCCGATTCCTAAGATACATTGACACACGCTTTTAATTTTACAGTCTTATGATAATTTCCTTCCCCACTCCTCATTGTCCTTACTTTTATTACCCACTCCACCCAAAACACCCTTGGGCCAATGGAAAATGTCATTTTCAGTCTATAGGATCCTGCTCATTCTGTGCTTCTTCCCTAGTTGCCCCCTCCCCCAAATGTATCTTCTTCATTGGGTCTCCTGTTGTGGTCAGCAGGTCTCTGTGTCCTGGGTCCTCCCAGAGCCTCAGACATCAGCATCCCATTTCACATCTCTAATCACCTTCTCCTTGGTCACCAAGTTACAAGGTGTCAGCATTACATGATGGCCATGGGACCACATCAAGCATGTCATTGTCAGTGATAAGGGTGATACTAGTAATGGCAAGCAATTTTAAGATGCTTTTAGTTCTTGTCAGATATTTTGTTTAAAGAGATTTCTGTAGAAGGGAAAGCCAGTTATGGAGGTTTGGTATACCTTTTAATGAAATTAACAGCTGGTATTATTTTATTATTGGATATAGGAAACCCATAGAGGAATTTCTAAAACAGACAGTCAAGGAGGCATCTATGAGTAGTTTTGATTTAACAATGGATGTCTCCATCTTTAAAATTTCCAGACTAATAACAAGGATATTACAAGAACAATGAAACCCCTTACTATGTTAATATTTTATATTTTGTCAGCCATTTTGCTTAGAAGGAATTCAATGAAAAATCCACAGTTATAATTGCTTGGACATAGTTTTAAAACACATAACCCCCTATGATTAAGATATTAATTTACTCTTGAAATAACCATGCACAAAGACTTTATAATGAATTTATTTCTTGATGTGGTTTCCATTTCACAAGATTGTTATGCATGAATAAATACTTAACTGATATTTTAAGTTCCTTTAAGGAAATAAATTTCCAGTGTTATCTTACAAGTGAAAATATAACAATAATAACTACATCTCTTTCAAGTCCTGCCTGTCAGAACATATTTTGTTTTGAAAGACTTTTGCAAAGAGGCAGCTGACGGGGCAGAAGTGGCTCAACTGGTTGGGTGTCCATCTCCCATATGGAGGGACCTGGGTTCGATCCCCGGGACCTCCCAGTAAAATTAAAAAAAAAAAAAAAAGAGGCAGCTGACATTGAGATCTTATTTAAGCTAACCCCTAGCAATGTTTTAATTTAATAATGATAATAAGGTACAAAATCATAATAAAGCCTCTTAGTTTCAAATATAATTCATGGTTTGGACAAGGAAGGTAAGTACAATTAAATATAGAAAAGTTTCCATGAAATTTTCAATTAGTTATGAAAGTTTTTATATTTTTATCCTCATAAATGATACTTCTGAGTCTTTAATTATGACATTAATATCTGAAAATATTAAAACTTTTGCATACCAAGGGAGCAGATGTGGCTTAAGCACTTGGGTGCCTGCCTACCACATGGGAGATCCCAGGTTAAGGTCCAGGAGACTTCTAAATGATGAGAAGACACCACCTCCCACTGCAAAGAGCTAGAAAGTTGTCTCCTGCCACAATGGGCTAAGAAGCCTACTTTCAACCACAATAAACTAAGAAAGCTTCCTGCTGCAATGAGTTAGAAAGCCACTGCCCATCACAATGAGTTAGACACCCTCTACCACAATGGGCTGAGGCCACAAGCCAGCAGATCCTGCATCCTGTGAGGAGCAGATGTAGCACAGTCCATTGGGCACTTGCCTTTCATGTGGAAATTCCTGGATTTGGTTCCTGGTGCCTGCTGGGGAAAACAAGCAAACAATGAGCAGACAAATGAGTGAACTATCTGGGTGAGGGGGTTAAAGTAAAGAAAAATAAAGTAAACAAAATAAATCTTTTTATAAATCTTATACTTTGTAGAAGTTTGATGTGAAAGATTTCTTTTGGAAGGAAGAACTCAATCTGGAGTTTGAATAGGTGAGAAGTATCTTTGAATAATCACATCACAAGAATACCACTGACAAAATACTAGATGTGTTTAGGCAGGAGAATAGGAAAATCTCATCTCAGCCACCTAGAAGCAGCAATAAATGCAAGATTACTGAGGATTCTGGGGAAATTCCGGATGTCCTCTCCCTGGTACTTATTGTTCAAAACTCATTCACTTTCCACACCACTGGGGATGATTCAACAATACAGGCTATGTGGAATCATCTCTGCAAAATGTGGTTTATTGAAGAGCAAACAGTCCAAGCTGACTAAATAACAGCCATGTTAGGATCCCATGATTGGGAGATGCACATGTATAGGAATGCCATATGAGGTTGATTAAGTCCTATGGTGATTATCATTAGGCCTAGTTGGCTTGAGGTTGAGAAGGCAATGATTTTTTT
>JAKSZT010054431.1:46137-108589 GCA_026826555.1 Tolypeutes matacus | reverse complement strand
AGGGCATTTCATGGAGTGTAATCATCAGTGAGTTGATTGAACAGATGGCTGATTACATCTACAATCTATTGAGGAGTTTTCTGGTACTGGTGTGGGTTGTAGAGACCACAAGCTTAGAGGATGGGACAATGGTGTGTTTCTGAGTTCCCTGGGGAACAAGGTCCTTCACAGACCACTTCTAGCTGCACCTATGACAGCAGGGGCTTCCAGCCCTCAGAAAGCCCAAGGAGGGAAAAAGCCCCAGATTGTCACCACAGAGACTTTTGAAGAAAGAGAAACCCTCATTCTGAAAGGATGAATGACAAGTGACCCAGACCTGTACTACTTGAGAGCCACAGATATCCTATGGAAAGAACTGAGGATAGACTGGGCCCTGGCCTCAGTTTTGATAAAGGGATGATCAGCAGGTTGTGTGAGGTGACCACTTGGGGAAGGGAAGCTGTAGGACCTCAGGCCTGTGAATACAGGGGTGGGTGATAAAGACAACTGCACAGAGAATCAGCTTCTAAATCACTTCTGGGAAAAGCAGGGTTGAGAGTTTCCCCCACTCTCTGGTCTGTGGGTGCTTTCACCATGAAGAAGCTCAAACCCATTACCCAACACTCACCCACCACTGTGGACTAAGCCCTACCATGTGCTAGACATTCTAGGAGCCTCCTTGAGATTAGTCAATAATCTAGTAGAGGTGATAAAGCAGTGCAAGTTGGAGTATGAAAATTACACAAACTGTGTCTGAGCACATGATGAAAGGGAAAGAGTCATCCTGAGCCCCTGAAGGGAAGTCTCAGGAGGCACCATGGCAGGATACCTGAAAATAAGTGGGGCACTCTGGGGAGCTCATCCAAGTGATGTCAGGACAGCTCAGGAGCCAGAATCCTGGGTCCCAGTCCTAGATCTGCCTACTCCTGACTGCATGTCTTTTGCAAATTACTTACCCTCTATGTGCTTCAGTTTCCTCAACTTCAAATACCATACACCTCAGAGAATTTTCATGTGAGCTAAATGAGTTACCACAACTCAGCCCTGGGAAGGGTGCTCTTGCATGTCTTCAAAGCATTTGTAACAATGCTGCATGGTAATGGGGTGGGGGTGGTCTGGAGGAGTTTGGAGGGTAAAAGGTGAATGGGTGGGCATCCCATTCTACCATACTGCTCAACAGCCTTCAACAAGGGACCAGATGGTAGATGGATGATATCTGGGTCTGCAGCTTGAGGGAGAACCTGGGTGGGACTCATCCTGCAAGCTCAATCCTGGGCCATTTCTTCCCAACTCCCCACCTGGAGTGTACAGAACAGATCACAGAGTCACCAACTTTGACATAAGCATGGGACATTTCTGGGTCAACTGCTAATCAAGGTTATTGCTGGGTCACCTGCCATGCTTAATATCAGCTCAGGCAGAAGCCAGTGCTTAGGACTGAGATGCCAAACTATAAGCCACTTAGAATAGAATATATGGGGAGCTGCTGTGATATCCTATTAGAGGAAGACTTATTGAATGTGACACACAGAACCAAACCATGCAGGCAAAGACTGATAAATGTAAATATATTAAAAATAAAAGCATCGGTATGGGGAGTGGCTGTAGCTCAATGGCTGAGCACCTGCTTAACATGTATTAGGTCCCTGGTTCAATCCCTTGTACCTCCTAAAAAAATATATCTGAAAAACAGAACAAACAAAGGCACAAACAAAACCTAAAGACAAGTTACAAAGGGAAAAAATATTTGCAGTGCTCATGTTGATTCTAGAATAAGTGCCCAGAATATACTATCACTTTTGTAAATCACTGGCTAACACTTAACAGCATAGCATGGGACCTATGGCCAGAAGAGGCATCAAAGGGAATAGATCAACATGGATGAAGGGTATGCATGGGTAGCAAACAAGAAGGAAATGGAATGCCCAAAAAGCCAGAGAAGACACCAAGTCTCATGGCCTAAAAGGAAAATCAAAATAAGTACAAGTCTCTGTTTCACAACAAATAGGTTATCAAAAATTAATAGATATGGAGAGGAGGGGCAAAAAAGAGCTCCAAGAGTCAGTGCTCCTATAGTGCAGTTAGTAATCACCCGGATCTATCTAAATTGCCTGTTTAAGGGAAGGGAATTGGATCTCCCATTGGTTCCATAGAAATTAATTTTTCTATAAGTAGTTGAACGAAATTTTTAAAATATGATGTTTTTATATGGAGGATAGGATCTGCTGTAGTTTCCTAGGCTGCTCAAAGCAGATACAGTTAAATGGGTTGACTTAAATCATGGGAATTTATTAGCTTAAGGTCTGAGGCCACGAAAGTGTCCAAATAAAGGCATCATCAAGGGGATGCTTTCTTCCCAAAGACTGGCTGCTGGCAAACCTTGGCTCCTCTGCCATATGGTAAGGCAAATGGTGGCATTTGCTGATCTCTCCTTTCTCTTCTGGGTTTCATTGCTTTTAGCTTCTTACTTCCATTACTTTCTCCTCTCTCTCTCTCTGACTGTTTCTCTTCATTCTTTTATAGAGGATTCCTGTAAAAAGATTAAGACCCATCTTGATTGAGGAGAGTCACACCTTACCTGAAGTAGCCTCATCAAAAAGTCTTATCTAATTGCAATGGGTTCACACCCACATGGATGAAAGAAATTTAAGATCTTGCAGCTTTCAGAACTCTGGGGTACATACAAATTCAAGGAAACACAGGATCATAATGTGTGTTTTATTATTCTCTACACTTTTCAGGGTCTTGAATAATATAAACAATATGACATTAATCTCCATACGAGTGATCAGAGGTTTTGGAGACCAGGAGAGAAGGAAAGGTGATGAGGCAGACTTAAAGGGTCAATATACAAAAATTTCCCAGGATGAAGAATGATTCGTTGTCCATAAAGGGCCCAGAATGACAAGTAAAAATGCACCCACATAAGGAAGCATCATGTGAAACTGCTCATGTGTTCTCTGAGAGAGTGAGAGGAGCCTGAGAACTCCAATGAAATTTGCTCACAGGGAAGCAAGACGACTCCCCAAATGTCTTCCACTTCTAAAGACCTTAGTGTAATGGAAGTACAAGAAGAAAGGATTCATTCTTTAAGGCTAACTCTGTGTGAGGGATTTCAGGTCCCACATATAGAACAACAGAATGACATAGAAATGGTGATTAACTATGAGGACTGACACATGACTACTACAAAACTAATATATAGACCACAGTTCACACTGTAGACCACACTCTCTCCCACTCAGTTCTGAGTGGTGTGTGCTGATTTAAAATGGCCTACATCCATTGCCACAACAGTACTCAGGACAACCTCCAACTCCCAAAGAAGCCCCTGTATTTCAACTGCTCATCCCCTCCCTACCCAAAAAACTGTCAAGTGGCCACTGGCTCCACCTCATTGTTATAATTTCTTGCATTGCAAGAATCACCATATGTGAGCAAGAGAATACCATCAAGTCCACTCTAGTCCATAGTTCTTCCCCCAATCCAGAGGCGACTGGGATGGTGATGTCCACTCCAACTCCAAGTGAGAGAGGGCTTATATCCCATGGATATGGTGGGTGGGATGATCCTGCCTGCAGATGCAGGCCCTCTCCATTCCCTGGGATGGCCATTTCCCATCGTTGTCTCCTCACCAGGTGACTTGGATGAGTCCATTGAGCTGTAGGGTAGGAGTTGCAGCTCCACCTAGATTTCATGCACACCTGGCACATAGGTAGGTGGGAGGCTCCAGTCTCTGGAAGTATACCTAAGAAACTCCAGCATCACATGTAGGTTTGAATAGAAGGGACTGGTGAACCATGTGCAGGGAGGACTTATTTGAGTCTAATTCTGTCACTCTCAGGAGCACAGATTCCAAAATAGAACCCACTGATAAGGCATCAGTCTCTGGGGCTATCCCCCCTTATATAAGACCAGGGTGTCTCCGGAGCTCTCAGGAACCCCACTGAGTGGGGTGATAGGCACTTAGATGTTCTATGAGCTCCTACTGAGGTGTGCGTAAGAGTTACCTCTGGGATGACCTCCCGACTCTCTTTGAAGTCTCTTAGCCACTTGAACTCATTTGTCTTTACCGTTTCCCCCTTTTATTCAAGGTCTTTTTCCAGTTGTGTTGCCAGTTGGCACTTGGGAAAAGTTTTCAATTAGCAATAATCGTGCCTCGGATAAACCTCATTGGCTACGATACTGCCACTGCAAAAAGCTGCCAGTTGGCACTTGGTATTAATCCCTCGTTGCCAGGGAGGCTCATCCCTGGGAGTCATGTCCCACGTTGGGGGGAAGGTAATGCAATCATACTACTTTCTATTCTACACATTAACAGGATCACTACCCCTATTAGTCATCCTAATTTGCATAAAAAACACCATCAGATCACTAAACCTTCTCATCATTCAATACTGAGCCCCAACACTACCTCACTCCTGGACATCCAAGCTTATGTGACTAGCATGCATAATAGCATTCATGGTAAAAATACCACTATATGGCCTTCACTTATGACTGCCTAAAGCGCACGTAGAAGCCCCAATCACAGGATCAATAGTACTGGCAGCCATCCTCCTAAAACTAGGCGGCTAAGGCATAATACGAATAACAATAATCCTAGACCCAACAACAGAACATATAGCCTACCCTTTCATAATACTGTCACTATGAGGCATAGTAATAACAAGCTCAATCTGCCTGCGCCAAACAGACCTAAAATCACTAATCACTTATTCATCTGTCAGCCATATAGCCCTGGTAATTATAGCTATTATAATCCAAACACCATGAAGCTTCATAAGAGCAACCGCACTCATAGTAGCACATGGACTGACCTCTTCACTACTATTCTGCCTGGCCAACACCAGCTATGAACGAACTCACAGATGCACAATAATTCTGGCCTGAGGACTACAAACACTCCTTCCACTAGTAGCCTCTTGATGACTACTAGCAAGCCTAAGCAACTTAGCACTACCTCCAACAATCAACCTAGTCGGAGAACTATTCATTGCCATCACAACATTCACCTGATCCAACAACACAATCATACTTGTAGGACTCAACATACTAATTACAGCCCTATACTCACTCTGCATACTAATCACCACCCAACGAGGAAAATTCACCCACCACGTCCACGCAATCAAACCGGCATTCACACGAGAGAACATCCTAATACTAATACACCTCCTGCCTATCATACTACTATCAATCAATCCAAAAATCATCCTGTGACCTCTATATTGTGAATATAGTTTACAAAAAACCCTAGACCATGAACCTAGTGACAGAATATAAAACATTCTTATTCACCGAGAATGTATTACAAGAGCTGCTAACTCCTGTCAACCATGTATAGCTCACATGGTTTTCTTACTTTTATAGGATAACAGTAATCCGTTGGTCTTAGGAACCAAACACTTGGTGCAAATCCAAATAAAATTAATTAACCTAATAGCACCCCTAAGCATCGTCACCCTTACGATCCAAACAATCCTGATCGCACTATACTGGTCCAAAACATACAAAACCAAAACCTACCCATGCTACGTAACAACTACCATTTCATATGCATTCCTAATCAGCATGATCCAGGCCACAGTGTTCATGCACTCAGGCCAAGAAATATACATCTCCAGCTGACACTGAGTAACAATTCAAAGCATAAAACTATCACTAAGCTTCAAACTAGACTTCTTCTCAGTCACCTTTGTACCAATCGCACTATTTGTCACATGATCCATCATAGAATTCTCACTATGATATATTCACTCAGACCCATATATTAACCGATTCTTCAAATACCTACTACTATTCCTGATCACAATGATAATCCTAGTGACCGCCAACAACATATTCCAACTCTTCATCGGCTGAGAGGGAGTAGGAATCATATCATTCCTACTAATCAGGTGATGATACGGACAAACAGACGCCAACACAGCTGCCCTACAAGCAATCCTATACAACCGAATTGGGGACATCGGCTTCATTATAGCCATAGCATGATTCCTATTACACCTGAACTCATGAGACTTACAGCAAATCTTCATACTAAACCCAAACAAATATGTACCCATGATAGGATTCCTCTTAGCCACCGCTGGAAAATCAGCCCAACTCGGCCTACACCCATGACTATCATCAGCCATAGAAGGGCCCACCCCAGTGTCAGCCCTACTGCACTCAAGCACTATAGTCATAGCTGGCGTGTTCCTACTAGTGCGATTTCACCCCCTTATGCAAAACAACCCACTTATTCTAACACTCACCCTATGTCTAGGAGCCATCACCACCCTATTCACCGCTATCTGTGCCTTAACACAAAACGACCTCAAAAAAATCATTGCCTTCTCAACCTCAAGCCAACTAGGCCTAATGATAATCACCATCGGACTTAATTAACCTCACATGGCATTCCTACACATTTGCATACATGCATTCTTCAAAGCCATACTATTTATATGCTCTGGATCCATTATTCACAGCCTAAACAATGAACAAGATATCCGAAAAATATGTGCACTACTAAAAGCCATACCCTTTACCTCAACCGCTCTGATAATTGGAAGCTTAGCCCTAACAGGGATGCCATTCCTTACAGGCTTCTACTCCAAAAATCTCATCATTGAAGCAGCAAACACATCCTACTCAAACGCCTGAGCCCTTCTAATCACTTTAATTGCCACATCATTCACAGCCATATATAGCACTCGACTCATCTTCTTCACCCTCCTTGGACAACCACGATTCTCAACACTAATCCTAATTAATGAAAACAACCCCGCCCTAATAAACCCCATTAAACGACTAGCTATAGGCAGCATTTTCACTGGCTTCCTAATCTCAAACTTAATTCCACCCCTACTAGTACCGCAAACTACAATACCCAGCTATCTAAAACTAACAGCACTTGCCGTTACAATCACGGGCTTCCCTTGCAATAGAACTAAGCCAAATAACACTAAACCTCTGACCTAACCACCCAACTCACCAACACTCATTCTCTTCCCTCTTAGGATTCTACCCAAACACCATACACCGACTAGCCCCATACTACAGCTTATCTATAAGCCAAAACCCAGCCTCACTCATAGACCTAGTATGACTGGAAAAGCTCGTCCCAAAAAGAATCTCACAAATTCAACTCTCAGCAGCCATAATAACATCAAACCAAAAAGGACTGATCAATCTCTACTTCCTGTCCTTCCTCATTTCCTTATCCCTAACTACACTTCTATTCCTCTAATGCCCATGAGTAATCTCAATAACAATAAAAATACTCACAAACAAGGACCACCCAGCCAAAAATACCAGCCAGCTTCCATAATTATACAGAGCTGACCCACCAACAAAATCCTCATGAACCAAAGCCAAATAATTGCCCTCTAATACTACCCAATCCTCCATATCTTTCAACCAGAAAACACTAACCCCATACCATCATCACTCACTAATCAAATAATTACCAACAACTCAAACAACAAACCCACAAGCAAGCCCCCTAAAATCACGACATTAGACCCCCAAGTCTCCGGATACTCCTCCGTAGCCATAACAGTAGTGTACCCAAATACCACCAACATACCTCCTAAATAAACCAAAAACACCATCAACCCTAAAAAAGACCCACCAAGACACATTACAATACCACATCCAACCCCACCCCCCACAATCAACCCTAAACCCCCATAAATAGGAGAAGGTTTTGAAGAAAAACGAACAAAACTAACTACAAGTACCACAGTCAACAAGAACACCAAATATATCATAGTTCCTGCATGGAGCCAATCATGACCAATGATATGAAAAACCACCGTTGTAAATTCAACTACAAGAACTAATGACCAATATCCACAAAAACCACCCACTATTCAAGATCATTAATGAATCATTTATTGATCTACCAACACCATCAAGTATCTCAGCATGATGAAACTTCGGGTCTCTACTAGGAATCTGCTTGGCCATACAAATCATCACAAGCCTATTCCTAGCCATACACTACACATCAGACATACTCACCGCCTTCTCATCCATCACCCACATTTGCCAAGACATAAACAGCGGATGAGTTTGATGGCAGAGGCTGTGGGTGCATGATGAAGTGGCAGGGGAACCTGAAAAAGCAACTGTTTCATCAACTTCCCATCACATGTGCACTATTGCTTATTATGAAAAGTTAATAATATTTAAAGAACAGCAGTGTATTTAGAAAGAACACCCCCATCTTTTGTGGTATAGTTTATTTATCAGTGTTAATCTGAGATCATCTGTCATGTAGAATTGTGACCTCAGATGGCAATAAGGACCAGGTTTTTCTACTCCTAGAATATATCAATACTGCTCACTGTATTTACACACAGACAAAACATCCCAAATGAAAAAGAAGGCCAACAAAAAATTCTGAAATTGGTTCCAATACTGGTTCTAGTGTGGTCAACTCAGAAAATGATGAGCCACATCTTATCCACTACTTAGTGGGCCCCCTTATTACAATATCCACAGCCCCTTCACAAGTTTATGAGCAAATTAGTTTTACCTACAGAAAAAGGAAGAAATTGACCAGATTTTAGATTTCACTATGTGGCAGATGTTCTCTGCACAATAAACAGTGCCCTCTATTTAGAAGACTAATATCAATTCTATATTAAAAATTCAAATTTTTCTCCCCATCAATTAGTTCATGACAACAAATTTCACAGCTTTGTGTGTGTGTCTGTGTGTGTGTGTGAAAATTGAATCCCAAAGAAAAGTCCTGGACAACTAAAGAGATATTGTGAATTGTAATGTGATATTTTGCCTGGTGAATTTCTTCATGGACCACCTTCAACTTTTAATGCTTTGGAGATTATTTGTGCAAATTTATGGAATCCCTATCAGTTGATATACTTGTAGCTTGCATGATGCTGTAGATTTGTTTCTCCTAGGAGACTTCCTGATCTATCTCTGTGTATTACAAATATTCTTTCTTCTTGACATAAAAGCATATCATTTTATGGATTTTCATCTGATGTAAATTCAATCAAGAATGTTTTAAGACTGGTTTGGTAGGGGAAATGCAGCAACTGGGAAAGCAACCCCTAGAATATCCATCCACGATAAATTGGAAGATATTTAACCTTATTTCTTGGTGTCTTTAAAATGCAAAACAAATAATATTCTATGTTAATCAGAATAATTGCATAAATTAAGCTGTCAATATAAAATATGCAATCTGAGTTTCAGCATATATATGCATTCTCTTTCTTTAAAATTTTTGCTTCCTCAGTGGACAGGAAGAGACTTGTGAATGAGTAAGAAGAAAAATGGCAAAATTAGAAAGTAAGGAGAAACTTTATATTTGATGACTAATTGTATAGATTATTCATTTCACATAACTTCTAATTTTTAGAATATTTATGTATTTTCATATTTTCTAAAGGCTAGGTATGTGTTCTGAGATAATATAGCACAGTAATATTGATTAGTGAGATTTTTTTCAGTGATTTAAAAAGTTGGATGGGGATCATATAAACATTTTTAGGATTTATTCCTTAACATTCCATTTCATTATAATGGGAAAAGAATTTGATACTTGTGTATGTTGAGAATCCTCAAGAAATTTCACCCAATTATCAAATTGACATTAACAGGGTTGGGGTGGGTGGATTTCATGACCCTCCTGATGGGCTGCACTGAGGAGGGGACAGCGTCAGGCTCATGTGTTCATCTGAAATGCAGGCCTGGGTGTGCTCAGGAGGAGGCAGTGGTTGGAGTCATCACGTTTTGCCAACTCTGTCAAGGACATGAAAGACTATCTCAGGAACATTTCCAATTTGAAGGAGCATGGACTGAAATGGACAGAGAAACAACTTTGCACAGTAGGGACAATTGGTAAATTTTGAAGAGAATCCATGGGTTGGATCACAATATAGAAACTATGTTTTTTCCTGATTTGCCTGTTTGGTTACCTAGGGGAGTGTTCCTGTTTAGAGAAAATATACACTGCAGTATTTTGTGTTAAGGGGCAAATGTGGTGAAATTATAACCATTGGGGAATCTGAGTGAAGGGATCAGGAGTTATTTATACTGTTGTTGCAATTTTTATACAAGACCTAAAACTTTTATAATTTCTTCAAAATATGATATTATTTTACAGTTATTATGTTAATATCATGCCATTAAGGAGGAACAAAATTAAGCACTATTATAGAGACTAAGCTCTAGATAAATCTATGTCACCCAAAGTTGTGAAACTACCACTCTCTTAAGAGTTTGAATTTAATAAAGGAGGCAGTGTGTGAATATTTCACTAATGACCACTATGCCTTTGGTGTTATGGATTATTTGGGGATGCTGTGGAAACAGCACTATATTTGGATTCTATTTTTGCACATGAGCTCTTTTTTCTACTGGGTACACTGAAGACTGGCTGCCTTTAACTTTAGGATAAGTACTTTATAGAAAGTAATTTACTGTTCAGTAATTACTGAAAGTAATTACCTGTTCCAATCCAGCTGCATGGCCATTTATATACTCCACTTCATTTCTCACTCCAATACTTCCAAGAATTGCTCAGGTCTCACTTCTGTTTTTCAGTCTTTGGCCACATGGGTTTGAGTCTATTCTGTGCATGTGCAATTTAGGGTTCAGGCAAGGAAATGCTTTAACAAAGTCTCTTGACCCCTTACTGACTCGTATCCCTCCATATTTCTACAAGAGGTTTTAGGGTTCATGGGGGCAGAAGGATTGACTTATCATGACTGTTGTTTACCAGGTCACAATATGCTTGAAGGTTACCAGAGGCTCACATTCCCCCCTATGTGTCAAAGAAACAACCTGGTGTGTGGCCCCATGCAGGGAACTCAATTGGATAGAGGCTTCTTTACATCTTTGTGGTGGTAGTGGTGTTTCAGAGGCCAATGGTGGAGCTGGGAAGGGCCAGTGGCTGTGGGACATATGAGCTGAGTGAGGCAGGAACAGAAAGGTGAGAGGGCCTGGGAGGTCAAGGCAACTAATAGGTGAGATGGGGAATTGACTGAGGTGATATGATTGAGGGCCTAGAAGTGGGGTTAAGGCCATAGAAGAAGGAAAAACACACAGGAGGTGAACTGAGGAAAGAAGGGGAAGTGAGGGAAACTGGTGGCTGAGGGGACAAACCAAGCCACTTGGGATGAACTGAGACAAGTTCTGGGGGAAGGTGCCAGTAAATAGTGGACAGGGCTGGCAGGATGTGGTCATATAAGAGCATTAATGACTGGGACAATCTCAGTTCACAAGAACTGAGACCAGGTTATGCATGCTTAGAGGCCAAGAGAGAAGAGGGAAACAGTCTGGACCAGAGAAGATAAACCAACTAAATATAATTATGATATTCAAAAGTTATAGAAAACATTTTCTCTTTGAATTTATGAAGAGATATTTTTGGCATATTGCATGTAAATAATCAAGTGATGTTTCTACTAATATTCCTTAATATTCATCTTCCCATTGAATAAGGTCTGCTATTCATTTTTAGTAAATCTATACAAAAATAATGCCACAATGAAACTTATTTTAAAAATATATATGATTTATAAAATGACATTATGCTCCTCAACAATATAGTAAAAATTTAGTAAGGTATTTGCCATTAATATTGCATATGAAGTTATTCATTACTAAATTTAGCAGCTAACTAGATCTAAGAGGTTATACAATTATTTTAGCCATTAAAGCTCTTTATAAGGCATTAAGTTTATCTTTCTTTCAAAATGACTCAGAACAGTGAATCTACATATTTTCACTTCAATATGACTAGTGTTCAAAGAATATTCAGTTCTAAAATAATAGTATACAAGCATGAAGATTTTAGTTTTGTGAGTAGTAGATTTGCCCCCCAAATATTTCTATACCCTAATCCTTAGAACCTGTGAATATATTACCTTTAATGGCAACATGAAGTTTTCAGATATAATTAAAGGTACAGACTGTTAGATGAGGAGATTTACCTGGGTAATCTAAATTTTCTCTGTGGGCCAAATAAAGTCACATGGGTTCTTAAAGTTTAGAACTTTTTCTGGCTGAGAAATGAGACAAGAGAAGAAGGAGAGATTTGAAGAGTGAGATGGACTGGACAGTTGGTGGCACCATAAGCCAGAGAATATGGGTGACCTTTAGGCACTGGGGATGGCCCTCAGAAGACATCCAGCAAAGAAAAAGGTATCTCAGTCCAGCTATGACAAGGAACTGAATTCTGCCATCAACTTCAGTGAGATTTAACTACAGTTAGATTACATGGTCTTTAACTTAAACAAAATTTCTTCTAGTGTCTAAATAAGAATTCATTTAAACTTAAGTTGGAGGTTATAGGACTAAATATCAGCCTGAAGGAATAGTTAAAACTTACATCCCTTTAAGAGTATTTGCCTCTGACAAATTCTCATTCTCTATCTCTTATCTAAATAAAAACCATCAGTCAGCAGAAATAGAATGACCTTGTTACAGGTTCAGATTATATGGAAAGCAAAACATAATGGGGGAAGGGGAAGTCAGAGAGAGGCATGTCACCCTTCCCTGTGACCCACAAATAAACCCATTGCTTAGGGGCAGATGTGGTAGCCTGATAAATATGGCTTCACTTCTTTTTCAGGAGGGCCAGGAAACAAAAGACATCCCGTAGCAGATGGTGGCTTGCTGGAGCATTTCTTTCCATTTCACCCAGAACATTGTATAAACATTCACTGGGGACTGCTTGGCCATAGCAAATGGCCCAACCCTGTGGTCACACTTGTTCTCTTGGGGAGGGAGCCAGGTCCCTCACCTACAGTACAGGAGAATGATAAATGCGGACCATTTCCTTCCATTGGCTGTGGAGTGGATTCCACTCATCATGGGGGATCAAATCCCACTAGTAAATCTGACCTTGCTTTGTCTCTTCTCTTTGTGAGTAAATGTTCTATTCAGTGCCTGTGTAAGTCATATGTTTTCTTGGTGTCACCTGCATGGACTTTCTGCTATCTTCCATTTGCTGAGACTCCTTCCTTATAGGTGGCAATATGTGTCTTGCTCCAAAAATTTGTGTGCCAACAAAGCATTCCATTGCATGGTGGATACATAATGATTCATTGGTTCAGTCATCTCATCAGAGCCCAGCTCCCTGAGGGGTCAAAGGCTAACTAAGGTGCTGGCCTCCTTCTAACATCATGAGCACAAGTGAAATGTAAGCAATCTCCATGTGAAAAGTGACAAAATGGTGTGGTGAATAGGGCAAAGAGGCAGGAGATGGGTCCTAGGAAGAGAAGGGAAATTATACCCATTGCTTGCCACCTGCACACTCTCATGCCATTTTCTGACCCCCGTGGTGTCCCAAGGGTTTCATATAACTCCCAAGGGGAGTTTGAGACTCTATGCAAGGAGCTCTACTGACTCAGGGTTGTTTTCAGGAACAAAGTTAGACTTATTTAACACAGAATCACCCCAGCTTTGATTGAAATGAAACTGATGAAATGACATAATTTCCTGAAAGTGAAATACATTAGTTAAAAGACAGATATAGGCAAAAAACAAGAGATTTGCATGTGGCTTTTCTAGAGTGTCTGCAATGAAAGGGCACTATGGACTCTGTTAGGAAAGTGAACTGCTGACATCTGCAACAATGTATTTTTGCCTTCATGGAGAAGGACAACCAACATGACAAGGATAGACAAACTCACCTCTTATTAACTTATTCCAGGGAGGCTAGGAGCATGAGAGTGATAGTCCCAACTTTGGGGGATGTGAAATCCCCTTGAAGTCTTTTCATGTAGACCTAACTGCCCTTCAGGTAAGGATGAGACATGTGGCTGTGTCATCCTAATCCTGGTCAGAATGGGAAGGTCCTGCCTTGGATGGCATTAGAGTTATTTATTAAACTAGGGTCTGCCCAGGGGAAGACTCCTGTCTCCTTTCTTCTTCTCTCAGGGACAGTAGAGATTGAAGTAGTAGAAGAGACCCACCACAATTTGTCTTACTTTGGGGTGGAATCAGCAACACAACATAGGCTGTTTTGACTGAGGTGGCCAAAAGTTTAGAAGCCCAGCAATGGGAAGCTGTGTCAGAAGAGACATAAAGGGAACAAAAAAACCACTGAGGAAAGACAAAGGATGGCACAGGGACAGCTCAACCTCAGGGCAATGTGGATTTTGTTACCAAAGCAGGGGACAGACACAAAAGAAATAGATGGGATCCCTTCAGAAAAACTGCCAATATTATGGGGCAAAATGTTGTCCATCTATGTAAGAGATTAAGGTCTTGTACAAACCATAAAATAGAAAGACAAAGAGGGCTCATGGATCTGCAAGGGTTTAGAATACTGCAGAGCTGCCAAATGAGCCCCAGATGAGCCCAGGAAAGAAAAATGCATAGGTTGCTAAGGTTCCCTTGTGCATGGACCAGGAAAAGATGTCTAATAGCAAGAGCTATTAGGGAAATGCAGATCCAAACTACATGGTGATATCATTTCACATCTTATTATATGGCCAATAATTAAACAGAAAACTACAAAGGCTGGAAGCATGTTGAGAAAAAAGAACATTCTTTTACTATTGGAGGAATATAAAATGGTGAAGCCTCTGTGGAAGACAGTTTGTTGGTTCCTCTAGAAGCTTAATATAGATCAGCTGTATGATCCAGCAATCCCACTTCAGGGATTTTATCCATAAGAACTGAAAGCTGGGATTTGAACATACATTTGCACACTGATGTTTATAGCTGCATTATTCACAATTGCCAAAAGTCTAAAACTGCCCAAGTATCTATCATTCAGTGAATGGATAAACAAAATGTGGCATATACACATGATAGAATACTATTCATCTCTAAGAAGAAATTAAATCAGGATGCATATGACAACATGGATGACTTTGAAGACATTATGTTGAGTGAAATAAGCCAGTATGGTTTCACTAACATGAACTAAATACAATTATTATGTTAAATTCTAGAGTATAGGTTACTAGAAGATAGAATGAATGTTGAGAAGGGAGAGCTCTTACTTAATGTAGGTAGAATTTTTAATAAGGTTGATTGTATATGTGTGGAAGTAGAGTTGATGGTAACACATTATAGTGAGTATAACCAACACTGCTGATTGATAAATGTGATTGTAGCTGAAAGGGGTATTCCAGGGATGTAAATGTCAATAGAAGAATACTGGAGGTTAATCTAGGGACTGTATAACAATGAACTTAGTGGTGGATGAAGATAGTGGTTAGTACAAATACAAGAATATTCTTCTATGATCTAGATGAAATATAAATCTCTATCGCAGGGTGTTAAGAATATGATGATACATGGGAAAATACAACTAATGGAATTTATGGACTATAGTTAGTAATTATAACATATTTTCATCAGTGACAAAGGAGGTCTTATATCAATGCTAAGGGTCAACAATGTGTGGTTTGGGATTTTTCCTTTTAGAGTAAGGAAAATGTTCTAAACTTGAGGTGATGACAGCACAACTCTGTGATGAAACTGAGAGCCACTGACTGTACACTTTGGATGGAGAGTATAAAGCATGAGATTACATAACACAATGAACCCTGTGGTAGATGATAGATCGTGGGTACCAGTGCAAATAAGAGAGCATTTCCTTACACTCTTAAATGAAAAATACTAATACATGGCATTAATAATAGGATGGTTTGTGGGAAAAATACACCAAATATAAGTTATGGTCTATATTTGGCAGTAATATTCTGTTGATGTTTTTTCATCATTTTAACACGTGTTCAACAAAAATGCAAGATGTGGGTGGTGGGATGATGTATGGGACTCCTGTATGTTATGATTTTATGTATGATTCTTTTGTAAATTCAAAACTTCTCAAACAAAAATACAAGTATACCATATGAGGTTTGGCATTTAAACAAAAGTCTCCACTCTCCAAAAAAATTGCCAATCATTTCCTAGGACCATATTTCTTTTGGGGACCTAAGGGTATGAAGTAATATTGTATAGGCAAAATTCCTGGAAACCTTGGTCAAAATGTCATTTCAATGCCTTATTAGTAGCATCTAAATCTTGCTATGTGTAAGTATTTTAAATAATCTCATATAAAGATTTCCTTCATTATTACTCAGAATTGATGTATGAGTTACCAGGACCATGAGTAGTCCAGAGAATAGATAGGCATGGGAAAATTAAGTTGGCATGATTGGGATTTGGGAAAGGAGCTGGATGAACATAATGAAAGAAAGTTATACAGAAAAAAATAAGTGGGAGAGAAAATATCAGAAATGTTATTGGTGGATAATAATTGGGATGCCACTAACAATTATCAGATGACGGTAGTTATGGTTACCTTTAGCCATTCTAAATAAAAGTTAGAAAGGGATTAGGGAACTCCACTCCTGCCCTATCCCCCCTAGGAATAAGACAGGAGGGTAGTGATATTATTGGGTTAAGTGGTGCAGGGTTGACAGGAGGGTAGATAAGGAAGGGTGGGTTAGATGTCCCAGGATACTGGGGGAAAGGTTGGGAAAGGGACCAGGTGAACACTGGGAATTTGTGGGTATGAGGTTGAAAGTACAGAGGTGGGAATACTCTTATGACAATATGACAAGGAAGGGTCACTGGCTTAGGGTGTTGGTTGGAGGGCCATTTGATACATGGTGCACCTGGGGCAACCTTCTAGGGAGTGGGTGAATGTTCATTCAGTTGTAATGTGTTGTATCATTGGGTAGAGATCCATATAATGTGGGGGAAGGAGTTGGAATCCCATCTTTGGGAGGACCAATTTATTCAGAAATAGACAGGAGGGAGTCTCTCAAGAGCAAGTGCGGTTCCTAATAGGGAAGGACAAACCAGTGTGTCAAGACCTCTTGTTGTTATGTATGGCTTCTTGTTGTTATTTAACTATGAATCTTGTCATCCAACGAGTCAAGCCAGGGGTTTGTCATGGACCCTGGAGGATGGGGTGGGAGGAATAGAATAGATCAAATAGGGGGTATTTCGTGGTCAGTGGAAATGCTCTACATTACCATACAAAGATGGACACAGGACATTGTAAATATCATCAGAATTTATAAAAGGCTACAGTGTAAAATGTAAACCATAGTGTAAACCATTGTCAATGTTTAGTAGCTAGGTTTCACTATTTGTATATCAGTTATAACAATGCTACCATCCACATATAAAAAGGTATTAATATGGTGGGGGGAGAATATGGGAGGATGTTGGGCATATGAGAATCTCTTGTATTCTGTGTGTGACTTTCTTGTGACTTTCTTTGAAAACAAAATGAAAAATATTGAGACACTGGGGAATGAGGGGGAAGGTGCCACAGTACAGACTGGACACCAGATATTGCAGTGATGAAAGGCAAAAGGTAAAAATATTTTAAAAAATATTTTTCACTTTTTTAATATCCCAATCTTTAATTTTATTTTTAGTTTTAATAAAAATTTTTAGGTATTTTTATCTCTTATATTTAAAGATATCATTATTATTTCATTTTCCTATTAATTGTATGCAGCTATTGGAATGGCTTCATCTTTGAAGAAGATTTGGATCACAGAAGGATTACAATTGGGGTGGGGAAGGATCACTGGTGTGGGGTGTCAGGTGTGGAGGATGCATGGGAGGAAATTCACCTGAGCATAAATATAAGGTATGTAAAAATGTTCAAAGATTCACAGGGCATTGTCACAATGGGTGGAAAATCACTCAATAAATGAGAGAATACTGAACTCCCATTCTTGACAGCTCTGCCACATTATCTAAGGGAGCAGCAACAGTCCCCCAAGTGCAGGGGTAGTGACTGGCAAAGGAGGATGATCCACTTTTAGGGCCATGATATTCATGACTAACCTTATGAGTCTTTGCTCTTGAAATTGAAACTTAGCCTGTTGCCTGTTGTTATGGGGTTCCTGAGCACCTCATTGTTGCTCAAATGTGGCCTCTCTCTAAGGCAAGCTCAACATATGAATGAATAACTTTCCTCACAGCATTGGACATGACTCCTGGGGATGATGAGTCTCCCTGGCACTGAATGATTGATAATAAACACCAACTGGCAATGAGACTGGAAAAAGACCTTAAACAAAAGGGGGAAAGGGTAAAGACAAATGAGTTGATAGGGCTAAGAGACTTCAAAATGAGTTGGGAGGTCATCCCAGAGGTAACACACACATCTCAGTAGTATGCCATAGAATTCCAAAGTGGATATCACCCCAATAGTAGGGATCCTGAGGGCTCTGGAGACACCCAGGTCCTTTGTCAGAGTGGATAGCTCTGGAGTTTGGTGCCTTGCCAATGGGCCCTACTTTGGAATTTGTGAGCCTGAATGTGACAAAGTTGGACTCAACTATGTCTTCCCTGCACATGGCTCATCTGTCCTTTCTATTCAAACCTATCCTTTGTGCTGGAGTTTTTAGGTGTACATCCAGAGACCTGAGTCTTTGGGCTGTCCATGTGCCAGCTGGGCCTGGAACCTCAGTGGAGCAGCAACTCCTATTCTACAGCTCACTGGAATCACACAGTACAAATGGTGGGGAGATGGGGATAGACAACAGCCATCCCAGGGAATGGACAGACTCTGCAGCTGCAGGCAGGATAATTCCCTCCATCTTCCCCTAGGGATATAAGCCCCTCTCAATTGAAGGTGGAGTGGACATCAACATCCCAGACTCCTCAGTATGGGAGGAAGAGATATGGACTAGAGTAGACTTACTGGCATTTAATATAGACATATTTTGATTCAAGCAATGGATGAAATTACCACATTCATGTGGAGCCAGTGGCCACTAGAGGCTCTGGGGCAGGGAGAGGGAAAAACACTTGTAATACAGACACTTTTTTGGGACTTGGGAATTGTCCTGAGTAACATTGCAATGACAGATATAGGCCAGTTTATATCATCATATAACATGGAGAACGGTATGGAAAGAGTGTGGTCTACAATGTGAACCATGGTTCATGTTTAAAGGCAAAGACTCAGGATGTGTTTATCAATTGCAATTAATGTACCACATTAATGAAGGATCTTTATGTTGGAGGTTGTGGGTCCCAGACAACCTGGGACCAACACTTATACTCTGTTGGTTTTTTAATAGCCACCATTCTAATGGATGTAAGACGGCATCTCATTGTAATTTTTATTTGAATTTCCTTAATAGCTAGTGATGTCAAGGATTTATTCATATGCTTTTTAGCCATTTGTATTTCTTCCTTTGAGAAGTCTTTACAGGTCACTTGCCCATTTTTAAAATGAGATGTTTGTCTTTTTATTTTTGAGGTGTAGGAACTTTTTATATATGCAAGACATTAGGCTCCTATCAGATATATGGTTGCCAAATACTTTCTCCCATTGGGCAGGCTGACTTTTTATTTTCTTGATAACATCCTTTGAGGTGCAAAAGTTTTTAATTTTGAGGAGATCCCATTTATCTATATTTTCTTTTGCTGCTTGTGCTTTGTGTGTGAAGTTCATGAAACCATTTCCTATTACAAGGTCCTAAAGATACTTCCCTATATTATCTTCCAAGGTTTTTATGGTCTTGGTTCTTATATTTAGATCTTTGATCGATCTTGAGATGATTTTTGTATAAGGTGTGAGATGGAGTTCCTCTCTCATTTTTTGGATATGTATATCCAGTTCTCCAAGCACCACTTGTTGAAGAGAACATTGTCTCCCAACTGAGTGGGCTTTGTAGCCTTGTTGAATATCAGATGACTATATATGTGAGATTTTTATATCAGAACTCTCAATTTGGTTCCATTGGTAAATATATCCATTCTTGTGCCAATACCATGCACTTTTGAACACTATACCTTTGTTGTATATTTTAAAGTCAGGTAGTGTGATACCTCCAACTTCATTTTTCTTTTTAGATATGTCTTTGGAAATTTGGGGCCTCTTACATTTCCAAATATATTTTGTGGTTAGTTTTTCCAATTCCTTAAAAAATGTAGTGTTGATTTTTATTAGGATTGCATTAAATCTCTAGAGTAGTTTGGGTAGGATAGACATCTTGATGATGTTTAATCTTCCTATCTATGAACAGGGAATATTCTTCCATTTATTTAAGTCTTCTTTCATTTGCTTTAACCGTGTTGTATAGTTTGCCTTTACATCTTTAGTTAAATTTATTCTTAGGTATTTGATTCTTTTAGTTAGTTTTGTAAATGTTATTTTTCCTTAATTTCCTCCTCAGAATGCTCTTTGTTGGTGTAGAGAAATGCTACTGATTTTGAGCATTGATATTATAGCCTGCAACATTTCTGAACTCCTTTATAAGTTCTTGAAGCTGTGTTATAGATTTCTCAGGGATTTCTATGTATAGGATAATGTCATCTGCAAATAATGAAATTTTTACTTCTTCTTTTCCAATTTGGATGCCTTTTATTTCCTTTTCTTTCCTCAGTGCTTAAGCAAGTACTACTAAGACAATGTTGAATAGGAGGGGAGATAGTGGGCATCCTCGTCTTGTTCCTGATCTCAGAGTGAAGGCTTTTAATAGTTCACCATTGAAGATAATGTTAGCTTTGGGTTTTTCATATATACCCTTTATCATGTTCAGAAAGTTTCCTTCTATTCCTATATTCTGCAGTGTTTTTATCAGGAAAGTGTGCTGTATTTTGTCAAATGGTTTTTCTGTATCTATAGACATGATCATGTGATTTTTTTCTTTCAGTGTGTTTATGTGGTGTAATACATAGATTGATTTTCTTATATTGAAACATCCCTGCATAATGTGTATGAAACCCACTTGGTCATGGTGTAAAATTTTTTCAATATGTTGTTGAATGCGATTAGCAAGTATTTTGTTGAGGATTTTAGCATCTAGATTCATTAGAGAAATTGGTCTGTAATTTTCCTTTCTTGTGGTATCTTAGGTTTTGGTATTAGGGTGATGTTGGTATCATAGAATGCGTTAGGTAATTTTCCTTCTACTTCTATTTTTTGGAAGAGCTTAAGAAGGATTGATGGTAGCTCTTTCTGGAATGTTTGGTAGAATTCAGCTGTGAAGCCTTCTGGTCCTTGGCTATTCTTAGTTGGGAGGCTTTTTTTTATTTTATTTTATTTTATTTTTTTATTATGGGTAAAAATCTAAATTCTCACAATACATACAAACATTTGCAAAATGATATATAAATATATATGCATATATGTGTATTTGCTTACAAAAATGTTATATATATACATATATATACATATATTTTAATAGGTGCTTAGATTACCTAAAATATTACACGGAATCCACTGGGATTCCCATGTTGCCCACCTCCCACACCTCCCATCACATCCCACACAAACAACTCCCACAGTGTGGCCCACCAACCTCAATGAACTTACACATCCTGGAGCCTTGCCACCAACCATAGACCACGGGAGGCTTTTGATGACTGAGTCTATCTCTTTACTTGTATTTGGACTGTTGAGTTAATTAATTTCTTCTTTTTCAAAATAGGCTATTTGAGAGTTTCTAAGAATTTGTCCATTTCCTCTAAATTATCATTCTTGTTGGCATATCATTTTTCAAAGCATCCTCTTATGATACTCTTTATTTCTGTGGGGTCAGTAGTGATATCCCCATCCTCATTCCTTATTTTTTGTATTTTCATCTGCTCTGTCTTTTGCTTTGTTAGTCTCTCTAAGGGTTTGTCAATTTTATCGATCATCTCAAAGAACCAGCTTTTGGTTTTGTTTATTTTTTCTAGTGCTTTCTTGTTTTCTATTTCATTTAGTTCTGCTCAAATCCTTGTTACTTCCTTCTTTCTACTTCCTTTGGTGATAGTTTGTTGTTGTTTTACCAATTCCTCCAGGGGTGCAGTTAGGTCTTCAATATTAACTCTTTCTTCCTTTTTAATATATGCATTTATGGCTATGAACTTCTCTCTCAGTGCAGCTTTGGCTGCATCCCATACGTTTTGATATGTTGTGTTGTCATTTTCATTCATGTCAAAGTACTTACTGATTTCTTTTGAGATTTCCTCCTTGAACCACTCTTTGTCTAAGAGTGTGCTGTTAACTTCGATATCTTTGTGCCTAATCTGGTTCTCTAGTACTAACTTGTTTCCAATTTCATTCTATTGTGGTCAGAGAAATTACTTTGTATAAACTCAATCTTTCTGAATTCATTCTGAGTTGTTCTGTGAACTAGCATGTATACTTGGAGTATCAGCCATGTGCACTTGAGAAGAATGTATATCCCACTGTGTTTGGGTGTTGTGTTCTGTATATGTCTATTAAGTCCAGGTCCTCTAATGTACTGTTCAGGGTCTTTGTTTCTTTATTGATTCTCTGTCTAGATGTTCTGTCTAATGGTGATAATGGTGTATTAAATTCCCCCACTATAATAGCAGAGGCATTGATTTCTCCACTTAGTTTTTCCAGTGTTTACCTCTTGTATTTTTAGGCACCCTGATTAGGAGCATAAATGTTTAAGATTGTTCTCTCTTCTAGAGAGATTGCCCCTTTTACTAATATATAGTGTCCATCTTTGTCTTTTACAATAGTTTTCCATTTAAAGTTTATTTTGTCTGATATCAGGATTGCTACTCCTGCACTTTTTTATTTATTGTTTGCTTGTATAATTGTTTTCCAGCCATTCACTTTCAGCATCCTTGAATCACTGGGGCTAAGGTGGGTTTCTTGTAGACAGCATATAGATGGATCATATTTCCTTATCCATTTGCCAATCTATGTCTCTTGACTGGTGAGTTTAATCCATTAATATTCAGTGTTATTACTCTCAATGAATTTCTTACATCAGCCATATTTTCTTTTGGGTTTATATATGTCATATGTTGTTTTTATTTCTCTTTTTGTCTTTTTACTTGTTCTTACACTCTCCTGCAACTCTCTCTCCCCTGTTTTTTCATTTCAACATGTAAAACTTCCTTTAGTATTTCTTGAAGTGTATGTTTCTTATTGCCTTACTCTCTTAATTTCTCTTTATCTGTGGCTATTTTGAGCTCTCCATCATTTTTGAATGCCAGTTTTGCTGGATAGAGAATTCATAGCTGGAAGTTTTTTTCTTTTTGTACTTTATGTCATACCACTCTCTTCTTGCCTCCATGGTTTCAGATGAGGGTGAAAGGAAAAAAAAAATAATAATAATTGGAATCAGAATAGACAGGATAGGAACTGATACCCATGAAGATGCAGAGTAATGAAAAAAGGTGGAATGTAAGAATCACAAGAGAAAGCAGAAGTTACAAAGATGAAGGAAGTTAAAGAGATAGCATTGGTAGACAAAATCAATATACACAGAAAATGGGAAATCAAGGAAAAAGAAGCACAGCAAAGAAGAAACAAGCTATCAGCATCTAATTAAAAGGGGGGGAGAGGCAAGAGGAAAGAAAAGCAAGAAACAAACAAATGAAAAACCAACAAACACACAAGCATGCATTAAAACAAAGCTAAGGAAGAACAGCATTCCTTCTTGGGCCCTTGTGGAGCCTCTCACCCTGCTTGCATTCATCAATCACTTACCATGCAGGCTTCTATCTGCAGATTTTGAGGCAGATTTTAGCAATTAAACTAAGTTAATCTTTTAAAAGTAACCTTCTATTTTATTTATATATTTATTTATTTTTGTTGAAATAAGGTACCTAAAAGAAGGCCTCTTCTAGATCACTGCCTCTGCTGAGGGCACCCTAAATAGGCTCATGGCAACTTTTCAAACACTTTCCACTGCCTGGCCTCCCCAGGGGAGCTGATACTCTAATATTCTTCTTCACAGGATGATAAAATTGGCTGACTCTGCCCCCTCCTGAACCTAGCTTTTTATTACAGGGCAGTTAGGTAAGTCAGGCTTCCTCAACAGATTTGCCTTTCCCCTCAGCCTGGTGCCACTTCAAGCTGTCTGATTTGCTCCCCAATCCTGCAAGGGGTTTCAGACAGCCACACCCACAGAAAGGAAAGCTCTTTCCACATTTTGCCAGAACCCTCCAACTCTTGGACAATGCTCCCTCAAACTGCATTGTCAGTGGTATTTGGGGCTCACTAGCCCTTTTCCTTGACAGTGGGGCTTAGACAGCTGGGGAAAACTCAAGATTTTAACTTTAGCAATCCACCTCACTGTCCAATTCCCTCCAGATTGATGTCCCTATGATTCTCACTCTGTGGGCTCTCAGAACAAACCACTCAGGACGGATCTTGTCCCCAATCTGCTGTCTTCTGTGGAAGAGATGGTTAGTGCCCACCTAAACTAAGTCTTCTTGCCCCTCCCTCTGGCCAGAAGGTTATTTAAAATTTTTTTTAAATTATTTTAATTCCTAAAATCTGCCTCAAAACCTGCAGATAGAAGCTTTCAGAGTAATTGATTGTTGAACACAAGTAGGCTGATAGGCTCTACAGGGACCCAAGAAGGAACATGGCTCTTCCTTAGCTTTGTTTGACTGCTTGCTTGTGAGTTTTTTTTCTTTGTTTGTCTGTTTCTTGCTTTCCTTTCCTCTTTCCTCCCTTCACCCCTTTTTTCTTATAAGGCCCCTCTTCTAACTTTTATCAATATTACTATTATCCTTTTTCCTTTCTAACCTCTTTTAATTCCTTGGGCCTTAATCTTTTTCCTTCAAGGGAACATAGAAAAAAAGCAAGGAAATAGAACAAGAGTAGCAAAGAGTCAAAAAGAAAACTTAACACATACACAGAAGCACCAAGTAAATAAAACTCTAGAGCAGAGAGAGAAGCTAATCACCTGAATAAACCCATCCAGATAAAATGATGACCAGAGGGAAACAAAAAATTACAAACCATATTGAGAAAAAGGAAGACATGGACAAGTCCAATGAACAAATTAAAAACCAGTAGGAGATGCAGAACATTGAACAGCTAATCAAAGCTACCCAAACAAATATCATGGACCAACTTAATGAGGTGAAGGAAGAGATTAAGGATATTAAGAAGACACTAGGATAACATACTGAAGAAATTGTAAACATACTTAAAATGCTAACAGATATGATGGTGATCAGTGGCACAATCAAAGAAATAAAAAAGAGTCTGGAATCACAAAAGAGCAGATTTGATCAGGCAGAATAAAGAGTTAATGATGTGGAAGACAGTACATCTGAAATCAAACAGATAGTGGAACAGATAGGTAAAAAGATAGAAAAAATCCAGTATATACTCAGGAATTTAACTGACAACACAAAATGTGCATACATACATATTATAGGCATCCCAGAAGGAGAAGAGAAGGAAAAGGGAGCAGAAGAAGTGTTGAAGGAAATAATGGCTGTAAACTTCCCAACCCTATTGAGGGAGATGGATGTACATGTCCAGGAAGCACAGCACACCCCAAAGAGCATAAATCCCAACAGGCCTTCTCCAAGACATATAATTATCAAAATGTCCAATGCTCAAAACAAAGAGAAAATACTCAAGGTAGCAAGAGAAAAGAGAACTATCACATACAAGGAAAGCACAATAAGATTAAGTGCTTATTTTTCTTCTGAAACCGTGGAGGAAAGAAGACAGTGGTATGACATAGTCAAAGTACTAAAAGAAGAAAACTTCCAGCCATGAATTCTCTAGCCAGCAAAACTGGCATTCAAAAATGATGGGGGATTCAAAATATTCACACATAAACAGAATTTTAGAGAGTATGCCAATAAGAAACCTGTACTTCAAGAAATACTAAAGGAAATTCTGCAGGTTGAAGGGAAAAAACAGGAGAAAGAGAGTTAGAGGAGATTGTAAAAACAAATAAAAAGACAAAAAGAGAAATGAAAATAACATATGTCATACATAAACCCAATGTAATTATGGCTGATATAAGAAATTCATTGAGAGTAATAACACTGAATGTTAATCGATTAAACTCACCAGTCAAGAGACACAGATTGGCAGAGTGGATAAGGAAACATGATCCATCTAAATGCTGTCTTTAAGAAACAGACCTTAGACAGTTTCTTTTATTTTAGCTCATTTTCTTTTTTAATATAAGCATTGAGTTCTATAAATATCCCTCTCAGCACTGAGAAGAATGCTTGTTATGTTGTGTTCTTGTTTTCATTTGTCTTGAAGTATTTACTGATTTCTCTTGTAATTTCTTCCTCAACCCACTGATTATTTGAATGTATTGTTTAATTTCCATATATTTGTGAATTTTCCCTTTTTCCATTATGATTGGAGAAAGTGTTTTGTATGATTTCAATGTTTTAAATTTATTGAGATCTGACTATGTCCTCTAAAATGATCCATGAGCACTTGAGAAGAATATATGTCTGGCTGTTTTGGGTTGTAATGTCTATAAATATCTATTAGATATAATCATTTATCATATTATTCAAGTTCTAAATTTCTTTATTTATCTGCTGTCCAAATGTTTTATCTAATGCCGACAGTGGAATGTTGAAGACTCTAAATATTATTGTAGAGCCATTTCTTTCTCCCTTCCATTTTGCCAGTGTGTGTCTCATGTATTTTGGGCCACCTTTGTTAGGTGCATATATATTTATTATTTCTTCATGGTGAATTGTCTCCTTTATTAATATATAGTAACCTATGTCATCATTATAGCAGTTTTGCATTTAAAATTTTTTATCCTATATTCGTATCACTACCTCCTCTCTTTTTAAAAATTGCTATTAGAGTGGAATATCTTTTTTCCAAACTTTCACTTTCAGGCTGATTGTGTCTTTGTGTCTTTGTAGACAACAAATAGATGGCTCGTTTTTAATCCATTATCAGTCTATGTCTTTTAATTGGGGAGTTCAATCCATTAACATTCAGTGTTACGACTATAACTTCATCCATTTTAACCATTGGCTTTCTGTTGTCATAACATTCTGTTGGCATCTGTCTTTTAACCCTTTCAGTTTCTTTACTTGTGTTCTTCATTTCTACACTCTTCTTCAGATTTCTTTACTTTGTCTTTCCCTATCAGGCTGTAACACACCCTTTAATATCTCTTGTTGGTTCAATCTCTTGGTAACATACTCTCAGTTTTTGTCTGTAAATGAATTTGAACCTGATTTCATTTCTGAAATATAGTTTTGATGGATAAATAAATCTTACATGGCAGTTTTTCTCTTTCAGCACCTTAAATATGTCAAACCACTGCCTTCTCACCTCCATAGTTTCTGAAGAGAGATAAGCACTTAACATTTTTAAGGCTCCCTTGTAAGTAATACATTGATTTTCTTCTGCTGCTCTCAAAATCCTATCTTTGGACTTTGACAATCTGAACAGATGTACTAGAGTAAGTGTATTAGGATTTATTCTGCATGAGGTATGTTTTCCTTCTTGAATATTGATATTTATGCTTTTAATAAGGGTTGGAAAATTTTCAATCAGTGTTTTCTAAAATATACTTTCTATCTTTTTTTCCCTTCTCTTATCCTTCTGGGACACCCATAATCTATATTTTTGTACATTTTGTGTTGATTCAGTTTCCTTAGACACTATTCAGTTTTTCACATTCTTTTCTCTGTCTCTTTTCCTACCTTTTCAATTTCAAATGTCCTAGCTTCAAAGTCAAATATTCATTCTAATATTTCAAATCTGATGCTATATGCCTGCCTCTAATGTATTTATCTTTAATATTTATTTTATTTATTTATTTCTCCCCCCTCCATTGTTTATTTGCTTGCTGTCTGCTCTCTCTGTTCTTCTGTGTCTGCTTGTCTTCTCTTTCAGTGGCACCTGTGACTAATCCTAGGACCTTACAGACTGGGAGAGAGATGCTCGATCTCTTGTGCCACCTCAGCTATCTGGTCTGCTGTGTCTTATATAGTCTTTCTTCTGTGTCTCTTTTTGTTGCATTATCTTGCTGTGCCAGCTCTCTGTGCAGGCCAGAACTCCTGCATGGGCCAGCACTCTGCATGGCCCAGCTCTCCACTCAGGCCAGCTTGCCTTTCACTAGGAGGCCCTTGGAATGGAACCCTGGACCTCCTGTATGGTAGTTGAGAGACCAATCACTTGAGCCACATCTGTTTCCCCTCTAATGTATTTTTTTTTTTTCGGTGCACCATTCTTGGAAGTACTGCAATACCAGGTCGATGCATGGAGTGGACAGAGCAAGCCCCTATTCCATCTCCCAGTTCCAAAAATCCATTTAATATATTGTCCTCGGAGAGAGGACATATCAGATATTAAATTGATAAGAACAGATACTACACTTGATTGTAACCAAAAGGCCGAGAAGCGATCTCTAATGTATTTTAAATCACATCCATTGTGTCTTTCATTCCCATAAACTTTGTTACTGTTTTTTCAGGCATTCAAATTGTTCATTATGCTCACACAGTGTCACCTTAATATTCTTTAGCTTTTTAGTCATATTTTCCTTCATCTTCTTCAATTGATTAAGGAGGTTTGTTTGAACATCATTTATTAGTTGTCTTAAATCTTGAGTCTTATTTAGATTCTTGCCTTGTTACTTTATGTGGGCAATATCTTCCTATTTTCTTAGTGTTTCTTTTGTTGATAACTAGGAATCTGTTTATGCTGATAATTTTGCTCTGTTGATCAATCTCTCTTGCCTAGTGGTTTATTTCACATCTCTTCTTCAATTTTTAGATTTTTTCCCCTAAAACTTTAATATTGTCATATTTAAGTAGTCAAAACTGGCAGGGAGCTGCAACTATTGTCTGACCAGGTATTCTTTGCCTGGGAAAGAATCAGGAGAGACCAGTCTGTCTTCTTCACTTCCCCAGCTGAGGAAATGGTGCTCCTCAGCAAACTCTTCTTTGGAGATGAGTCCTTCAATTTCCATTACCCATTCTGAGCTACCGAATTATACTAGTTAGACTCACAGACGGGAAACCACAGTCAGGCCACCATTGCACCTTCCCTCTTCTCTGGGAGGAATTCATCCTTTCTCCCTTCTGTTGGCTACTCAGACACAGGATTTACTGAGGCAGTTCACCTTGGGGGTGGGGGGATGGATGTCATTTCCATTTGCAGGGAAAACTCAAGGTTTTCCTTTCTGCTCCACTGTCTCTACATCCACAGTCCCTCCTGGATGAATGCATGGCAATTTCCTGGCCTGCAGAGGTCGCCAAAATGGTTCCCTCAGACTACTTCTATGCCTCTTCTCCTATTTTGCAAGAGAGCTACACACTGTCTGAAGTACTCTGATACCATCTTAGATTGTTTCCTCCTGCATCCCATGTTATTTTAATGTGTATCTTCATTTTCATATGTGTCAAACTTTTTTCTGATTTCCCTCATAGTGTCTCTCCTGGGGCTCCAGGGGCTCTTTCTAGGGCCTATCATGAGCTCAGGCTGCACCCACATAACCCATATTGGGAACAGATTAATGTTAAGCTACAATCCATTTATTGGCTAGGGGAAACATGAAGGGAAAACTGAACAGGTAAGATGGAAAGGGATAAAGAGCAGACAAGGGAAATGGACAGAGGAGGGCCAGATCCAACTATATGGTTTGAGGAACTGGTGAGATGTAGAAGGAGTCAAACTCCACATAGATTTGGTAATTCTATCTACAAGCCCTGCTGAGCTGTGGCAGGAAAGTTCTAGAGCATGCATCAAGGTTCCCTCTCGCCTTGTCACCTTTCAGGAACTCTTGTCTTGGCCAGGTCCAAGGACCTCACTCCACAGAAGCACATTGCCATGGATAAAATAAAGTCTCCAATCAAGTGAAGAGGCTTCTTGCTAATTTACATAACCCAGTGCCACTTCATGAGCAAACAGAAGTGCTCATTGGCTGGACTCTGAGCCTCTCACTTTCGAAGCCATGTTATAGGAAAACAAACAGAAGTTCAAGGTCAGGCCAAATGCCTGATTCTTCTGGACTGTGAGAGAAAGTGTGAGATGCTTATAAACTGAATTTAAATGAGGATAGTCCATTTCCTAATTCCACTGAACTGGGTTCCTCTCTGCTCCCATCTAGGACTATCTGCCTTCTATGATTCTCTGTGTTATATGTGAAAGTTCAACACTGAGAGATTGAGAAAATTAAACCAGATAACTTCACATCACCTGGACCACTAGCCTAAAGACTTCATGCATCTGTGCAGGAATGAGACAATTGAGTGTTTTGCTAATGTTCAGGAGAAACTCTGTGCTGTGTATTGTCACTTAACCTTCTCTACCAACACAGTTCATACACACACACACACACACACACAGCCTCAGTGTATAATGTATGCCATCTGACCCATACTTGATATGTTTTAAGTAGCATACACAAGCCTGGAACAGAATGTTCAGCATGAAAAGGGTAGAAGGAGGGCAAACTTAAATGCAGTTCAAAGTCAATTTTCAGGAGGTGAGATAGTGGGATGGGGATCTTTGTTTTGCCCTATGACATTAAATCTTGGAGGAGGGGTGACTACTTTGAGATGAGGAGAACTCAAATTTCATCTTCCACATGCCTTTTATTAGTGAGAACCAGAGAGTCTGATCTTCATCTTCTTTTTAAATTTTTTTATTATAAAAATTTTTATTGAAGTGTCTCATTCATACATTAATATACATCAATAAAAATGTATAGTAAAAAACAAACATGCATATCATCATACATGTCTCACATACATCATCCCATCAGCAAGACCTTGCACTGTTGTGAAATATTTTTTGCAAAATATGAAAGAGAATCATCAAAATATAAATACTAACTATAGCTCATATATTTTTTTTTTTTTTAGATTTTTAAAATCATATTTTAATTTAGTAATTTAGTATATAGTAAAATACCAGTCAAACTTTGGTGCATTGCACATATAAAACATGAACATTAACAAAACAATTGAAAATTAGAATTTTTTTCATAATGATTTTAAGGTTAGTATCTTTTATATAGCTCAAAATTTCATAAGTAAAGTTAGGGCTTCACAGACTTTCCAAGCACAATTAAGGCTTTGTGTGTGCTTTAAAAGAAACAAAGAAACCATTTAAAAGGGGGGAAAAAAAGTGCCCACCCATACAGTAGGTAAGGGGTGAAACTGGTTTCCTACCCACATCTGCTTGACTCCAAAGTCTACTTAATTTTTTTCCAAAGTATCTTTTGGGTCTTCAAGAAGGAATTGATAAAAATAACTGATATGAATGAATGTCATGGGTGGAGATTTAGAAACCTACAAAGAGTTTGAAGTTAAAGAAATAATGAAGGGGAGCAGATATGGCTCAAGGAGTTGAGCACCTGCTTCCCACATGAGAGGTCCTGGGTTTGGTTCCCAGTGCCTCCTAAAAAACAAAACAAACAAACAAACAAACAAAAAAACAACAAGCAAACAAACAAAAAAACCAACTCAGGGGAGCTAATGTGGCTCAATGGTTGAGTGCTGGCCTTCCACATATGAAGTCCTGGGTTCAATCCCCAGCCCAGGTAACTCAAAAAAAAAAAAGAAGAAAAAAAAAAGATGAATATTTAGAACATTAATCCCAGTAAAAGAAAACACCAAGACTGTACAGTTATTCCTCCTATTCTATATATGGCTTTGGTCACCCAACTCACTTAAATAAAATATCCAGAGTTCTTCTTAGTTTCTCTTTCTTCACCTCCCATATCCAGCTGGTATCCAGCTTACAAACTCTACTTCAATAACACCGCTCTCCATCCCCATTATTGCAGGCTCATATTTTATATTTGGTGTATTTTCCTCCAACCAGGTCAATTATTATAACCCTGTGTTAGTATTACATATTTGTTATAGTTCATGAGAGAACATTCTCACCTTTGTTTTGATAAGAGTCCATCTTCCACCACAAGATTCACTGTGTTATACAGTCCAATGCTTTGTACAATCCATTCAAAGTGTATATAATTGGCTGTTAATTTCATTACAGATTTGTGTTGTCATCACTGAAGTCAATATAAGAATATATTCATTACGTCAAAAAGAAAAATCCCATACCCCCTTACACCCCCCTATTTTTGGCCCTTAAAATTGATATAATATCTTCTTTGCCATTGCTGCAAAATATTACAATATTACTGTTAATTATCATCCACAAATTACATTTGTTGTAATTTTTTTGTTTATTCTTAACACTTTGTAATAGAACATTCTTATATTTATATTATCAACCAAAATCTTCTTCCACTACCAAAATCACTTTTACAGTCCTCAGATTATCCTTTAACTTCCTTTTAATTGACATTTATGTTCATAGATTACCCTTTTCAGCCACACTCACTATAATGTGTTTCCATTAACTCTATTAATTTCCACATTTTGCACTAAACCTTATTAAAAATTCTACATAAACCATCAGCTCCCATTCTCAACCCACATTCTATCTCCTAGTAACTTATGCTCTAGAGTTTACCTCCATGAGCTTACTCATTATATTTACTTCATATTAGTGAGATAATATAATATTTGTCCTTTTGTGTCTGGTTGATGTCACTCAACATAATGTCCTCAAGAATCACCCATGTTGTCATATGCATCTCGATTTCATTTCTTTTATTCTTAATAGTATTCTATTGTATGTATATATCGCATTTTGTTTATCCATTCATTTTTTGAGAAACACTTGGGTTGTTTCCGTATTTTAGCAGTTGTGAATAATGCTGCTATGAACATCGGTGTGCAAATGTCAGTTTGGGTCTTTGCTTTCAGGTTTTATGAATATATTCCTAGTAAATGGATTGCTGGATTATAGGTCATTTCTATATTCAGCTTCTTGAGGTATCTCAAAACTGTCTTCCACAGAGATTGCACAATTCTGTATTACCATCAACAGTGAAGGACTGTTCCTATTTCTTAACATCTTCTGCAGCACTTGTAATTTCTGTTTTTTAAACAATGGCCACTCTATAACATGTAAAATATTATCTCATTTCAGTTTTGGTTTGCATTTCCCTAATAGTGAGTGATGCTGAATATTTATTCATGTGCATTTTAGCCAGTTGTATTTCCTCTTTGGCAAAAATGTCTATTCGTGTCTCTTTTAAAATTGGGTTTCTTTTCTTTCTTTTTTGAGTTTTCTGATCTCTTTATATAATGTGCATATAAACCCTTTATGGATATGTGGTTTCCAAATATTTTCTCCCATTCAGGAAATGATCATTTTACTTTGAGAAAGTCTTTTGAAGAACAAAAGTGTTAAATTTTGAAGAGGTGCTATTTATCTATTTTTTCTTTCATTGCCCATACATTGGGTGTAAGGTTTAAGAAACTACAATCTATCACAAGACCTTAAAGATGATTTCTTACATTTTTTCTAAGAGTTTTAAGGTTATAGCTTTTATATTTAGGTCTTGGTACATTTTGAGGTAATTTTTATATAAGATGTGAATTAAGGGTTATCTTTCTTTTGGATATGGCTATACAGTTCTTTCAGCACCATTTGTTGAGTAAACTGTTCTGGCCCAACTGGAAATGCCTGATAACCTTGTCAAAAATCAGTTGACCATAGATGTGAGGTTCTATTTCTGAGTTGTTGATTCAGTTCCACTGGTCAATATGTCTATATTCCATTACTATGTTGGGGTTTTTGTTATTGTTATTTTGTTCTTTTAGGAGTACTGGTGCTTGAGCCCAGGAACTTGTACATGGGAAGCAGATTCTCAACCACTATATGGATCTTGTACATGTGAGCTACATTTGCTTCCTATGCTGTTTTTACCACTGTAGCCAATTAATATGATTTAAAGACATGATGTGAGAATTCTCCAAATACATGCTTTTAAAAGAAAGATATTTTTGGCTATATGAGACTACTTACTCTTTCAAATACATTTGGTAATTGGCTTTTCCATTTCTTCAAAAAAAAGCTGTTGGGATTTTTACTGGAAATGCAATGAATTTATAATTCAGTTTTATAGAACTGGCATCTTTTTGATATTTAATCTTTCAGTCCATGAACACAGAATGTCTTTCCATTTATTTAGATCTTCTTTAGTTTCTTTTAGTTGCTTTGTAGTTTTCTGAATATAGGTCCTTTATGTCCTGGGTTAAGTTTATTCCTAAATATTTGATTCTTTAAGTTGCTATTATAAATAGACATGTTCCTGACTTCCTCAGATTACTCATCAATAGTGTACAGAAATTCTACTGATTTTTGTTTATTAATCTTGTATCCAGCCACTTTGCTGAACTCATCAGTTCTATTAGATTTGCTGTAGATTTTTTTGGTATTCTCTATGTATAAAATCATATAATCAGTTAGCAAAACTTTTACTTCTTCCTTTCCTATTTGGGTGACTTTCATTTATTTTCTTGCCCAATTGTTCTAACTAGAACTTCTAGCACAATATTGAAAAACAGTGGTGACAGTGGACATTCTTGTAATGTTCCCAATATCAGCAGGAAAGCTTTCAGTTTTTCACTGTTGAGTACAGTGCTAGTTGTGGTGTTTTCATATAAGTACTTTACCATGTTGAGAAAGCTTCCCTGTATTCTGATTATTGGAGTGTTTTTATCAAGAAAGAATGCTGTATTTTTTCAAATGCATTTTCTGCATCAATTGAGGTGACATGTGAATTTTCTTCTCAAATTTATTGATGTAATTTATTACAATAATTGATTTTCTTGTGTTAAACAACCCTTGCATATCTGGGTTCAAACCCAGTTGACTGGGATATATATCACTTTTAATGTACTTTTTGATTTGGCGATCAAGTATTTTGTTGAAGATTTTTGCACCTTTTCATTAGAGGAATTCATCTATAATTTTCTTGTTTTCATACTATCTTTATGTGACTTTGGTGTTATGGTGACGCTGGCTTCAAAAGATGAGTTTGCTAGCACTCATTCCTGTTGAATCTTTCAGAAGAATGTGAGCATGGTTGGCACTAGATCACCTTTGAACAATTGGTAGAATTCACCTGTAATGCCATCTGGTCCTGGGCTTTTCATTTTGGGGATGTTTTTGATGACTCTTTACTAGTGATTGGTTTGTTGGTATTCTGTTTCCTCTAAGGTCAATGTAGGTTTGTCATGTGTTTCCAGGAACTTGTCTATTTCATCTACATTGTCTAGTTTGTTGGCATACAAATGTTCATATGATCTTATGATCTGTTTCATTTCTACAGGTACAGTGGTAATGACATTCTCTCAGTTTTTATTTTATTTGCATCTTCTTTATCTTTGTCAGTCTAGCTAAGATTTGTGGATTTTGCTTATCTTCTGAAAGAACCAACTTTTGGTTTTGTTGGTTCTTGCTATTTCTTTTTCCTCTAAATTTTGTTTTATTTCTGTTATTATCTTTATTATTTCTTTGGGTTGGTTTGTAATTAGTTTGTGTTCTTTTCCCAGTATCTCCATGTGTCCAATTAGGTCTTCAATTTCAGCTCCTTATTCTTTTTTAATGTAAGCATTGAGGGTTATAAATTTCCCTTTCAGCATTGCTTTTGCTGTTTCCCATAGGTATTGATATGTTGTGTCTTTGTTTTCATTTGTCTCAAGATATTTACCAATTTATCTTGTAATTTCTTCTTTCACACACTGATTATTTAAGAGTGTGTTGTTTATTCTCCATATTTTTGTGAATTTTTCTCTTTTTCTACTGTTATTGATTTCCAGCTTTATTCTATTCTATTATGATCAGAGATAGTGCTTTGTATAATTTCAATCTTTTTACTTTTATTGAGTTCTGTCTTGTGACTCAACATATAGTCTATCCCGGAGAATGATCCATGAGCACATGAAAAAAATGTATATCCTTCTGTTTTGGAGTGAGGTAATGCTATATAAATGTTTGTTAGGTCTACTTCATTCATCATATTATTAAAGCTCTCAATTTCTTGATTTCTCCTCTGCCCACATGTTATTTCCAATGCTGAATTGTGTGTATTGAGTTTTCCAATTATTATTATAGAGATGTCTTTTCTTCCTTCAGCTTTGCCAGTGTGTGCCTAATCTATCTTGGGGTGCACAGGGTAGGTGCATAAATATTTTTATAATTATTTCATCTTGGTGAATTGTTCATATTATTAATATGTAATGACTTTCTTTATCTCATAACAGTTTTGTATTTAAAATACTTTTTCTGATATTAGAATCTCTAATCCAGATCATTTTGGTTAATATTTGCATGGAATATCTTTTTCCAACCTCTTACTTTCTCCCTAATGTGTCCTTACATCCAAGGTGAGTCTTTTGTAGACAGCATATAGATGACTTATTTTTTTTTAAATCTCTTATGTTTATGTCTTTTGATTGGGAAGTTTAATTCATTAGTATTCAATATTATTACTGTAAAGTCATTACTTACTTCATTTATTGTTTTTCCTTTGGCTTTCTTTTGTTATATCTTACTCTTGTCTGTCTTTTTAACCTTAAGTCACCCTTCCTAATTGTTTTAGTCAGCCAAAGGAGTGCTGATGCAAAGCACCAGAAATCTGTTGGCTTTTAAAAAGGTTATTTATTTGGTGTAATAGCTTACAGTCCCAGGGCCTTGGAAAGTCCAACTCAAGGTATCATAAGAGGTACTTTCTCACCTACGTCATCTGTCATGTGTTGAAACAAGATGTTGGGTAATCTCTGCCTGTTCTCTCAGGGCTTCAAATCAGTCTCTGGCAAATGACTTGTTTCTTTCTGGGCCTTCTCAGCTGCTCTATTGCTTTGTTCTTTCTGCTGAAAACTCTTCTTTCCCTGGGGTCCCAGGACCAAACATGACAGTGCTCTTTCCCTCTTCTCATGTTTCTTCTTGAGTGAATGCCCATTTATATCAGCCCACCAAGGAGGCTGGAACTCAACCTGAGCCATTCCCTACTGAAGTGGTCAA
Organism: Tolypeutes matacus; assembly: GCA_026826555.1. Lineage (NCBI taxonomy): Eukaryota > Metazoa > Chordata > Mammalia > Cingulata > Chlamyphoridae > Tolypeutes > Tolypeutes matacus. The sequence goes on along the minus strand of JAKSZT010054431.1, from coordinate 72,021 downwards.
ATCAAGGCTGTAATCTAAACAGGTAATCTAATCAATATATATCAGCTGAATCTAATACATTCAAAGTGTATCACACCCAGAGGAATAGATTAGTTTACAAACATAATCTTTCTCTTTTTGAGATTCATAAATAATCTCAAACTGACACACTAATAATCTTCATTTGTACACTCTTCTCCAAGTCTCTCAGTTTTGTTTTTTTCCTTTCAGGCTGCAGCCCTTTGTAGATCTGGTCATTTGGTAACATACTCTTTCAGTTTTTGTTTATCTGTGAATGCTGTAAAGTCATGCTAATTTTTGCAGGGCAGTTTTGACAGATGAAGAATTCCCAACTGGCCATTTTTCTTTCAGTACCTTAAGTACATCATTCTGCTTTCTTCTCACCTCCATGGTTTCTGATGTGAGATCAGCCCTTAATCTTTTGAGGTTCCCTTTTATGTGATGCATTGCTTTTTTCTTGCTGCTTTCAGAATCCACTCTTTATCTCTGATGTTTTCTTTCTGAATAGGTGTCTCAGGGTAGGACTATTTGGATTTATTCTGTTTGATGTGTTCTTGAATATTTATACAAGATATTTCACAAGTGTTGGGACGTTTTCAGTAATTATTTCCTCAAATATTCTTTCTGCCCATTTTCCAATCTCTTCTCCTCCTGGGACAATAGTAATGTGTATGTTTGTGTGTTTCATGCTGTCATTTATTTCTCTGAGACACTTCCATTTTTTCCATTCTTTTCTCATTTTGTTCTGTCTTTTCAAGTTCTGATGTTCTTTCTTCAATTTCATTGAGTTGTTCTTCTGACATTTCAAAATTTTTTAGGCCTCTACTGTATTTTTTTTCAAAATCAAATTTTATTAAAAATCAAAATCTACTCCAGACTTACCCATTTTCATGCACATTTTACAGAATAATAATTAACATCATACTAAATGAACACTTGAGTGAGTGGGTTTTTAGAAAAGATTCTGTATAATAACCACACTGAGTCATAAAAGAGCAACAAAAGTCAGCAGATCATTCACAAAAGTATCAAAGCCATACAAAACATTTACAGGAGACTGGCAAGCAATAAAGTTAAGTTTTGAGTGCTATTTAAAGAAGAAATTCTGCAACTCTTGACAATTTTTTAAATATTGAAAGAACTGTTTACACCTGGGAAGAGAGACTCCAAATAGCATTTTTTTCCCTTGCAGTTTCCTGGCCTGGCAGTAGATGATGCTTTTTGGTGAATCTTACCAAGGAGATCTTTTTCAACCTCCACTTGACCATGATTCAGTTCTGGGCAGAGCCAAGTTTCAAAGTGGCTTCTGCTGGCCAAACTCACTGAAGAGAAAATAGCACAAGTATAGTGTCATTTAACAACCAGCTTTTGCAACCAAATGGGAATTTTTCAGAAAACCCTGGGACACTTTAAATCCTTGTGTTCAGGGTCTGGCAGGCAAAAAAAGAAGGCAGCATCTTGGAAGATTAATTCACCCTGATCATCAGGATGAGGAGGAATCAGATTTGTTGTTATTTATTTGAGAGAAAGATGAGTATGTTGGCATCTACATGATTTTTTGGACATCTCTTAATAGTTCCTCCCCAATTATCTTTATAAATGAACAAGGGCAATCCCTGTCTTAAATAGGTAGGGTGAATCTGATATTGGACTTCTCAGAGCTCATAGTCTAAGAGTGAAAGGAGGGAGGAGTGAGTAACACTGGAGTGACCAATCTGCCTTGTGTGATGGAGATCAGAGACAATAATAAGTATTGGTCTTTATCTTTTAAACCACTCTTTTATGAAGTTCAAGTTTCTGCATCACATCAGGATCTCTGAAGCACTTTATACCAATGCAGAGTTCTGGTGTTGACCCAAAGCATAAAGGATTCTCATGTCTACATTCTCCAGGGGATTCCCAACATGTGAGAACTGTGTCTGGTTTAGGAACCCCAGAAATCTTATGTTGTGATGGGCTTTTCTCTTTGTTGTGTTGTGGCTGCTTTAGTTTTAATTGCATCACACAGTACCATGGAATTATTATCACATTTTAATCTCCACACAAATCCTCCAAGTTAGCAGCCCTTAGTATCTCCATTTTCTGACACATCTTGAGTCACACAGACTCCAGGGGCAGTTAAGTTTTCAGACCCTGAAGTCAGATCCTGGATCCCATTCTATGGCTGTATCCCACTAGCCAGGAGAGCTTACATAAATTTTGTGGCTTCAACTATCCCCATAATACAGAATTCACAAGGAAGTGCTGCTGTTTCTCTGAGTGGATCCCCCATGGCCCATTTAACCCCAATGCTCAGTTCATTGGGATTGAGGCTCCATTTTCACCTACTGTCATCTGTTAAGTGGAGCCTTCATGTAGAAGGAAAGGGGGAGCAGTGTCAAGGGCCTTAGCAAAGGTTCTTGCTACTCCCCTAGATACCTATGATACAGAGACCAGGCCTAAGTATACCAATGGGGCTACTCCATCCAGAGATCTGATTTCAGTTCCTCATACATAGCACCAGAGGCTGGGAACTGAGACCTGCAAAAGGGAACTTGCTTCCCATTTGTGTTTTCACTTGGTCAGCTCTGTCATTTTTCCACCGAGACTGAGCTCCTCTTGAGGTCCCAGTGCCACAAAATCTGAAGGTAGGGTAGGAGAGAAAGGAACTGGATGTCATATCCTCTTCTGAATGGAAAATGGCCTTCCTTGTACCCCTAGTGTCCCCTACACACCAGATGTGGGTCATGAGTGAAGCTTGAAGTGGGCGGGAGCTCTGAAGGAGGAATGATTACATTGGCAGTATCCCTTGGATGGTGGAGTGGGTTTTTCTTCCATGAAGATATGTTTACAGAAGAGGCAAACTGCTCTTATTTAGATTGCATGTTTATGGGGATATTGGACGTAATGATAAGCATGAAAGCCTTATACAATCCATCCCTTGGTTATGAAGATTTAAGAGTCTAAAAATGCTCCTTTGACCAGCATCTTGGCTGAAGGAAAATATGATTTCCCTAAGAAATATTAGAACATCTGATAGATTGGGAGTGGGGTTTATTTGAGTTTTAATCAGTTCCAGATCCTTTGTGGAATATAAGGACAGATATCAGAAACTACCAGGATACACATTCCTTGATTTTCCCCTTCTACATTTCTAACAGGGTTAATGGGTAGTTGGGAGGTGATATGCCTCGACTAAAGAATAGATTGAAGAAAGGGGGGATTCTTCCAGTTACAGATAGACATGACTGGGATGTGAAATAAAAATAGACACTCCTTCTCCTCCTATCCTAGACAGCTTTTCATACTAGTATCTCATGAACACTGGTACACACCAGGGGATTCGGTATTGGGGTGTCCTTCTCATATCTATCAGTCTGACCAAGGGACATGCATAGAGGCTGGGTAGAGGACAAGATATACTTAAAGGTTTGGAAAAAGATTATAATTCACCAAAAGTAATGGCAAGGACTGGGGGAAGGAGTGCTGTGCTCTTGTCACCATGTGGCACCATTGACACAAGGCCAATACTTGGAGTAGAAGTAGAGGCAACCAGACTTCCAAAGGGGAGGTGGGGGGTGGGCTGGAAGAGTGAAGATAGTCATATTTGCACAATGGTCATGGAGTTGTGCAGAAACCTTGGTTACTTTTTTCATTTATCCATGTGTCTCTCACTCTGTCACACACATCCTAATTTTCCCCTCTTCCCCTCCAGCCTCATGTTGGTCCCACTATGTGGAATTTTATTAAAACAGTCAACATCTCTAGAGGGAACCATAGGTAAATAAGGATGCTTGCAGTGTGAGGATGGCAGACTCTGGTGATGACCTAGGGTTGGAAATAGGGTTCAAGGTCACATTGGCATTTGGCTGAGGTCACATTGGCATTTGGCTGAGGGAGTTCTCATCAGTTATCACCCTTTCCATCCTTCAATGAACAAAGCTAAAACATTAAAATAAAGTTCTCAGAGGAGATATCCTCTGGTCTTTCCATTTCCCCAAACACACCAGAATAAGAAGTTATACCGTTCCTAAGTAACAACAAAAAAGATACTAAACTAAAGGAAAATCATAGGTCAGTTCTGATTACAAACGTTATAATTTTTAATCTGAGAAAGAGAAGCATGGAACCAGAAAAACTTAATTTTTCTGACCTTCTCAGTTGGGACATTCATCAGATTCCAAAAAGCTGCTAGGGACTCCAGAAATTCACTTATTCCAGGTAGGAGAACCATACTCCCCCTCAAAAGACTGAAGTACCCGGGACCACATATTGATTATTGTTCAATATTTTGCCCTTAGCTCAATACAAGACAATCATGCTTTCAACAAATTCCTATGTAATGAAGACATTTTGGATAAGTAAAAAGACTATGAAACAAAAATAAGACAGACAGCCAAAAGCTGACATTTGATGGATCAAGGAGTTTGCAGGAAGTCTAGTTGCTGGCTGGCCCCAATTCAACCAGAGCCTGTGAAAGACAGGAAGGTAGGCAGATTTATAAGAGGACCCCCAAAGATCCCTGCTGAATGGGGTTCACACCTTAGTGCAATCCCTTTTCTTTGATGAGGAAATTTCATTTTTGAATTTTTCATTCAAAAATGAAGCCAACAAAATAACCAAATAAAATGAAAAAGAAAATGAAATATTTTAAAAAATAACAAATAAAATACAAAAAAATTAAAACAGTATGAAATAATAAAAAAATTTAGACACTGTTTCTTTCATCACTCTAAGATCTCTTGTCTTGTATGTACAATGATATTTTCTTCCATATTTTCCCCCGTGTCTTATTTTTTGCACTTTATCTTCACAAGAGATTTAGGATACAGAAAAGTCACATAGAAAACATATTTGAGTACCATATACCTAATTCCCTCCCCCTTTTCCCCTCTCCCTTATTAGTAACATTTTATATGTGGTTGGTACCTTTGTTACAATTGATGTACAAATATTGAAGCATTGCTACTAATCGTGGTCAATGGTTTGCATTATGGTTTACATTTTGGATCACACACTTTTATAGGGTTTGACAAAATTTGAAGTGGCCTATATCTGTTATTGCAAGATCATGCATAAGAATTCAAAAGCCCCCAAAATGCCCTATATTCTACCTATTCTATTCTTCCCTCCCCCCCATGGAACTTATGATAATCACTAAGTTTTGATTTGTAAAAAATAAGATTCATAGTTATTTGCAATAAAATTGAGGACTTGACATATTGGTCTGTTTTTTTATTAGGCACTGCCTCTGTTCTCAAGGTATACTTGTCCCTCTAATTGAGAACATAACAGGATTCCCTAGGATAGGAGTTGAATATTTTATTGTTTATTGTGTGGGTCTCCACCCACTGATACAATGTGTTACGTCAAGATGAACACTTAGATATTCCATAAAAGCCTGCCCTGGTGCACACTATCTCATATATACCCCACAGCTGACATCCTACAGCAGTGACCCTCCCCTGCCATATTTGTCAAAAGAAAATTTCCACATTTAATCACAGACATGAAAATCCCTAGTGTTCATCTGCTCCTTCCCTCAACCCTTCCTCAGTCCCATAGATTGTCCAACCCAAACCCACATCTTACTTCTCCTCACAGACCAGCACCACTGAACTCAATCATGTTACTGCATCACTGTCATGCCCATCCACTGCCCAACCTACCCTTTCACCTTATCATAAGTTTTGTGCTTACGGGCATGGCTAACCACCCTCTATTCCCTTTCTCTCTCCTGTAAACCTGTCTTCCAGACTCTAGCTCTGTGAGTCTGCTCATTTTTCTTAATTCCTATCAATGTGATCATGTAATATTTGTCCTTCAGTGCCTGGCTTACTTCATTCAATGTAAGGTATTCAACATTCATCCATGTTTTCCCATGTGTTAATACTGCATTCCTTATTACAGCTGAGTAATATTCCTTTGAATATATATACCACAGTTTGTTTATCCATTCATCTGTTGATTGATTTTTGGGTTGCTTCTAACTTTTAGCAATAGTGGATAATGCTGCTATGAACATTGGTGTGCATATATTTATTTTTGTCCCTGCTTTCAATTCTTCTGGGTATATACCCAAGAGTGGGATTACTGGATCATATGGAAGTTTTACAGTTAGCTTCCTGAGGAATTGTCAAACTGCCCTCTTCAATGGTTGTACCATTCTACATTCCCACCAGCAGTGGATAAGAATTCCCTTTCCTCCACATCCAAACAACACTTGTAGTCCTCTGTTTTTTAATAGCTGCCAGTCTAATGGTTGTAAGATGATATCTCACTGTAGTTTGATTTGCACTTCTCTAATAGCTAGTGATGTTGTGCATCTTTTCATGTGCTTTTTAGCCATTAGTATTTCTTTGGAGAAGTGTCGATTCAAATCTCTTGCCCATTTTTTAAATGGATTGTTTGTCTTTTAATTTTTAAGGTATAGGTGTTCTTTATTTATGCTGGATATTAGCTCTCTAATAGATAGCTGGTTATCAAATATATTCTCCCATTGAGTATGTTGCCAGTTGACTTTCTTGAAAAACTCCTTTGAAGCACAAAAGCTTTTTATTTTGAGAGGGTGCCTTTTATCTACTTTTTCTTTCATTGCTTTTTCTTTGTGTGTAAAGTTTATGAAACCATTTCCTACTACAATATCTCATAGATGCTTCCCTACATTATCTTCTTGGAGCTTTATGGATTTGGCTCTTATATTTAGATCTTTGATCCATCTTGAGTTAATTTTTGTGTTAGGCATGAGAAGGTGGTTCTCTCTCATTCTTTTAGATATGGCTATCCAGTTCTCTAAGTACCACTTTCTGAAGAGGCCATTCTCTCCCAAATGAGTGGGCTTGGTGTCCTTGCTGAATATCTATTAACGATATATGCAAGGATCTATATCTAATCTCTAAATTTGGTTCAATTTTTCAATATGTCTATCCTTGTGTCAATACCAAGCACTTTTGACCACTGTAGCTTTGAAGTATGTTTTAAAGTCAGGTAGTGTGATTCCTCCAATTTTGTTTATTTTTGTCAATATGTCTTAAATTTGATATTTATCTTTTCCAATTTATTAAAAAGCACTGTTGTAACTTTTATTGAGATCTCATTCAATCTGCAAATCAATTTAGGTTGGACAAACCTCTTAATGATGTTTAGTTTTCCAGTCCCTGAACAGAGAATATTTTTCCATTTATTTAGGTCTTCCTTGAATTCCTTAAACAATGTTGTGTAGTTTTCTGTATACAAGTCCTTTACATCTTTCCTTAAGTTTATTCCTAAGTATTTGATTCTTTTGGTTGCTATTGTAAATGGAAATTTTTTCTTGATTTCCCCCTCAGATTCCTCATTATTGGTGCTAATATTTTGCACATTGCTAATGCTAATATTTTGCCTTTTGATCTTATATCCTGCCACTTTACTGAACTTACCAGCTCTAGAAGCTTTGTTGTAGATTTCTCAGGGCTTTTTATGTATAGAATCATGTTATCTGAAAATAGTGAAATTTTTGCTCCTTCCTTTCTAATCTGGCTGCCTTTTATAACTTTTTCTTGCCTTAGTCCTTGAGCAAGTACTTCTGACACAATGGTAAATAAGAGCAGTGATAGTGGGGATCCTTGTCTTGTTCCTGATCTTAGAGAGAAAGATTTTAGGATTTCACCATTGAATATGATGTTATTTGTGGGTTTTTTTTTTTTTTTTCTGCAAGGCAAAATAATGTGCTGAACTTTTATTTAATGTTGGTAAGAGGGACACTTCTTAGTTACTCCTGGTGGAGTGAACTTGCCCAGCATAACACAGGACATCCTTGAAAAAGAACAAAAGAAAATGAAATAAGCAAAACCTTTTTAAATGAGAAGAAAATATAAGAAAAATAGGAAAACTGATCCAAAACAAATAAAAATCAATGTTACTTGTAAAATAACACCGAATGATATAAAAATAATTTTATAATTTAACTCAATTAAAATTTAAATAAGAGAAACTTTGGAGTTTTGTAATGCTCACTCTTTGTATGCATAAAGAAATTTAAAAATAAAAATTATTTAATAAATTTCCTTTATTCTCTCTGTAATTCAAAGATAAATATTTATGATCAGCACCAAAAAAAAAAAAATCAGAAGTCAAATTTGGGAAGAAGATTTCCCACATGGATGAGATACTGGTGAATGCTTACAAGGACTTTGGGGAATCCAATTGTGATCCTTATAATATTATAAACATATGAATTCTTTCTCAATCATGGGAAGAGTTAGACTTAGAAAATTTTTGCATGTAGCTGCTATCCATAGATAAACAAAAAATAATTTATTTGTTCATATGCTGACTGTGATAATGACATATATTAAGTGAAGGAAGTCAAAGCAAACTCATTTCAAAGGGGACTCCAATATAGGGGCAGTACAATTTATGTCATGAAATGTAGATTAAATTTATTACAATGAAAATACTGACACAATCTTGAGGAGATGTAACAAAGTTTGTAATGAAATCACTCATGCCTCATTTCATTCAAAAATAGATTGTACAAATAAGTATTGTCCAAATTCTCAGTAAAACCAAAGTGTGACTTAAGTCCTTGGTGCCTTTAGGATGGGTGAGTAATCTGCTTAGGCTCTCCTTCCTGATCTCTTCAAGAGCCACTAGGAAGTAGGTGTTCTGCATTGGCAATGCTGCTGTAATATTTAAAAGCAGTCATTGCCATGCAGAAGCTCATTGCCCAGCCCTTCCTGGTCTTTGTTGACAGATCTGCTTAGTGCTGTGGTTCCATGTTAGGCATCTCTTTGTTTTCACACATCAAAACCACATTGCTCTAAATCTTCGTCAGAAAAAATTGGTGGAGTGGGTGCAATTCAATCGATGAGTGCACATTTCACATATAAGAGGTCCTGGATTCAATCCCCAATACCTCCTTAAGTAAAAAACCATAATGCAGAGCAGATGTATCCCAGTGGTTGAGCACCTGCTCTACATGCATGTGGTCCCAGGTTCCATCCCTGGTACCTCCAAAAATAAATAAATAAATAAATAAATAAATAAATAAATAAATAAATAAACAAACAAATAGGTAGATAGATAAATAAACAAATGTAATACATGTGTACATAAAAAAGACAGTATAAACATTTTTTAAAAATCTGATATCTGAAATCCATTAACCATTTACTTGTTTTTCTTTTATTCATCAATGCAGTGAGTTAAAGAGAAATTATTTATTGTGTCCTCTCAAATTCCAGCACCAGTAATGGGTTAGGCATTTGTCTAAGCATTACAGCCATAAATGGAGAGTTGAACAAAAATAAATAGTATTACCTCTTCGTATCTTATATTCTAGCAATACAAAGGTAGAAAAGCAAAGACCAATCATGATACAAAAACAAAAGAGCTTTAATATGAATAAAGTATGAACTCAAAATATAAATCATATGCCTGCCCTCTCATATTGGATCATATATAAACACAATCTTTCTTGATATTCAACATCCAATATATCAAAAAACCTTTTAGTAATGTTGAATATAGAGAAGATAGAATGTATTTCACAATTATCCAATACATTTACATCTGTAAGCACCACATCCTGAAAGAAAAAAAGTTAAACCACTATTTACAGAATAATTATTTGCCTTATATTGTGAAGATGCCAATTAAACAATATAAATACTTAAAGAAGTTAAGAGAAATATAATGTAAATATCATTTGAGGCTGGCATTGAAAGCAATTAATAGGGATAAGCAGATAATAAACTCCTGAATTGGGATAGATGAGGATGAGGCAAAAAGAAGTATAACCCCAACTGTTTAAATTTGTGAAGAGTTAAACTCTTTGTTTTCAAATTAAAAAGCCTTTAAAACATAATTTAAGCCCTAGTAATGAGAGTGAATTTTCATAAGTAGACAAGAATACAGAGTATTTTTTTTTAATCTCATCCTCTTTGGGAGTGCATTACATGATTTCAAAGATTTCTGTTTTCCATTTTATTAAAATTATTTCCATGCTTAATTTCTAAATTAATGTAGGATATTTGTTGGACTACTTAGTGTAAATTAGGACATTATTATTGAGAATATCTTTTTTAGCTATTTTGATAGCCAATTCAGATTTTCTGATATCACTGATGGAAATTTATCAATGTAAAATTGAGATTTTCTCAATTAACCCTGTGAAATGTCTGATCCTGTTAGAAGTATTCCTTCCAAGAATAAGTCATTGATTTGAAGTCATTTAATTCTATTTAGAAAATTTGAAAAATTGTGAATAATTTCCTCCTCCCTTTATAAGGATTGGTCTATTGTTTATAATTGCTATATTTTAATCAGGAAATGCACACTTCCACATAATTCTGTTCAACATAAATACAATTTTCTCTAATTTGATATAATGTCTTAGACTCAAACTGCATATTTCTCATAGAGAGGTCATGAATTGTCACTCCCATGGCTCAGAAAGAACTTCTGGACCTGATAACTAAATATTAATACATTATTATTATCATTATAAATAAATATTAATTAAACATTTTAAGCTTATTTCAAAGCACTCTACATGTATTAATTTATTTTATCATTAAGAGTAAACAGTTGGCTTAAAATAGCACTGATATTCTATGAATGAAGAAATTAAGTCAGAGAAGAAAAGTAACATTCCTTGGGTTAAATAGATCATATTGAACGGGGCTTGAATTGAACTTGAGGCTCTACAAGCATCAGGAGCATTTGGCCACAGGGATCATTTATATTCAATCCTGGCCTTGAGTCATCCTCAGTTTAAAATCCCGTGGTATCTAGAAACATGACTATTTCTTGTCCATCTAAGAGTTAGTCATCTGCCACTTCCTGCAACAGCTATCTATTGTTGAGGCTTCCTACCTATGGTTGAATTTTTCCAAGTTGTAGCTGTCCTGTTAAGGCTAAAGATATTATTTTGACTGCAGAGATAGGCCATTCTAGGTTAAAATTATTCTTTCACAAGAGGAAACTCTTTTTACCAAGGTACATATTAAGTACTCCCCTGTATCTGGGGCTATGAAAATAGTTTTTTGGGGGGCATTTCTCAAAAATTCCAGTCAATCTTATTAGAACTTGGAAGTCATTTCCATTTCCCATGCTTAATAAGTATTATTTTAAACTTTTGCCATGGCCTTTGAACCTCCACAGTCCTAGCTTTCCATGCACATTCAGTAGTTCATTTGAAGCTTATTTCAGAAATGAAATAAGTACTTTTGGATGTAAGTATTTTTTTCCACTAAATTTGAAAGTATTCCTCTATTGGTATCTTTCCCATAACAGATGAGATATTATCTTTTATCCCAGATGTCTTCTTTTTATCTAACTTTGTGTTTGAATCCCACTCCTTCCTGCAGTGTCATTAATTTTTTATCTTTATTTATGTTATATACTTTATTTTAAACTACTCCCTCTCAATTTGATCTACCTTCTTAATTTCAAAAACATTCTAAAATCTATCATACTGAAATTTGCAAAAAAAAAAAAACCAAAACACTTTTGAACTTTTATTTCCAGCAAATGGCCTCTCATCTTTCAATGCAAGCTGAAAGCAGAGACCATTCATCAACATTCCTCTTCATCACACCCCATTCTCACCCTTTTCAGACTGTATATTTCTTCTTATTCATGGACATCAGTCTTGATTACAATATTTCATCAATAGAGCAATCTTATAAGATTTTGTCAGCCTTCATCATATTTCATCTTCAGCAGAACTGGATTAATTTCTTAACACTCAAAACTTGCACAAAGTTTTGTGACCATACTCAGATGAAAAAATATCCATTAATAATAGGTAATTAAAAATCAACCTGTTAAGTTTTATTCAAATGTAAATTTTAGTTCTTATTGAAAGGCAATATATTATATAAAGTCATATAATACTTTATGGTAGGTACTTAGATTTTAACTCTTCCCCATTTTCTTCTCAATGCACTGTGATATGTTTTAAATGACTTCACCTAAATCCACTAACCTTGAAATTCTCATCACCCCCAACTCAGTGAGCCCACTGAATGCCTCTTCATCATACAAGATTCCTCAACAAACTCCTTGGTTCCTTTCTTCTAGAATTTATCTCTGTTCTGTCCCCTAGTTCACCATAATCCATTGGATTTCTGTGGCTCTACTTTCTAGGTATTTGCAAGCTCTTTTTGAAACATTAATTTTTGGAACTCTACAGGACTTAGTCTCAGCTCTTTCTTATCTTCTTCCTCTCTACCAAGGCTGTATCTTCCATTACTTTGACCGGAAATATCCTCTGTTTATGACACATAAACTTCCCAAGCTAAAGCTTATGCCAGATCCCAAGGCCTATACATAAAATTATCCACCTGAATATTTCAGAGTTTCCTTGTCATTCATGTAATGGACTTTTGAAAGCTTGCTTGTCTTTAATAATTCAAATCTTAATAATTGACCTTACCTGTCACCCAATGCCTTGAGTAAAAAAACCTTAGAGCAATTCTTGGTATAAAATATTTGCAGTGTGGTCTACGATGTGAACTGTGGTCTATGGTTGGTGGCAAGTCCCCAGGATGTGTAAGTACATTGAGGGTGGTGGGCCACACTTGTGAGAGATGTTTGTGTGGGATGTGGTGAGAGGTGTGGGAGGTGGGCAACATGGGAATCCCAGTGGGTTCTATGTAATATTTTGGGTAATCTAAGCACCTCTTAAAATATATTTATATATATATAAATAACATTTTTTAGCAAATGCACATATATGCATATATATTTATATATCATTTTACAAATATTGATATGTATTGTGAAAATATTGATTTTTACCCACAATAAAAAATAAATTAATTTAAAAAAAAGAATTTTCCATCTAAAGAAAATGAAATAGTTCTACATTATATATTCAAAGCTTCCTCGCATTTTTTTCTTTAAAATGATCTCATAATGTAGATCTTAAATGCCACAGTTCCAGACTGTTTTATTTGTTAGTATAACTTCAAGCCCTTGGACAGGCTTAGCTCAATTTCAACCTGCAAAAAAGCATTTCTGATAAAAAAAAATATCAATCACCTCAAGAATATTGTTGTGTGACTAGGCTGAAATCTTATAGGAATATATAAGAAAATCATGAAAATAGAGCCATTGATTGCCTAAAATGCATGTTAATAAAATAATGCAGAATACAACTTCTAAAATTTCAGAACAGTGAATTTAAAAAGAAAAATGGTACTTTGGGATTAAATTCCTGTACCTAAAATTAAAATACATAGCTTGATTTTGCTTTTGAAATAATGTTTATTGCATAATTCAAGATATGTTTGAAGACTTTCATATTTATATTTTTAAAAAATAGTCAGGGCAGTGGCTGTAGCTCAAGTAATGGAGCTCCTTTTACCATATGGAGGAACCAGATTTGATCCCTAGGATCTGGTAAAAAAAAAAAAAAAAGATGCCCCAGACCAATGCAGAGAGGTACAGGACATTGCACAGCATGAAGTGCAGGCCCCCAAGCAGCAATGCAAATCACCAAAAAGATGATGAAGCAACCATATCAGAAAAAAATAGTCAATGATTGTATTAAAATTACTATTTTAGATGATTGGGAAGTTCTGGTAATGGATGTTGGTTGGGGTAGCACAATATTTTGCATATTATTACTCCCACTGAATTGTATGCTGGGTAGTGATTGAGCTAGGAAAGTTTATGTCATATATCTGTTTCCACAATTAATAAAAAAGAGATACTAAAGAGATAATGACTATTAAATGCAGTACATGATCCTGGACTAGATCTAATTAAAAAATAGTGCATATCTTATTTATAAGGAAATTAATAATGAAACTAGATTATTCATTCTGGGAATCCCTAATATTTTGAGGCTTATATGGTTTTACATTTCTTAGAGCATAAGCAAAATCTGACATGAAGAGACATGGGATGACCTTTCATTTGCTCAGTAGTAAATATGCACACTTTGACCAATGAAAATGGTTTTCTTTGACTATATATTTTTCAGCAAAAGTAATTCAACTTATATAGACTGCACTGATGCCCAGATCCTGAGAAAATGTTGGTAGATTTTAATTACTCTTAGAAATTAAGAATAACAGATTCCTTCTCCCTATAGATTCTCTAGATCCTTGTTCAGCACCAAATCCACAAAACAGTGAATCCTCTGGGCAAAGATATGAAAGTTGATCTTTAGATTTTTAGAAGGAATTAAAAGACACAATCTGATTTCCTTAATTACATCTACATGATTTATCTAATTTGAGGGAAAAGATTATGTTAAAGAAGCCATGCCCTGACTGGTTGTATCTTTTTAATTTTTAACAAATCAATTTTATTGATACATATTAATAAAGCATACAATACATAAAAAGTGTACAATCAGTGGTATTTGGTATAACCACAGAGTTGTGCATTCATTACTTCAATTATTATTAGAGTATTTTCATTATTTCAAAAATAATAATAAAACAGAGAAACAAGAAAATTCTTCACCCCTCAATATCTCTCTGTTTCCCCTGTTGTATATAGCTGCTCTTTCTGGATATTCTTGCACAATTATTTTTTATTTATTTATTTTTAAACAAATCGATTTTATTGGCACATATTAAAAAAGAATACAATTCATCCAAAATATACAATCCATAGTATTTGGTATAATCACATAGTTGCATAAGCACTTTTCTTTTCAGTGAATCATTTGAAAGTAAATGGCAGATATCATGAACCTTTATCCCCCAAATACCTGTGAGAATTTCCTAAGAACAAGGACATTCTTCTACATAACCATAATACTATCAACACATCTAAGAAAATTCATATTAACTCAATAATATCATCTAATATACACTCATATTTAAATTTCATTTTTCCTCCCCAAATTCATAGCTAGGGTTTGTTTTCATTCAGAGTCCAATCAAGAGGGCTAAACTTATATAGAGAAAGCCCGGGGACCCTTCCCCTCAGAGCCCCAAAATACATGCCTACTTTCTCTTTGAACTCCCTCACAATTATTTATTTATTAAGCAATTTTACTGAGGTATATTCACATAACGTGTGATCTATCTAAAGTGTATAATCAATGGCTTTTGATATAATCACAATGTTTGTGCATTTATCATCACAAAAAATTTTAGAATTATTTCATTTTCCAAAAAGAAAAACTCCACACCCCTTAGCACGCCTTCCCTAGCCCTACATAACCACTAATCAAATTTCATCTTTATAAATTGGTTTATATTTACATTTTACATAAGTGGAGTCATACAATATGGTGTACAATATATTTAGTTCATAGTAACACAGTCATACATTATTTGTCCTTTTGTGTCTAGCTTGCTTCACTCAACATAATGTCCTCCAGGTTCATCCATGTTGTCATATGCTTTATGATTTCTTTTCTTCTTACAGCAACAAAATATTCTATCATGTGAATGTACCACAGTTTTTCTGTTCATTGGTTGATGGACATCTGGGTTGTTTCCAACTTTTGGCAGTCATGAATAACATGACTATGAAATTTGGTGAACAGGTGTCTATTTGCTTCACTGCTGTCAGTTCTTCTGGCTATATATCCAGTAGTTGTATTGCAGTATAACATGGAATATCTATATTCAACTTCTTTAGGAACTTCCAAACTGTCCTCCACAGTAGCTGTACCATTCTGCATCTCCACCAATGTGAATAATTCTTCTTATCTCTCCATTACTTAGCTCAAGTGGTTAAAACAGCATGGTACCAGCATAAAGATAGACATATTGACCAATGGAATTGAATTGAGAATTCAGAAATACACCCTCACATCTACAGTCAAGCAATATTAGATAAGACTGTGAAACCCACCCAGCTGGATCACAACAGTTATTGAACAAATGGTTTTTGGAGAACTGTATATCCATATCTAAAAGAAAGACAGAAGGCCCCTAACTCATACTTATACAAAAATTAATTCAAAATGAATCAAGGACCTATGTATAAAACGTAGACCAATGAAACTTTTAGAAAAAATGTAGGGAAACATTTTCAAGATGTGGTGGAATATGGTGGTTTCTTAAATCTTAC
The DNA here is from genome assembly GCA_026826555.1 of Tolypeutes matacus. Classification (NCBI taxonomy): domain Eukaryota; kingdom Metazoa; phylum Chordata; class Mammalia; order Cingulata; family Chlamyphoridae; genus Tolypeutes; species Tolypeutes matacus. Next base: position 56,013 of record JAKSZT010054431.1, on the reverse strand, counting down.
ACCCAAATTGGGAGCAATGAATGAAAAATTAGATAAGTTTTTCTCAAAATTAAACATTTTGGGTTTTAAATGTCTTTGTCAAGAAGGTGCACAGGTAACCTAATCAATGGGAGAAAATGTTTGCAAACCATATGTATTAGTCTGCCAAAGGCATGTTGAAACAAAGTATCAGAAATCCACTGGATTTTATAAAGGGTATTTATTTGGGATAGAAGCTTACAGTCACAAGGCTATGAAGAATAAGTTACTTCCCTCACCCAAGTCTGTTGCCATGTGTTGGATCAAGACGGCTGCCAACATCTGCAAGGGTTCAGTCTCCCTCTTCCTCTTAAGGCCCCATGTTTCCAGCTTCTTCCAATATAAGCTGTAGGATGGGATAAATCTCATCTCTCTCCCAGGGCTCATTTCTCTCTGGGCTCAGCTGCTCTGTTCTCTCCACAATGTCAGCTGTAGATTATCAGGTGAATGGCTCATCTCTCTTCCCAGGACCTCTGCCATGTCTATTGGCACATTCTCACTTCCCTCATGTATCTGCTTCTCTGGTATTTACTTCCTGGGGCTCCAGTATTAAACTTTAACTTTCTCCTCTGCAATGTCATATTCTCTGTGAGTCCCCAACCACCAGGCACAAAAGGACAAATATTGTATGGTCTCACTAATATGAATTTATATGAGGAATAAACCATGTAGTTAAACTATAAATTATAGGGTATTTGGGATAGAATATGGGTTAAGAAGGCAAGCTGATGCTGAATGTATGTAGAATGTTCAATAAGGTTGATTATAAATGTGTGGAAATGGACAGAGGTGATTGTAACACAAGATAATGAGAATAACTAACAGTGCTGATTATATATGTGGTTATGTTTGAAACGTGTAGTGTAGGGAGGTTAACGCCATTTGAAAGAAATCTAGAGGATAATCTAGGGCCTGAATAACATAGTTATTTCAGTATGATGAGAATTGTGGTTAATAGTACAAATACAGGAATGTTCCTCTATTACAAGCTGTTAAGAATATGGTCATGCATGGGAAAATACAACTAATGTAGATTTTAGGCTGCAGTTAACAGTAATATTGTAATTTTTGCAGCAATATCAAAGAAGGTACTCTATAAATGTGAAGGGTCAACAATGAGGTTGTATGGATTATGGGATTTCCCTTTGAGTAATGAAAAACTAAATTGAAATGAGACAAAGAAAGCACTATTCTGTGATGAAACTGCAATCCATTAAGTTTATTTTTGATGGATTGTACAAGGCAGGAGGCCATATAACACAATGACCCCCATGTTGGGTGATGGACTGTGTTTAACAGTACAAATATGAGAACATTCTATTATAAAATATAACAAATATACAATGCAAAATGTGGTCTTATTAATAGGATGGTTTGTGGAAAAAGTACACCAAATATAAGCTATGGACTATAGATAGCAATAATATTATGATGATGTTCTTTCATCATTTGTAACAAATGTGTCACAACAATGTAAGTTGTTGGTGGTTGGGTGATGTATGGGAATCCTGTATGGTATGCATGATTGTCTTGTAAATTCTCAATATATCTAATAAAAATACACATTACGAATGCCCTGTGATGGTAATCAAATGTCAATTTCAAGCACATGGAGTGTGAGAGCCCATGTGACCCACTTTTGTATTAGTTCATACTTCTCCACCCAAGGATGTGACAATTGTGATTAAAATGGAAAGCTGAGGATCATAATTATGAATTGGTAGCTTCCCTCTGAAGCCAGTTATGAAATTACAGGTTACATCATTTATTACAGAATAGTACAGGAAATGTTGAAATACATGACAAAGTTATTGAGCCTTTTGTAGATAATAGGCATTTGCCAAAACAAACAAATGAAAAAAACCAACTCTCATTGGGGAACAGATGTAGCTCAGTATTTGTGTGCCTGTTTACCATGTACAAAGTCCTGGATTTAATCCCTGGTATTTACTAAAAAATACTATATATGTATATGTGTGTGTGTGTGTGTGTTTGTGTGTGACTATAAAACTATTGAGAAGGGAGAAGGGCATCCTGGGGCAAAGGCTTACCTGCTTTATGTCCTGCAATGGAACACTGTGGAGAGGGAAAAGTTCTGTTATCTGAAATGTTGAGGAGACATTTAAATTCCTTTAAACAGGTAACCACTAAGGCCACTAGCAAGCACAAGCCCAAGACAAGGCATAGGCCCAGAAAAGACTGGGTGAATCCTGCACTTTGCATTCATCTTGGGCTTCCCTGCCATGACAGAGAAGGCCAGCAACACAAAGTTAATTTTCAAAGATAATCAAAGGTATTTTTTCCCTTAGATATGTTTGATTTTGCTAGTTCCTGACATTCAAGAAAATCTGTCATATCATTATTTGAATGAAAAAACAAGAAACACACATCTCAGGGAATAAACACCCAAATTAACATTTTAAAATATTAAAATGTACAGGGGGCAACAAAGATAAGACAGACAAATAGGATATGATTGCCCATCCAAAGGAAGAAGATGAAAATCCTAAAACATCAATGTAGAAGACCAGACTCTAGGCAAATTGCCATGTTTTTTCATGAGCTGACAACTTCAAGGGTGTCAATTTCTATTCTATCTATTCTGTTTTCTACAATTTTTATTACTATTAATTTTTTCCTTTCAGCTCTTTCTTTACTCTTTCTCTATCTCCTCATCATTCTAGCCTTCTAAATCATTATGTATATTCTCCTCTATTTGGTTTGCCAGTCCATTGTATGTACTCCACTTTTTTCCTATTACTCTACACTGCCTACATGAGTTACATATTCATTTTACTATGTTTTATAAATCCCCTCTTCTAACTTTTACTAATATTACTATTATCCTTCTTCATTTCTCACTTCTTGTGCTTCCTTTGACCCTAATATTTTGCCTTCAAGGGAACATAGAAACAAGCAAGAAAATAAAATATGAAGGAAAAAGTCTCAAAGAGAAAACTTAAAACACACACAGAACCACCAGCTAAATAAAACTCTAGAGCAAAGAGAGAAGCTAATCAACTGAATAAACCCATCAAGACAAAATAATGGCTAGAGGGCAACAAAAAATTACAAACCACACTGAGAAAAAGAAAGACAAGGACAAGTACAATGAAAAACTGAAAACCAGGATGAGATGCAGAACATCAAATAACTAATCAAAGCTTTGCAAATAAATATCATGGACCAACTTAATGAAGTGAAGGAAGGGATTAAAGGATATTAAGAAGACACTGGATGAACATACTGAAGAAATTGTAAACATACATAAAAAGATAATGGATACGTTGGTGATCAATGGCATAACCCAAGAAATAAAAAAGATGCTGGATTCACATAACAGCAGATTTGAACAAGCAGAAGAAAGATTTAGTGATGTGGAAGACAACACATCTGAAATCAAATAGATAGTAGAACAGATAGACAAAAAGATAGAAAAAATCCAGCAGGGACTCAGGGATTTAACTGACAATGCAAAATACACAAACATACGCATTATAGGTATCCTAGAAGGAGAAGAGAAAGAAAGGGAACAGAAGAAGTGTTGAAGGATTTAATGGCTGAAAACATCCAAACACTATTGAGAGAGATGGATGTACAAGTCAGAAAGCACAGCACACCTCAAACAGAATAAATACCAACAGGCCAACTCCAAGACATATACTTGCTAAAATGTCCAACTATCAAGACAAAGAGAAAATACTCAAGGCAGCAAGAGAAAAGAGAAGCACCACACCCAAGAGAAGCACAATAAGATTCAGTGCTGATTTTTCATCTGAAATCATGGAAGCAAGAAGACAGTGGTATGATATTGTCAAAGTACTAAAAGAAAAAAACTTCCAGCCACAAATTCTCTATCAAGCAAAACTGGCTTTCAAAAATGATGGGGAGTTCAAAATATTCACAGATAAACAGAAATTAAGAGAGTATGCCAATAAGAAACTTGCTCTTCAAGAAATATTAAAGGAAGTTCTACAAGTTGAAAGAAAAAAACAAGGGAGAGAGAGTTGGAGGACAGTGTAAAACAACTAAAAAGACAAAAAGAGAAATAAAAACAACATATGACATACATTAACCCAAAGAAAATATGGCTGAACTAAGAAATTCATTGTGAGTAATAACACTGAATATAAATGGATTAAATTCACCACTCAAGAGACAAAGATTGGGAGAATGGATAAGGAAATATGACCCATCTATATGCTGTCTACAAAAAACTCACCTTTGACCCAGGGATTTAAGGAGGCTGAAAGTGAATGGATGGAAAACAATTTTACAAGCAAACAATAGCCAAAAAAGGGCAGGAGTAGATATCCAAATATCAGACAAAACAGACTTTAAATGCAAAACTATGGTAAGAGAAAAAGAGGGATGCTATATATTAGTAAAAAGGGTAATGTCTCAAGAAGAGAGAACAATCATAAACATTTATGCACCTAATCAGGGTGCCTCAAAATATATGATGCAAACCATGGAAAAACTAAGTGGGAAATAAATGCCTCTACAATTATAGTGGGGGACTTTAATACACAATTATCACCATTAGACAGGACATCTAGAAAAAGAATCAATAAAGAAACAAAGACTCTGAACAAAACATTAGACAACCTGGACCTAATAGACATATACAGAACAATACACCAAAATGCAGCAGATTTTACATTCTTCTCAAGTGCACATGGATCATACTCCAAGACAGACCACATGCTAGGCCACTGAAGAACTCTCAATGAATTCAGAATGATTGAGATTATACAAATTAATTTCTCTGATGACAATGGAATGAAATTGGAAATCACTAAGGGCCAGAGAAACAGATTAGCCACAAAGATAGGGAAGTTAAACAACAGACTCTTAGACAAAGAGTGGGTCAAGGAGGAAATCTCAAAAGAAATAAGTACCTACCTTGAAACTAATGAAAATGACAACATAACATATCAAAACCTATGGGATGTAGCCAAAGCTGGCCTGAGAGGGAAGTTCATAGGCATAAATACATATACTATAAAAGAAGAAAGAGCTAAAATTGTAAACCTAACTGCAAACTTGGAGGAAGTGGAAAATCAACAACAAGCTAAACCTAAAGGAAGTAGAAAGAAGGAAATAACAATGATTAGAGCAGAACTAAATGAAATAGAGAATAAGAAAGCACCAGAAAAAATAAACAAAACCAAAAGCTGATTCTTCAAGAAGATCAATAAAATTGAAAAACCCTTAGCAAGACTAACAAAAAAGAAGAGAGAAAGCAGATGCAAATACACAAAATAAGGAATGAGCAAGGGGATATCACTACTGATTACACAGAAATAAAGAGTATCATAAGAGGATATTTTGAAAAATTATATGCCAACAAGAATGATAATTTAGAGGAAATGGACAATTTTCTAGAAACCCACAAACAGCCTACATTGATGAAAGAAGAAATTAATGAACTCAAGTGTCCAATTATAATTAAAGAGATAAACTCCATCATGAAAAACCTCTCAACTAAGAAGTGTACAGGAACTGATGGCTTCACAGCTGAATTTTACCAAACATTCCAGAAAGAGTTAACACCAATCCTGAATAAGCTCTTCCACAAAATAGAAGTGGAAGGAATATTGCCTAACATATTCTATGATGCCAATATTTCCCTAATACCAAAGGCAAACAAAGTTACCACAAGAAAAGAAAATTACAGGCCAATTTCTCTAATGAACCTAGATGTTAAAATCATCAAAAAAAAATACTTGCTAATCACATTCAACAACATATAAAAAGAATTATACAGCATGACCAAGTGGATTTCATCCTGGGTATGCAAGGATGCTTCAATATAAGAAAATCAATCAATTTAATACACCACATAAACATATTGAAATTAAAAAATCACATGATCATCTCTATAGATGCAGAAAAAGCATTCAACAAAATACAGTGCTCCTTCCTGATAAAAACACTGCAGAAGATAGGAATAGAAGGAAACTTTCTGAATATGATAAAGGGTATATATAAAAAATGCAAAGCTAACATGATCTTCAATGGTGAAATTCTAAGTCTTCTCTCTGAGTTCAGGAACAAGACAAGGATGACCACTATCACCACTCTTATTTAACATTGTCTTAGAAGTACTTGATCAAGCACTGAGGCAAGAAAAAAATATAAAAGGCATCCAAATTGGAAAATAAGAAGTGAAAATTTCAGTATTAGCAGATGACATGATCCTATACGTAGAAAGTCCTGAGAAATCTACATCAAAGCTTCTAGAACTTATAAAGGAGTTCAGTAATGTCACAGGCTATAAGATCAAAGCTCAAAAATCAGTAGCACTTCTGTACACCAATAACGAGCAATCTGAGGAGGAAATAAAGAAAAAAATACCATTTACAATAGTAACTAAAAGAATCAAATACCTAAGAAAAAATTTAACTAAAGATGCAAAGGACTTATATACAGAAAACTACACAAAACTGTTAAAGGAAATCAAAGAAACTTAAATAAATGGAAGAATGTCCTTGTTCATGTATAGGAAGATTAAACATCATCAAGATGTCTATCCTACCCAAACTAATCTACAGATTTAATGCAATCCCAATAAAAATCAACACTGTATTTTTTAAGGAATTGGAAAAACTAACTACAAAATATATTTGGAAAGCTAAGAGGCCCTGAATCACCAAGGACATATTGAAAACAAAAAATGAATTTGGAGGTATCACACTACCTGACTTTAAAACATACTACAAAGCTACAGTGCACAAAACTGCATGGTATTGGCACAAGGATAGATATACTGACCAGTGGAACCGAATTGAGAGTTCTGATATAAATCCTCACATATACAGTCATTTGATATTTGACAAGGCCACCAAGCCCACTCAGTTGGGAGAGAATAGCCTCTTTAACAAGTGGTGCTTGGAGAACTGGATATCCATATCCAAAAGAATGAGAGAAGAATACCATCTCACACCTTATACAAAAATCAACTCAGGTTGGACCAAAGATCTAATTATAAGAGCAAAAACCATAAAGACCTTGGAAGATAATTTAGGGAAGCATCTACAGGACCTTGTAATAGGAAATGGTTTCATGAACTTCACACCCAAAGCACAAGCAGCAAAAGAAAAAATAGATAAATGGTATCTCCTTAAAATTAAAAGTGTCTGCCCCTCAAAGGGATTTATCAAGAAAATAAAAGGGCAGCCTACACAATGGAAGAAAATATTGGACAGCCATATATCTGATAGGAGACTAATATCCTGCATATATAAAGAAATCCTACACCTTGAAAATAAAAAGACAAGCAACCCATTTAAAAAATTGGCAAGAGACCTGAAAAGATACTTCTTCAAGGAAGAAATACAAATGGGTAAAAAGCACATGAAAAAATCTTTGATATCACTATTAGGGAAATGCAGATCAAAACTGCAAGGTGATCTTACACCCATCAGAATGGCAGCTATTAAACAAACAGCAGACTATAATTGTTGGAGAGGATGTGAAGCAATAGGAACCCTCTTCCACTGCTGATGAGATTGTATAATTGTCCAGCCACTGTGGAGGACAATTTGGCAGTTCCTCAGAAAACTATCAATAGATCTTCTGTATGATCCAGTGATTCCACTGCTGGGTATATACCCAGAAGAACTGAAAGCAAAGACATGAACAGATATATGCACACCAATGTTCAGAGCAGCATTGTTCACTATTGCCAAAAGTTGGAATCCGTCCTGGTGTCCATCAACAGATGACTGGATAAACAAAATGTGTTACATACTTTCAATGGACTATTACTCAGCTGTAAGAAGAAATAAAGTGCTAACACACAGAATAACATGGATGAATCTTGTAGGCCTAATGTTGAGTGAAGCAAGCCAGGCATTGAAGGATGAACATTATATGATCTCACTGATTTGAATTGAGGAAATTGAGCAGTCTCTGAGAACCATTGTCTGAAAGATATGTTAACTAGAGAAAGAAAGGGAAGAGAAATGTGTGAGTCATCACCCATATGGACATAATCTATGATAAAGAGATAAAGTAGAGTTGCATATTGAAGGATAGGACAGGCAGGTACTGATATTACTCGGTTTGATGGTGCAGGGTTGACACAGGGGTAGATTAGGAAGGGTGAGTTATAATTCCCAGGATATTGGGGGGAGAGATGGGAGAGGGACCAGGTGAACACAGGACTTGTGGGTATGAGGTTGTAAGTGCAGGAGTGGGAATGCTTTTATGGCAATATGACATGGTAGTTTCACTGGATTAGGATGTAGGTTGGTGGGGCATTCGGGATGGGGTGCATCTGGAGTAGGCTTCTGTGGAATGTGTGAGTGTTCATCCTTTCATAATGTGTTTTGTTGGGGAGTGAAGATCTACATGGTGAGTGGGAAGGAGATGGACCCCCATCGTTGGGAGGACCAGTTCACCCAGAAACAGACAGGTGGCTGTCCCTTAGGAGCAAGGGTAGATCCTATAGGGGAGGACAATTAGCTTGTCAGGACCTCTTGTTGCTTGTAACTATGAATCTTGTCATCCAATGAGTCACAGTAGGTGGAGAATCACTGAATAAACGAGGGACACTGAATTCCCAGCCTGGAGAGGTCTGCCACATTCTCGAAGGGAACAGCAACAGTCCTCTGAGTGCAGAGGCAGTGTCTGGCAAAGGAAGATGGTCCACTAATGTGTTCTTGTTATTGATGACTAGCCTTAGGAGTCTTTGCTCTTGTAATTGATACTTAGCTTACTGTTATGGGGTGCCTAAGGGTTGCCACCTGAGAGCCTCCTTGTTTCTCAAATATGGCCTCTTTCTAAGCCAAACTCAGCATATGAATGCATTACCTTCCCCCCAGCATGGGACATGACTCCCGGGGATGACCCTCCCTGGCAATGAAGGGTTAATAACAAGTGCTAACTGGCAATACAACTGGAAAAAGACCTTGAATAAAAGGGGTAAAACATAAATACAAATGAGTACATATGGCTAAGAGACTTCAAAAAGAGTCGAGAAGTCATCCCATAGGTAACGCTTATGCACACTTCAGTAGGATCTCATAGAACACCAAAGTGGATATCACCCCAAACAAAGGGGCTTCTGAGGGCTCTGGAGACACCCAGGTCCTATATAAGGGAGGATAGCTCCAGAGATTGATGCCTTATCAGTGGGCTCTACTTTGGAATATGTGCTCCTGAGACTGACAGAGATAGATTCAAATAAGTCCTCCCAGCACATGGTCCATCAGACCTTTCTATTCAAACCAATACTTGGTGCTGGAGTTTGTAGGTGTACATCCAGAGACTGGAACCTTTGGCCTGCCCATATGCCAGCTGTGCCTAGAATCTTAGTGGAGCTGCCACTCCTACTCTACAGCTCAATGGACACACCCAAGCTACCTGGCGAGGAGGTGATGAGGGACAATGGCCATCCCAGGGAACAGAGAGAGTCTACAGCTGAAAGCAGGATAATCCCATCCATCTTATCCATGGGATATAAATCCCCTCTCACTTGGAGGTGGAGTGGACACCACCATTCCAGACTTCTTAGGATTGAGTGAATAGCTTTGGACTAGAGTTGGCTTACTGGTATGCTGTTGTAGACATACTGTCTACATGTAGACATTCAAGCAATGGAAGAAATTGCAACATTGAGGTGGAGCCAGTGGGCATTGGATGCTTTCAGGGCAGAGAAAGGAAAAGCAGTTGTAATACAGTGGCTTTTCTGGGACTTGGAAATTATCCTAAGTGACATTTCAATGACAGATATAGGCCATTTTACATCAGCATATAACATACAGAACTGTGTGGGAGAGAGTGTGGTCTACAATGTGAACTATGGTCCATGCTTAGTGTCAAAGCTCCAGGATTTCTATATCCATTGCA
>JAKSZT010054431.1:24193-42952 GCA_026826555.1 Tolypeutes matacus | reverse complement strand
AGTGCAGGGTGAGAATGAACTGTGCTGAATCAAGGGGAGGGTAACTTTGGGCCTGAGTCTTACCTGGACTGAGTGGAGGATGATGCCCACAGAAGGAGGTGGTGCTGTGCAAAGTGGAGATCACCAGGAGAGCTGGAACTGAGGGTGGGCACTCCCACAAGCCAGCAAAGGAGAGGGAGGGGCAGTAGGACCAGGTTCAGAGCACTGCCAGCTCTGGGAGAAGGGATGGTGAAGTAACCTGCGAGTGTTGCCAACTATGGGAGAGGGGAAGTGAGGTAAACTGAGACAGGGTATGGGGAACTGGGGAGGGCAGCCCTGAGATTCCCACAGACTCATGATATTAGCTGAGGTGACCAGGACAGGAATAGGCAGGCAGTGGTAAGAAGATGAGCTAGGTATAAAAGGCTAGTTGCAGAAGGAACCTGGAGGAGGAGCAAAGCTGGACAGATTTTAGGGAATAGAGGGGAGTAGAGAGTGGAGAAGAGAGAAAAGACTGTCAAGGCAGGAAGGAACAGCCCCTGATGTCCAAAGTAAAGAGCTAAGGGAGGATTTGCAGGTAGATTAGGGAGCACAGGAGTGAGTACTAGGAATTGAGGAGATGAAACTGGCAATGATGTAGGTGGTAGCAGTGAGCAGAGAGTCATGGGGATGCCTGCCTAGACCATGGGGTAAACTCTAGGGGGTAGGTGGGCAATGTGATGGGGTCCTGAGATGAGCACTAGACATAAATGAGGAGGAAGGGAAAGGAAGGAAAAAGACTTGGGGGTAAACTGAGGCCAGCAATAGTGCAGATTTGAGGCAAAGGAGGGGAAGGACCAGGGCACAGCATCCTGAGAAGGAGGCCTCAGCTGAGGGACCCATCTATTCTGAGGTGAGCCTATGAGGGGGTAAACCAGGGTGACCCAAGGCACAGGCACCTGGGGCCATCTTGGGGGATGAGAAATAGACACAACGAGGTGTGAGTCCAAGTGGGTTGTGTACTTATCTTCTCATTGGAGAGGGAACAGGGATCAGAAGGCCTTGGTGGCCTTCCTTACCTGAAGTGGCAGGGAGGTGAGATGAAGGGGAAGCAGCAGCATAGTGTTGAGAGGCCTGGAAGGACAATGCAATGAATGGGGCAAGAGACCCTTTGGGCTTTATCTGAGGGGAGGTGTGGGGCTGAGGGAAAGGGGGAAGGGCAGAGAGACCAGGAAAGCCTCAATGCAGAGGAGAGCAGAGTGAGAGAGGCTAGTGAAACAGGAATGAACCCTGCTTCCTAGGGGAGAAATGGGGGTAGTGTGGGGATGAGGGGAGTGAGGAGAGAGTTTAGAGTGGAGGGTATGGGATAAACAAGGCACCTACTAAAGGAGGCTGTGCTTTGTGCAGGGCAAACACAGAGCAGAGGAATGGAGGCCAGGAACATGAAGGTGAAGTGGCAAGTGAAAAAAAGAAGTTGAGGTAAAGCAGGAGCCCAGAGGACAAAAGAAATGGGTGTGAATGAAGGACAATAGAGAGAAAAAAAGGGGGAAAGGCAAATTCACCAGTTCAATCATATCAAGGTGATGGCTGGGGTGAGGTAAGAAGCTGGGGTGGGGAAGGGGATTTCAATGATCAGAGAGGAGGTGAAACACCTGCAGGTGTGTCCAGGGATGTGGGGATTGGGTTGTGTGTTAAAAGTCTGGTAATATTCTATAGAGTCCTTGGAAGTGATATAAAAAATAAAACAATGACACACACAGCATCTCATGGTTCTGTCTTGGGTTTTTTGCCTAAGAGTGGCTTTTTCACTTCTCCTAGTGCAGAATGAAGTGGCCCAAGATTTGCTGCCCTGGAAACAACCCCCTTCCAGCTCTGTTATTTTTTCCTGACACTTATCTATGCCTGACACATATAGGGAGATTTTGATGGACAGCCATCCCTCTCCGATGTTAGCTGTGAACTCCTCCCAGCATAGAGCAAGGGTTTTGTTCCTTGGGAGAACCAGCAAGAGAACAGGCCCTACTCCCAGGGGGTGCCCAAGCCCACAACTCCTGGACACTCAGTAGAGCTGAGGGAGCAGTTCTTGAGAGAGCCACCAGGGGGCTCCCTAGAAAGATTGTGTACCAGCAGTCACAGCTAAAAGCCATTTTAAATCAGCACACACCACTCAGAACTGTGTGGGAGAGAGTGTGGTCTATGATGTTAACTGTGGTCTATGGTTGGTGGCAAGGCCCCAGGATGTGTAAGTCCATTGAGGGTGTTGGGTCACACTTGTGGGAGATGTTTGTGTGGGATGTGGTGGGAGGTGTGGGAGGTGGGCAACGTGGGAATCCCAGTGGGTTCCGTGTAATATTTTGGGTAATCTAAGCACCTCTTAAAATATATTTATATATATATATATATAAATAACATTTTTGTAAGCAAATGCACATATATGCATATATATTTATATATCATTTTGCAAATGTTGGTATGTATTGTGAAAATTTTGATTTTTATCCAAAATAAAAAATAAATTAATAAAAAAAAATCCATTCTAAAAGATGGGAAATTACATTCTGCCTTATTAAACTATTAATAAATATTGAAATCTGACAATATTTCATACTTTTATGAAACATTTCAATATAAAAAGTGAAATAAGGAAGAGTGGTGTATGCAAACTCATGTTAATTCATAAAATGTTACAGAGGTTTGTTTTCAAACACTTGTGAAATGCCTACTACCTATAAAAATGTAGCATATATAGCGCAACCTCATTAACAATCATAATCCCTCTAAAATAATGTATGACTCATCTCCACTTTAGAGCTGAGGAAACTGAGGTGCAGAAGGGCTCAGTAATAAAGTCACACAGGTGGCAGTTATGGGGATCCAAACTAATAAGGTCTGAGCTCTCTTTGTCTAGAAGAGCCTGCACCAAATCTTCGTGTGTATTTCTGACTTTGTCTCCCATTTCTCAGCAAGCTCTGTTCTTTTCCCACATTTCTTTTTACTGGCCTAACTCAATTGGCATGTAAAAAATAAAATAAAATAAAACTTATAGGGTATGCCATCTGTGACATGAGACACCACAGACTACTTATTCAGAGTTATTATGGTAAGACAATAGGGTAACTGAAATTTTAAAGAATTAGCCAAATACAATAGTATTATTTTTAGAAAGTGATTAAATATATTTCAGGGTCAAAAACATTGTGCTAATTTATAGAGGCCAGATGCAAAAGGCTAAATATTATATGATTTCATCCATATGAAATGCCCATAAAAGGCAAATCTATAGCAACAGAAACAGATCAGAGTTTGTGTGTAGCCTGGATTGACTCCAAACCCTATAAGGTATCTATTGGTGTGGTGAGATTTCTAAAACTGGATTGTGGTGATACTTATGCAATTGTGTAAATTTACTAAAAATCACTTAAAATAAGTGAGGTGATATGTATATTATAACTCAATAAAGATCTCAGTAAATATGAAAAATAAACATGTGGGGTCTGTGGCCAGGTCCTGGGCCCCTAAACACTGTCTTGTTCCCATGGTATCCCCTGTTGACAGCCCATCAACCCCAACCTATGTTTCCTTTCAGGGTGCCATGATGTAAAATTGGTTCATCAACCTCACACAGGATTGGAAATTTTCCCACTCCCTGGCTTCACAGTAAAATTCCTTGCAGAGATTTTTAAAAACAATATCTCAGACTTACACACAGATGTGCTCTTTAATTGGCCTGGAGTAAGCCCATGGCTTTGGGATCTTGTCAGTGTGGAGAGAGAACAGCCCAGCCCAGTTTATCTCAGAGCACTTATCCTTGAGGCTTAGGTTCAGTGTGTGTATATTGGGGGGGGAGGAGGCAGTAATCAGATGAAGGCCAAGACATTGTACCATCCCAGGGGACAGAGCAGGGAAGACCACTTTTGAGAGAACTTTCATATTGTCTGGGAATATTGCATTAAATCAATAATTAGAGGGGAATTTTTGATGGCTGAAAAGCCAAGGGGTTTTATTTTGCTGGAGATTTCTTTTGTGGGCTGCTATGTTGGGACCCCAGCCTATAGCCCTGTATTAGAAAACTGGTGAGTGACTAGCTCAGGACTGGCATGGAGAAGGTGTTTGATGTGGTCTTGGGTAAACTACTGCACCATTTCAGATGCTTGGAGAAAACATCTAAGGAAAGTTCTATGTCTATGAGGGCAGAGTTGTCTGTTTTGTACTACAGGTGACTGCCTATGATCAGGGCCAAGGGCTGGGGGCCACCCAAGGACTCAGGATGGATGTTTGGATCCTGTCCCACATAAACCTGCTAGACCAGGTTCCTGGCCCTTTGAGAAATCTGGTAAATAGGGTTGAAGATTTTTGTAGTTCTGTGCTAGAGTATGGATGGAGATAGCCAGTGTGGTGAGAAGAAGAAACAAGGGGAACTGAGATCTGATGAGGAAACAGATTCAGAGTGGTGGGAATTTATAACCAAAGGCTTGGAGGGCAGGATTTTTGGAAGTGGCAATTACAGGTTTGGCAGAAATGTTGTGCAGGCCACAGGAGCAATGACCTGTGGGCTGGTGGTAGAGGCCAAGGAAGTGTGGAGGATAAGAGAGGATGAGTGGGCTGTGGTGCAGTCACAGGATGGGTAGCAATGAAAGGACTGGGAGAAAAGAGCTGAATTGAGGTTCTCCAAGCAAGGGGAGGTGAAGGGAAATGAGGAGACTTGACTCAGAAGAGTGGGGAGGGAAACTGGGGGAGGGAAAAGAATGGAGGTGCAATGAGGAGGGGAGAGTAGGGGAAGAAATAGGGAGTTGAAGGGAAGAAGGGTGAAGGGGAAGTGAGAAGAGATACAACCTGAGGGGAGGAGTAGACAGAGGAGATGAGCTGAGGGAAGGAGAAGGAAAGGAATCAGAGAGGGGAGCTTGGAAAGGAAAATTCATCTTGGGCAGTTCCCTTCCTTAACTAAAATTAGATCCTACCTAGGGCTATAGGTGGCCAGGGTTATGTTCCTTCTTGTCTATTTGGGGTCTGTCTCAGCCTCTGGAGGGAAACTTTAAAAGCTTTGTGGGATGTGCTGCCAATGACAGGAATCCATGCAGGGCCTTGACCAAGGCTGATCACCCTATATGGAGGAAGACACAGATCTTTGGGAAGAACATCCAATAACCAGGCCAAAGGTAGGGCTATGATGGGGACCCAGACATCCCCCTCTGGGCTCACTGGCTAACCTGGGCAGATCTCCCATACCTGTGGGATACTTAGAAAATTTCAAGTTTCACATTTGGAGACCTAGCCCCACCTGTGACAGACCTTGGGTAGGAATGGAAACCCCAGGCCCCCCTTCTTAGCCCAGGTTAGTATCTGCCCAGGACAGTCCTAGCCCATATCAAGTGTGGCCTCCATTGAGGGAATGAGGACATTTTTTTGGAGTTGCTTTCAATGATTGGGGACCAAGTGGGACTGCTGCCTGTCCCAGGGTGCTCTCCCTAGATATCCCTTGATGGCCAGGGCTGATTTCTGCTTCCAGTGGGAGACAGCAGAATTTTTTCTAGAGGCACTTTGGGAGACAGTTTCCCACATGGTACTGTAGCCAAGTCCCAGACCTGGGTGCCTTCTCTGGGAGTCTGGGTGACCTAGGCAGGTACTTGTCACAAGATGAAGATTATGGAATCTTCTTCATATAACACTTTCCACAAATGGGCACATTTACAGTCACACAGGGATCTCAAATGTAATGTTTATATGAAGTTAACCAAATGAGGACAAACCAAGGTGTAGCAGGTTTGCAAGGACTTTCAGTTGAATAGCCTCAGGTAGTGTGCAAAAAGCTTATATGGTATTCTTGATTTTATAACATATGTCCATTCCACCAGGTGTAAAAGAGCATTCAGATTACTGAGATTCCAGTTTCCTTTCTCCCAATGGAATGCTTTAACAACTAGCCAAGACTGGAAGATCCATTTTCCTGAAAACTCTGCCACATTGTGGAGATATCTGTGTTCCTGCAAGTCTGTGACCCAGTTCTATAGGAATCTTAGTAAGCTAAAAGCCACCACCCAAGAAACCACAGCACTGCCTATGTAATGCCACCCTCTCCATTCCTTGAGAGGATTGGAGCTTTGTGGAGACTCTCATGTTCCTACAGGAAGATTTCCTGGAGTGAGGTTCACACCAGGTGCCCACTGCTCTACTGCATGCAGGCTTCCCTGGGACAGCTCCAAAGTCAGTTGCTCAGATGATTTTCATGAAGGGAAAGGGCTGGGTGCTGTCAACAGTGCTGTCCATGGTTATTCCAGGAATCTGCAGGAACCCAGGGGGCCTAAGTGATCCTTCACCCCAACACACACACCAGGAGCCTGGATGCTTCTTTGTGTGTTCATGTCTAGTCCACCCGAGGGGGTGTACTTTAGAAATCACACATTTTGAGCTGGGCCTTGCAGTCTTCAGCCCTGATCCTTGGCCCAGCCATGAGTGGGCCATCCCATCAGCAGCCACCTGCTGCTGCCATGCAGAACTGTCTGCTGCCCAGCTCCATGTCTATGAGTGCCACTCACTATCCAAGGATCCTGCCAGGTACTGGCATCCATAGTAGGATACTGCCATGGTGTTTCACAGTTACCCAAGTATCCCTTACACTGTCTTTTAAAATTTATTATTTCTTTCAAAATCTTTTCCCCTTCAATTTATAATTTTACCTCAAAGATTTTATTAACTGCTTCATAAAAAAAACAAAAAACAAAACAAAACAAAACAAAACAAAAAAAACATTACTTTCAGGTTTTGGATAGATTATATGATACAGGAGTATACCTTAATAAAATGGCATAAGAAACTAATAAATAGTATTGCAAGAATAGGAAGAAATGGCAGCTGTGTGGCCAGGGGAACATAAATTCCAATGTAGGACCCACTGGCAGGGTGGAAATCTCCTGAGCTCTCTGCCCTGCCTATAGTGTCTGAATGTCTCCAGAGCCCTCAGGAACACTTCTATTTGAAACAATATTTACTTTGTCAGTCAATGAGATCCTGCTGAGATGTACATAAGCATAACCTCTGCAATGATATCCAGATACATTTTGAAGTCTTTTTTCCATATAAACTCATTTGTCTTTCCCCTTTCCCCTTTTGGGTCAATGTCCTTTTCCAGTTGAATTGTTAGTTGGTGCTTGGTTGTAATTTCTCTGTGCCAGGGAGGCTCATCCCTGGGAGTAATGTCCCATGCTGGGGGAAGGTAATTAATTTATATGTTGAGTTTGTCTTAGAAAGAGGCCACACTTGAGCAAAAAGGAGGCTTTCAATAGGTAACTCTTAGGCACCCTATAATACTAGTCTAAGTTTCAATTTCAAAAGAAAAGTTTCATAAGTACAGTCATCAATATCAAGGACCTGTCAATGGTCCATACTCATTCACTAGTCACTGCCTCTGTACTCAGAGGATTCTTGCTCTCCCATTAGAGAATGTGGCAGAGATCCCCAGGACAGGAACTCAATTTTCTTAAGGTTATTGTTTGAATCTCCACCTACTGTGATAATGTCCCATGAGTGCTTGAACACATTCAAATGCTTTATAGGTTTGCCTGAGGTGAACCTACTTCCATGCATCCCCCATCAATGACATCCCACACCAGTGATCCTCCCCTGCCACAGTTGTGACAATTCTGTGGTTCAAAACTTCATCCAAAATGAAGCCAACAAAACCACCAAATACAATTAATAAGAAAATGAAATAATAATGATGGTTTTAAACATAACAAATAAAACACAAAAAAATTAAAAATAAATTTGAAATAATAAATAATAAATAAAAAATTGACATTATATCTTTCATCACTGTAAGATCTTTTGTCTTGTATGTACAGTGACATTTTCTTCCATTTTTTTAACCCATTGCTTTTTTAAAATTTTGTCTTCAAAGCAGCTTTAAGTTACAGAAAAGTCATGTACAGAATATAGAGGATTCCCATATACCCAAGATCCTCCCCCATTCCCCTTTCCATTATTAGCATTTTACATGTGAATGGTACATTTCTTACCATTGATGTCCAAATATTGAAATATTGCTACTAACCATGGTCAATGATTTCCATTATGATTTACATTTCAGAGCATATATTTTTTATAAATTTTGATGAAATTTAACATGGACTGTATCCATCATTTCAAGATCATGTAAAACAATTCCATCCATGCCCCATGTTCCAGCTATTCTATTCCTTCCTCCCCCTCACCTTGGGACTGTTGTCATCCACCAAGCTTCAATCCTTGAGAACAAGATTCATAATTACTTGCAACAACATTGAGGATGTTACCTACTGGCCTGTCCTCCCCTATTAAGCACTGCCTATTCTCTCAAGAGTCTCCCACCCTTCAATTTGAGAAGATAGCAGGATTCCCCAGGATGGAGTCCAACAACTTCCCACTCATTATGTGGGCCTTCACCCACTGATATAACACATTATGACAAAATGAACACATAGACCCTCCCTAGAAGCCTGCCTTAATGTGCCCTGTTCTGCATGCCCCCTACATCCAACACCTTAAATGAGTAACACTCCCCTGCCACATTGCCAAAAGAAGAGCCCCAAAGTTGTAGTTTAAACTACATTCTCACAAACCCCCAGAGTTCACCTCTTCCCTCCCCCAAGCCTTCCTCAGTTCCATGGAGAGTTCAACCCTTCCTCCCCACCCTACCCCCTCACAAACCAGCACTACCCAAACCAATAGTATCACTGCACCATTGTCATGCCTATCCACTGCACAAATACACAATTCCACCTTATCATAGATTTTGCCCATATGGGCATTGGCTCACAACCTTCTTCCTTTCCATCTCCTTTAAACTTATCTTCCAGATTCTAGCTCTGTGAATATGTTCAATTTGCTTAATATCCGTGTGGTCGTGTAATATTTGTCCTTCAGTTCCTGGTTTGCTTCACTCAACATATAGTCTTCAAGATTCATCCAGGTTATCACTTGGGTCAATACTGCATTCTTTCTTACAGCTAAGTAATATTCCATTGTATGTATATATCACCATTTGTTTATCCATTCATCTGTTGATGGATATTTGGGTTGTTTCCAACTTTTGGCAATACTGAGCAATGCTGCTATGATCATTGGTTTTCATATATATCTGTTCATGTCCCTTCTTTCAATTCTTCTGTGTATACACCCAGTAGAACACCATTACATTTACAGTAACTTCCTACATGACAAAAAAACTATTACAAGCTACTTGATGGACTTTTGCTGTGGGAAACTTTAAAAAAATAGACAGAATGTAACTTCATACATGTGATCCTACTCTCTACACACCTATATTTTTATTAGAAAAGTTGTGGGTTTACAAAACAATAATGCATAAATACAGCATTCCCATACATAACACAGTTATTAACATGTTGCTTTCATGTATTTTATTTGTTACAATTGATGACACATTTCTATAATTATACTGAGTTTGGTTTAACATAGGATTCACAGTGTGTGTAGTTCAGTTTCAAGGATTTTAAAAGTATTTTATTCTATTACCACCTATACAAGCTAAACTTCCACTTTTAACCATATTCAGATATATATATATATTCTAATTGTTTCAAAAAAGTATGATCATGCACTATTTGTACTTTGTGTCCAGCATATTTCACTCAACATGATATCTTCAAGGTTCATCCATGCTGTCTTATATATTGGAACTTTTTTCTTTTGTATGACCCTATTCGTATTTTCATCCTAGCTTGTCAGTTTTTATATATCCATTCCATTTAATACTCCATAACAAAGAAAGAGGCCAAAAGATATTCTCAATATGTCAGTCTGACAGTGACCACTAGAAGGAGCTGTTTTATAAAGTCTGACAGAAAGCTTTCTGCTAAGATGTGCCCATGGTTAGCACCATCACACACCAAAGGCACTTACAGAGTGGATTTTTTGCATTGGCATTGTGTCAAGTGATCTAGACATAGGCCCCATTATCTAAAAATGGAGAATCTAACCAACTACTACAGGTTTGACCCAAAGAATGAGGCTGTGCATGGTTGTCTAAGGCTCTTCCCTGTTTAGTCAACAATTAGAATGTATTATGATGGTATTTTTAAAGTATCAGTTCGGTATTTAAGACCCCCTTCCAACCTGAAACCTGATTGTGGTCCAGGTTGCTGAGTTGGGGAGAATGTCAGGAGCCCAGTGAACTATGAGAAGGAGACCTCAAAATGTGTGCTTATCAGTTCCGGGCCTATGGGAGCTCCAAGATGGATCAGAACAGTTCACAGAACATGATATGTAGGTCTCCACCTTCTGAGAATATTCACATCTCTCCCCCCCCAAATTCTGTCCATTTGTTACTGTTACATGTGTTACAGGTGATAGTACATTTTTATAATTGTACTATTAATTAAAGCTCATAGTTTAACTTAGGGTTCATTATGTAGTGTTATTCCATGGATTTAAAAAAAAAAATTGTTGCTGTATAACAATCTAACATTTGTCCTTTAAATTGTATTAGATATATATTGCAGTGATCTTTGTTTTATTTTATTTTAAATTGTATTAAATGGATATAGATGAAAAGATGTTGAGATTAGAGGGTAGAAGTGCAATATCCAGAAACTGATCGTGTGAAAAATGTTTATAAAAGTAGTTTTTTCATTATAAATGTAATGAGCACTCATTGTATGTTGAGGTAAACATTGTAGAGCACAGACATTAAACCTTTCATTTAAAACCATGTGGGGAGATTCTTGTTACTCATTATTCTATGACTATACAATTTTATCTTGGAACAGAGATTATTTTTTTACTTTTTAATTTTTTTTATTAGAGAAATTGTGAGTTTACAAAGCATCATGCATAGTGTACAGATTTCCCATACATCATCCGTCCACCAATAACTTACACTGTTGTAGAACATCTGCTGCACATTACAAAAGAACATGATGAGACTATTACAGCTAAGGTCCATAGCATACACTTGGTACATTTTTCCATACCCCCTATTATTAACTCTATGTATTTGTATTGGACATTTTTATAATTCTTGAGGGAACACTCTCAAATTCGTACTGTTAACCACAGTCCATCTTCCATCAGTCTTCCACTACATGGTTCAATGTGTTATACAGTCCCATGCCTTGCATATGCTATCAGAAGTATATGCTCAGTGGCTCTCATTTTCATCACAGAGTTATGCAGTCATTGGCCCAGTAAACCTTTGAACCAGTTTTTCTTAGTCCAATAGAAAAATTCCTATAACCTCTTCTATTGGCCCTTAGCATTGATATAGTTCCTTCTTTGACTTTGACATAATAATATTATGATATTGCTGTTAACTATAGTCCATAAGTTACATTAATTGTATTTTTCCATACATCACTGTAATCTTACCACCTTGTAATAGTGATGCACATTTGTTCTTGTTCATAGAAGATCATTCTCGTATTTGTACTATTAACCACAATCTTAATCCATCTCTGGGTACACTATATTATTCAGTCCCTAGATTATTCTCTAGGTTTCTTACAATTGACAACAGGTTCAGTCACTATACTCACTATATGTATTACCATCAGATCTATCCATTTCAAGAGAGATTATTTTTTAAACTGTGTACCTAAAAGTGGATCATGAACTTTATAATGGTCATTTTTTCTGCCCTTGTGATTTTGAAGGCAAAACAGCTGTGTGTAGTTTTGGTTGACATTTGGCAGCACACTTGGGCAGACCTTTTGTGAGGGAGTATGTTTACTTAGTATTGCTTGCGTCAGGAATGAGTCTGAACAAGTAATAGGTCCCCAGAGCTTATGATCTACACCGAATACCATTAGGGATCATTAAAAGGGAATGCAGATATATAAGTGCACACATATACAGAGATGAGCATAGAAAATACATGATCAATGTCTAATTTTGTGAATTTGTTCAGTGGTCAGGGTGAAGAAGGGAGAGAATTGTAGATTTTTGCAAATCAGTGTAAATCAAATAAATGTTAAGTTTAAGGGAAGCAATATTATTTTCTATTAATTATATCATCACATTTTCTTTGAGGTACTGGGGTTGGGGGTTGAACCCAGGTCCTCACATTTGGGAAGCCAGTGCTCAGCCACTTGAGCTACATCTGTTCCCCATCATCACATTACTTTGTTTTTTTCATATATATTTTAAAAGATGCTTAGATTACATAAACATTACACAAAAATTACAGGTATTCCCATGTTCCCCACCTCCCATAATTCCCATAACATCCCAAATAAACATCTTTCATTAGTGCGGCACATCATCTGCAATAGATATATACATCCTGGGGCTTTGCAACAAAGCATAGACCACAGTTCACATCATAGACCACACTCTCTCCCACACAGTTCTGCATGGTATATGCTGATGTAAAATGGCCTATATCACCAAACCCAGTAATATCTCTACCCATCTGTCCTATCCTTCAATATGCAACTATACTGTATCCCTTTATCATAGATTATGTCTATATGGGTGATGGCTCACAGCCATCTCTCCCTTGCTAGCCTATCATTCAGACAATGGTTCTCAGAGACTGCTCACTTTCCTCAGTTCAATTCAGTGAGGTCATATACTGTTCATCTTTCAATGCCTGGTTTGCTTCACTCAACATAAGTTCTTCAAGATTCATCCATGTTATTCCATGTATTAGCACTTTATTCCTTCTTACAGCTGAGTAATATTCCATAGTATGTATGTACCACATTTTGCTTATCCATTCATCTGTTGATTGGCACTGGGGCTGATTCTAACTTTTGGCAATGGTGAACAAGACTGCTATGAACATTGGTATGCATATATTTGTTCGTGGCTTTGCTTTCAGTTCTTCTAGGTATATACCCAGCAGTGGAATTGCTGGATCATAAGGAAGAGCTATTGTTAGTTTTCTGAGGAACCACCAAACTATCATCCACAGCGGCTGGACAATTTCACAATCCCACCAGCAGTGGATGAGGGCTCCTATTCCTCCACATCCTCTCGAACACTTATATTCTGCTGTTGTTTAAATAGCTGCCATTCTGATGGGTGTAAGATGGTATCTCATTGTACTTTTGATTTGCATTTCCCTGATAGCAAGTGATGTCTAGCATTTTTTCATGTGCTTTTTACCCATTTGTATTTCTTCCTTGGAGAAGTGTCTTTTCAGGTCACTTGCCCATTTTTAAAATGGGTTGTCTGTCTTTTTATTTTCAAGGTGTAGGATTTCTTTATATATGCAGAAAATTAGGCTCTTATCAGATATATGGTTGCCAAATATTTTCTCCCATTGTGTAGGCTGCCTTTTTATTTTCTTAATAACGTCATTTGAGGTGCTAAAGTTTTTAATTTTGAGGAGATCCCATTTGTCTATTTTTTCTCTTGCTGCTTGTGCTTTGGCTGTGAAGTTCATGAAACTATTTCCTATTACAAGGTCCTGTAGATGCTTTCCTACATTATCTTCCAAGTTCTTTATGGTTTGGTCTCTTATATTTAGATCTTTGATCGATCTTGAGTATAAGATTTTTGTATAAGGTGTGAGATGGTATTTTTCTCTCATTCTTTTGGATATGGATATCCAGTTCTCCAAGCACCACTTGTTGAAGAGGCCATTCTCTCCCAACTGAGTGGGCTTGGTAATCTTGTCGAATATCAAATGTCTGTATATGTGAGGATCTATATCAGAGCTCTCAATTCGATTCCATTGGTCAGTAGATTTATCCTTGTGCCAATACCATGCAGTTTTGATCACTGTAGCTTTGTAATGTGTTTTAAGGTATGGTAATGTGATACCTCCAACTTCATTTTTCTTTTTCAATATGTCTTTGGCAATTCGGAGCCTCTTACCTTTCCAAATATATTTTGTTTTTAGCTTTTTCAGTCCTTAAAAAATATAGTGTTGATTTTTATTGGGATTGCATTAAATCTGTATATTAGTTTGGGTAGGATAGACATCTTGATGATGTTTAGTCTTCCTATCCATGAACAGGGAATATTTTTCCATTTATTTAAGTCTTCATTAATTTACTTTAACAATGTTTTGTAGTTTTCTGTATATAAGTCCTTTAAATCTTTAAATGTATTCCTATGTATTTGATTCTTTTAGTTATTATTGTAAATGGCATTTTTTTCTTGATTTCCTCCTCTGATTGCTCATTATTGGTGTACAGAAATGCTACTGATTTATGAGGATTGATCTTATAGCTGCAACACTCCTGAACTCCTTTATAAGTTCTAGAAGCTTAGTTGTGGATTTCTCTGGGCTTTCTATGTATAGGATCATGTTGTCTGCAAATAATGAAATTTTTACTTCTTCTTTTCCAATGTGGATGCCTTTTATATCATTTTCTTGCCTCAGTGCTAGAGCAAGTACTTCTAAGACAATGTTAAATAGGCATGGTGAAAGTGGGCATCCTTGTCTTGCTTCCAATCTCAGAGGGAAGACTTTTAGGATTTCACCATTGAAGATAATGTTAGCTTTGGCTTTTTCATATATACCCTTTATCATATTCAGGAAGTTTTTTTTCTATTCCTATCTTTTGCAGTGTTTTTTTTATCAGGAAAGAGTGCTCTATTTGGTCAAATGCTTTTTCTGCATCTATAGAGATGATCATGTGATTTTTTTTCTTTCAATCTCTTTTTGTGGTGTATTACATTGATTGATTTTCTTATATTGAATCATCCTTGCATACCTGGGATGAAACCCACTTGGTCATGGTGTATAATCCTTTTGATATGTTGTTGAATGAGATTAGCAAGTATTTTGATGAGGATTTTAGCATCTAGGTTCATTAGAGAAATTGGTCTCTAATTTTCCTTTTTAGTGGTAACGTTGTTTGGTTTTGGTATTAGGGTAATATTGCAATCGTAGAATGATTTAGGCAATATTCCTTCTACTTCTATTTTCTGAAAGAGCTTAAGCAGAATTTGTGTTAGCCCTTTCTGGAATGTTTGGTAGAATTAAGCTGTTAAGCCATCTGGTCCTGGGCTTTTCTTGTCTGGGAGTTTTTTGATGACTGAGTTTATCTCTTTACTTGTAATTGGACTGTTGAGTTCATCAATTTCTTCTTTCATCAATGTAGGCTGTTTGTGAGTTTCTAGAAACTTGTACATTTCCTCTAAATTATTATTCCTGTTGACATATAATTTTCAAAGTATCCTGTTATGATACTCTTTATTTCTGTGGGGTCAGTAGTGATATCCCCTTGGTCATTCCTTATTTTGTGTATTTGCATCTGTTCTCTCTTTTTCTTCATTAGTCTGGTTAAGTGTTTGCCAAATTTATTGATATTCTTGAAGAACGAGCTTTTGGTTTTGTTTATTGTTTCTAGTGCTTTCTTATTCTCTATTTCATTTAGTTCTGCTCTCATCCTTGATATTTCCTTCTTTGTACTTCCTTTAGGTTTAGTTTGTTGTTGTTTTTCCAATTCCTCCAAGTGTGCAGTAAGGTCTTGAATTTTACCTCTTTCTTCTTTTTTATTATATGTATTTATGGCTATGAACTTCCCTCTCAGGACTGCTTTCTCTGCATCCCATAGGTTTTGATATGATGTGTTGTCATTTTCATTAGTTTCAAGGTAGTTACTGGTTTCTTTTGAGATTTCCTCCTTGACCCACTGTTTGTCTAAGAGTGTGTTGTTTTACTCCCATATCCTTGTGCCTAATCTGTTTCTCTGGCCATTAGTGATTTCCAATTTCATTCCATTATGGTCAGAGGAATTACTTTGTATAACCACAATCTTTCAGAATTCATTAAGAGCTGTTCTGTGGCCTAGCATGTGATCTATCTTGGAGTATGATCCATGTGCACTCGAGAAGAATGTAAATCCTTCTGTATTTGGTTGTAGTATTCTGTATATGTCTATTAAGTCCTGGTCCTCTAATGTATCATTGAGAGCCTTTGTTTCTTTGTTGCTTCTCTGTCTAGATGTTCTGTCTAATGATGATAATGGTGTATTAAATTTCCCCACTATAACTATAGAGGCATTTATTTCTCCACTTAGTTTTTCCAGAGTTTGCCTCATGTATTTTGAGGCACCCCAATTAAGTGCATAAATGTTTATGATTATTGTCCCTTCTTGAGAGTTTACCCCTATTACTAATATATATTGTCCATCTTTGACTCTTACAGTAGTTTTGCATTTAAAGTCTATTTTGTCTGATATTAGAATAGCTACTCCTGCCCTTTTTTGGCTATTGTTAGCTTGTAAAATGGTTTTCCACCATTCACTTTCAGTCTCCTTGAATCCCTGGGTCAAAGGTGGGTTTCTTGTTGACAGCATATAGATGGATCATATTTCCTTATCCATTCTGCCAGTCTGCATCTCTTGACTGGTGAATTTAATCAATTAACATTCAGTGTTATTACTTGCAATTAATTTCTTACTTCAGCCATATTTTCTTTTGGTTAATGTATGTCATATGCTGTTTTGTTTCTGTGTTTGTCTTTTTCATTGTTTTAAAACTCTCTTCCAACTCTCTCTCTCTCTCTTGTTTTTTTCTTTCAACTTGTAGAACTTTCTTTAGTATTTCTTGAAGTGCAGGTCTCTTATTGAGATTCTCTCTTAATTCTGTTTATCTGTGAATATTTTTAACTCTCCATCATTTTTGAATGCCAGTTTTGCTGGATAGAGAATTTGTGGCTGGAAGTTTTTTTCTTTTAGTACTTTGACTATGTCATACCACTGTCTTCTTGCCTCCATGGTTTCTGATGAGAAATCAGCACTTAATCTTGTGCTCCCCTTGAATGTGATGATTCTCTTTTCTCTTGCTGCCTTGAGTATTTTCTCTTTCTCTTGCGCATTGGATATTTTGACAAGTATATGTCTTGGAGTTGGCTTGTTGGGATTTATACTGTTTGATGTGAACTGTGCTTCCTGGATCTGCAAATACATCTCTTTCAATAGGTTTGGGAAGTTTTCAGCCATTATTTCCTTCAACACTTCTTCTGTTCCATTTTATTTCTCTTCTCCTTCTGGAATGCCCATAATGCATATATTTGTGTGTTTTGTGTTGTCAGTTAACTCCCTGTGTCCCTGCTGGAGTTTTTCTATCTTTTTGTCTATCTGTTCTACTATCTGTTTGATTTCAGCTGTATTGTCTTCCATATCACTAATTCTTTCTTCTACCTGTTCAAATCTACTGTTATGTGAATCCATTGTATTTTTATTTCTTGGATTGTGCCATTGATCACCATCATATCTTTTATAGTTTTGCGTATGTTTACAATTTCTTCAATATGTTCTCCCAGGATATTCTTTATATCCTTATTCTTTTCCTTCACTTCTTTTAAGTTGGTCCATGATATTTCTTTGGATAGCTTTGATTAGTTGTTCAATGTTCTGCATATATTCCTGGTTTTTAGTTTGTTCATTGGAGTCATCCATGTCTTCCTGTTTCACATTGTGGTTTGTAATTTTTTGTTGCCTTCTAGTCATCATTTTATCTTGATTGGTTTAATAAGTTGATTTGCTTCTCTCTCTGCTGTAGAATTTTATTTAGCTGGTGGTTCTGTTTGTGTGTTAAGTGTTCTCTTTGACACTTTTCCTTCTTATTTTATTTCCTTGCTTCTTTCTATGTTCCCTTGAAGGCAAAAGATTAGGGCCAGCAGAATCAAAAGATGTGAGAAAAGAAGAAGGATAATAATAATATTAGTAAAATTTAGAAGATGGACCAAGTAAGACTTAATGAAATGAATATTTAACTCATGTAGGCAGTGTAGAGTAATAGGGAAAAAAGTGGAGTACCTACAATGAACTGGGAAACCAAATAGAGGAATATATATATAATGATTTAGAAGGCTAGAATTATCAGAGGGAGAGAAAGAGTACAGAAAGGGCCAAAATGGAAAAGTTAATATTAATAAAAAAAAGAAGAAAACAAAATAGATAGAATCGAAATTGACACACTTAAGTTGTGGGCAAATGAAAATACGTGGTATATAAGAAATACAACAGAAAGCAGAAGGCAGAAAGATGAAGGAATGATAAGAGATAGCTTGGGATACAAAATCAATATAGACAGAGAATGAGAAATCACTGAAGAAGAAGCACAGCAAAAAAGAGACAAGCTGGCAGCACCTAATTTTTTTAAAATGAAAGAAAAAAGAAAGAGGGGAGGAAAGAGGAAAAAAAAGCAAGAGACAACAAATAAACAGAGAAAAACCAAACAACCACACAGGCAAGCAGTCAAACAAAGCTAAGGAGGAACAGTGTTCCTTATATGGTCTTTGTGGATCCTCTCAGCCTGCTTGTGTTTATCAATCAATTTCCCTGCAGGTTTCTATTTGCAGGTTTTGAAGCAGATTTTAGATATTAAACTAAATTAAATGAAGAATTCATTTTTCATTTTTTAAAGTGACATTTTTTTGGTGAAATACAGGACACAAAATAAGTCCTCTTCTAGACCACCCCCTTCATCAAGCCGCATGGAAACTATTCAAGCACTTCCACTTCCTGGCCTCCCCAGGGGAGCTGAAACTCTGATGCTAGTCAGTGCAGAACAATAAAAATGGCTGACTCTGCCCCTTCTGGAGCCGAGCCTCAGCATTACTGGGCTGCTGGGTAAATCAGGTTTCCTCAGCAGATTCACCTCTCTCTTCAGCCTGGCATTGCTTCAAGCTGCCTTATCTGCTCCCCAAAGCTATGAGGGGGTCTACACAACCAAATTTGATGATAAAGCATCCCCTCTCTGCCTTCTGTCAGAACCCTCCCTCTCTCAGAGATTGCTCCCTCTCCCTGGCTCAGTGGGGTTTGTGGCTTATCCCTGGGCAGCTAGGTAAATCAACTCCCTCAGAAGATTTACCCCTCCCCTCTGCTGGGTGTTGATTCAATC
>JAKSZT010054431.1:0-22309 GCA_026826555.1 Tolypeutes matacus | reverse complement strand
CAAGCATATAGAATAAAGAGAGCTTTCCTATTTGAGCCTGAAAGTATACATCACTGTAGAAACAGTGCAGTGCAGTTTGACTCAGCAATTCCACTTCTAGGTATTCACCCTGGAATATATTGCATATGTGCTCAAGGCTTCATAGAATATCTTGTATAAAAAGCATTTTTTGTAATACTGTTGTATTGAAAAATCTGAAAAAATAGCCCAGGTTTCAATAAAAGAATGGAGAAAGAAATTGTTTGATTACTATGCAACAATGGATATTACAAAATTATAACCACTCACACCAACATAGAACAATCTTGCAAATCTAATCTTGAACAATAAGAAAAGCACAGGAGAAGATATCAATCAAGAATAAATTTATGCGTAAAGCAGAAAGCTTACAAAATAGTCAATATATATTTTTGGGATTTAAAAATATTCTTAACCTTTAAAGAATAGTCACGAATTGATAATCACAAAATTAAAGTAATTATGTCTGAGTGTGGGAAAGTGACCTAATGAGTTAGATGTTCTGAGAATGCTTCAATGTTGTTGATATTGTTCCATTCATTATGAGTTAGTAAATGACCTGGCATTTTTTGTATAAACATTATATATATATATATATATACAAAATATATCTTTTGCATAGTTGCTGGAAATATGGCCAGTGCAACTGAGCAACTGTAATTTTAGTTTAATTTACTTTAAATTAAAATATTATTCATCAAAATATAAGAGATAATGGCTATCACATTGAGCAGCAAAACTCTGTCTCACGTTTCATTTTTTGTAAGTGTAGAAAAGTGAAAAAATAATCTTAATCTGGTACCTGTTGGACATGTCCAAAGCCAACCTCCTCCCCAAAGTCTCAATGGACAGCAACTGCACCATGAGCACTATGCTGGAGAAGAAGCTCCTGACCCTTCCTGCTCCTAATCCTGGTACTCAGGGCCTTCTTGTATCACCACAAAACAATTTCCAGTGTGGTTTGGGCATCAGTAACAGCTGAGGCCCTCCTGGGCCTGCTTTCTGTACTTTTCCTCATACAGATCCCCTTCTCCTCTCCTCCTTCCTTGGGGGTAGGGAGAAGTAGAGGAAAGGAGGGCCCCATACCTCCAGCAGCAGAGGAGGGGATTCTTGAACTGGGGAGATGTGCTAGAAAGGAGAAATCAATTGACTTTTCTTTATTGACCTTATAGTTTGCTATTTGTTTTCTTTTTGGCTTCTCATTAATGCAGTTGATAGCTGTATTTCCTTTGAATTTGCAAATTTATTGCACAGAATAATATGAAAATTTCAGAGATTCAGAGGGGAGCATTGAGAAGGCACATGTCCACAACAAACTGTCAGCACTCTATGTGTACTTTGCAGCACTCTATGGTCAGGATAATGTGACCAACCTGTCATTTTTTGTCCCAGTGGTGTCTCAGATCTCTCAGCAAAGACCTCCCTGTTAAGCCCTGTGGACTTCATCACTGCTTCCACTCTGAGGACAAAATCTTCATCCCCAGGTCTACAGGGAGACACCTAATAATGCAAAATTTGGGCATTATCCAGTAAGTAAAAAGCTTCCTTTGGACATCCCTGATGCTGAGGACAGGTTTTTGCCATGCTTCTCTGAGATAATTTTTTCCCTAATTATCATTTCTGAGATGAATTTCCTCAAACAATTCATTTTATGCATTGTTCCCAAGTGTTTTGTCCTTTACTTTGTCATGGAATATTTTAGCTACACATAGAACTTTCCAACAAAGACATGCTGCAAAATCATTTACCAATTCAAGATTATTTCAACTGAGAAATTCTGATGGATTCAGAGAGTGAGGAAAAGCTTATGCAATTGTGAATACACAAATTGATGAATACACAAAATGTTGGAACCTTCTAGTTGGTAATTTGGGACAGTTTTGTCCCATATTCACAATATTGAAGCCCAGAAGGAGAATATGTATGAAAATTTAAAAGTTGTAAATATACAAAAAATCATAAAGTGAGGTAAAGTCTCCTTGCAAATTAGATATAAAATTACATGGAGCATTTGATGTATTTATATTTGCAAAATACAACAAATATAAGATATGGACTATAGCTGGTAGTAATACTTTAAGGATGTTTTTCATAATGTTACAAATGTTTCATACCAATTCAAGGTATTGGTGGTGGGATGATATATTAGAGCCCAGTATAATGTTATGTACATTTGTTTTGGAAGTTCACAACTTTTACTATACACTTATTGTTTATATATGTTCATGTATGAATAATATACTTCAATAAATTTTTAAATGAAATAAGTTAAATGAACATTGATTTTATAATTTTTGTAATTAGAAAAATTAAAAAATTATTTTTAGCTTTGTAGATGAAGAATATAAAAGCAAGAAGTGTTAAAGAGTTCAGATATGAAGACTATTTGAAATGTACAGTACCACAAGAATTCTGACATTTGAAGTTAGTACTGAAAGGTTATTTGAATTAATTTGATAGTGTTAAGACCAAATTCAGAGAGCAGAGGGAAGATGTTTGAAAAACTGGCTTGTTTAATTGGGAAGTTCTTCACTATCTATGATTAGTATGTATATTTTAATGATGATATATATTTTCCTGTGAGAACTTTGAGAAAGAAGAAATCTTAAAGTATTTGGGGGGGGTAATTAAATAGAGATTTTATTTTGCAGAGATTTGCAGTATGAAATATTAAACTATATTTAGATCAGAGAAGTATAACAAGGATCCAAAAACTACTGTTTTTGCAAAGTCTTTAAGGGGAAGGTCATAAATTTATGGAGAAGAATATTCATTGGGGAAAATCAAGGAAACATATCTTTAGGAGGCACTCACCTAGAATCAAGGGACAGACTTAATAAGGAATTATGGTTACACATGATGTGGTCCTTCTTTCCTTCATTCATTTCCCCTGCTTTCTTATTAAGTCTCCCCTGTGTGCTGAGCCGGTAGCCAACCAGACTAGGGTTTGCATATTGGTGCTTCGCTTATTAGCTCTGTGATCATGAACAAAATCTTGAAGTCTTTTTGGCTAAAAAAAATCTCCTTTCTAAGTAAAGTTACTTTAATTAATCTTTTTTTAAAAAACATTTTCAAGTTTGAATCTACAATGTAACAGGAAAGTATGCTTTGCTACTTCCTGAATTACCCTGAAACCTTAGAAGCAAACTTTTAGGAACTTTAAAGATTATGCCAGCCTTTACATTTTATAATCAGAACCTAGAGAAGCAAAGTGGTTTGCCTGAAGCATATATCTAGTTAATGGCAGAAGTGAAGAAAAGTATCTAGAGTTCCTTGTCTCTTAGTCTTTTGTTACACCACATTCTGTGATTGCTAATTTTCTAATTTACTACATTTAGGTAATAAACCTTAAGACCTCCATTTTTAAATGACTCTGTGGAATGGGGATTGACCAATTTTCCTAAGTGGTTGTATATTTTGTGAAAAATGAAAACAAGGAAAAAGAAAGTTATCAAAATGTGGTTTTGGTTCAATTCTTTGGTTCCAAATAAAGATTTATTTGTAGCAAAATCATTGGTGATGACAGCAATATTCATTTATGAGGAAATTACTGCTGATCTGTGTAAGTCAAAAGGGTTTGGTTGGGTGTTAAGAAATAGTAGCTGCCCACTCAGTTTGATTGTGAAGGGAAGAACAGCTCAGGATCTTGAAAGAAAATTGGTTCAGAAGAGGTTTCTCTTTCAAGATGGAAGAGACAAAGATGAGCTTAAATGTTTAGAAGATGTATTGTGAAAAGAGGGAGAGGTTTCTGGTAAGGAAATTAAATTTATAATCAGTAATATAGTTCTGAACAAAACAAGAGAGAAAGTATTCCATTGGAGACATGGGACTTAGCCAGAGGTAAAAAGGCTTTTCAATTAAATAGGAGAAAAGGAGTAGCCAAACTGTATAAATTCAGGAATATTTGAAGATATTAAGGAATTGTAATGTAATTTGGCAAGTTGCATAAGCCATCTGCTTAGTAGGAGGTAACTGTACCTGTTAAAATTCAGAGGAAACATGAGAATTATGATCATTAAAATACATAGAGAAAATTTTAAGTGTTGATGGAGTATGAACGTGTGGTTTAACTAGCAAGAGCTTGTAAGGTTGTCAGATATATGAGAAAGCCACTAGTAGTTAGGATTCCTTGTTGAGATGAAGATCAATATCCTAGTCATTCTGATTCATGGAAAAATGTAAGTATTTGGAGTCAGGGTCTATGGGTTTTAATCAGTGGATGTGGTAAATCATGATAGGAACATAAGAAAAAAAGGTTTGTTTGATATGTATATGATGATACCAATAACTGTGGATTAAACTGGGGAGTAGAAATGAGTAGAGATAGAGGCTGATATTTGACAAGATGTGGGACCTTGGGTGATTGATGTGAGGGACATTCCAGCTAAAATCTAGGAGTGGTGTATAACTCTCAAGGAATTTGCTGTGTCATTTTCTAATCATATACTCTTGTTATATTACTAACATTTTATGAACTTTGGAGTATGCCATTTATTAAATTGGCAAATAAACCATAATCAGAAGGATTATCGTGAGTATTAAATGTGCAAATATATAAAAATCTTCAAGAACAGCCTCACATTTAATACTTTCTTCTAGACCTCAGATACAAACAGATGAATTAATCTTGCTTCTGTCCATGACACATTATCATTTACTGATGAAATGCATTTAATTTAAGGGTGATTTATGGAGTAATTTACAGTTTATACATGATTAATTCTTTCTCACACACACATATACACAGAGAAAGAGAAATGCAGGATGTTACCACTAATGATGGTTGATTCAGGACAGGATTTCAGCTGCCACTTTTGTAAAATATCAGCTTGAGCAACCAAATATCCTCCTAAACTCATTGGTTCTCTGGTTTTTGAACCTCTCTGCCTTATGAGGACTTCAGGACATGATAGAAATCTTGTGAACCATATAATTATGCTTTATTCTGATGCAGAGCATTGAAAATATTTTTCTCCATTAAAATTGTGGGTTTACAGAAGAATCATACATACAATACAGAATTCCCATATACCACCCTATTATTAACACCTTGCTTTAGTGTGGAATATTTGTTAAAATTGATGAGAGCACATTGTTATAATTGTACTATTAACTATATTCTATGGTTTAAGTGAAGGCTTATTGTTTGTATAGTGTATCTCCAAGGATTTTCAAAAATAATTCCCTTCTGTTCTCATATATTCAATCTAACATTCCCCCTTTTAGTCACATTCAGTTATATATTTCAGTGCTGTTGTATTCACACTGTTGTGCTATCATCACCACCATCCATTATTGAAACAATTCCATCATTCCAAATAAGAACCTTGTACATTTTATGTCTTAACTTCCTATCCCCTCTACCTGCCCAATTCCCTGTTAAGCTATATTCTAGATTTTGACTCTATGAATTTGCTAATTCCCATTATTTGAAATCAGTGAAATCATACAATACTCATGTTTTTTGTATGGATTATTTCAGTCAACATGATGCTTCAAGATTCATCCATGTTGAATGTATCAAGATTTCATTCTTTTTATGTCTAAATAATATTCTGTTGTTATGTATAATATATAGATATATACACAAACACACATGACATTTTATTTATACATTCTTCAGTTGATGGACACTTGGGTTGTTTCCATCTTTTGGCAATTGTGAATAATGCCACTATTAATGCCAATATGCAAATATCTTTTAAGTCTCGGTTTTCAATTCTTTGGGGAATATATGAAGTATTGGCTTTACCGGATCATATGGTCATTCTATACTTAGCTTTCTGAAGAACTGCAAATCTGTTTTCCACAGCATCTGCACTATTTTACATTGTCACCAGCAATGAATGAGTGTTATTTCTTTACTTCTTCAACACCTGACATTTTGTGATTTTTAAAATAGCAGCCATTCTAATGGGTGTGAAATTGTATACTGTTGTGGTTTTGATTTGCATTTCCTTGATTGCTAATGATGTTGCACAACTTTTCATGTGCTTTCTGGCCATTTATAGATTTTTTTGCGAGATGTCTATTCAAATCTTTTGCCAATCTTTTAATTGTTTTTTTTTGTCTTTTGTCTTTTTGTTCTGCTGAAGGGTTTCTTTATATATTATGGATATTAAACATTTATTGGATATGTGGTTTCAAAATATTTTCTCCCATTTTGTAGCTTGTCATTTTATTTTCATAATAGAGTCATATGAGGCAAAAGTGTTCTTAATTTGGGAGCAGATGTGGCTCAAGCAGTTGGGAACCTACCTCCCACATAGGAGGTCCTGGGTTGGATTCCTGGTGCCTCCTAAAGAAAACAAACAATGAGCAGACATCAAGAAAAAAACAAGGAAATAATGAGCAAAAACAAATGAGCAGGGAGTGGATATGGCTCAAGTAGTTGATCAACCACCTCCCACATGGAAGGTCCCGAGTCCAGTTCCCAGTGCCTTCTAAAGAAAGAAACAAACAGGCAACAAGCAGACAATGAGTAAAATCAATGAGCAGACAATGAGCACAAACAATGAGCAAAAACAGCAAGCAAATAGAGGGAGCCATCTTTGAGGGCAGTTCTT
Source organism: Tolypeutes matacus (assembly GCA_026826555.1). Classification (NCBI taxonomy): domain Eukaryota; kingdom Metazoa; phylum Chordata; class Mammalia; order Cingulata; family Chlamyphoridae; genus Tolypeutes; species Tolypeutes matacus. The sequence continues at coordinate 15,725 of JAKSZT010054431.1, read as the reverse complement.
AATTTTGATGATGTCCCATTTGTCTATTTTTCTTTTGTTGCTTGTACAGAGGGTATAAATTCTAAGAAACCATTGCCTGAGATAAGGTCCTGATGATGTTTTCGTTTGTTTTCTTCTAGGAGATAGAAAATTCTGGCTCATATTTTCAGATCTCTGATTGATTTTGAGTTGATTTTTGCATAAAATATGAGATAAATGTCTTCCTTTCTTTTTTGCAAATGAATATCCCAATTCCCAAGCACCATTTGTTGAAGAGACTATCTTTCCCAATTGAGTGGCATTTTGATGCAGAGTATTTAGAGGTCTTTTTTTTTTAATTTATTTTTATTGTGGGTAAAAATCAAAATTCTCACAATACATACAAACATTTGCAAAATGATATATAAATATATATGCATATATGTGTATTTGCTTACAAAAATGTTATATATATATATATTTTAAGAGGTGCTTAGATTACCCAAAATATTACACGGAACCCACTGGGATTCCCATGTTGCCCACCTCCCACACCTCCCACCACATCCCACACAAACATCTCCCACAAGTGTGGCCCACCACCTTCAATGAACTTACACATCCTGGAGCCTTGCCACCAACTATAGACCACAGTTCACACTGTAGACCACACTCTCTCCCACTCAGGTCTGAGTGGTGTGTGCTGATTTAAAATTGCCTACATCCGGATGGGCATCAATGATTCTTCCAAATAAAGATGATTCTTCAATTGATTAACCCCATCATGAAATATTTCTTAAGTTGCTTGATTGATGTTTGGATTCAAAGGGGAAAGAGCTAAAAGAAAGGGTTGAAGAGGGATCTTCATAGAAATCACATGTATAATCAAGATGATTTAAGGCAAGTGTGTGGACAATGGGAGGGTCAGGATTCAGCAGGGAGGCAGTGAGGATCCAGAGTTCTGGTATGGATTTTGGATAAATAATGGTAGTAGACGAACTAAGATTAGTTCTTGGTGAGAAATACTGCAGTGTTTACCTGCTGGTGGAGACCTAAATCTACCTATGATATAAGTTAGGGAAATTTTTTTTTTTATTGAGAGAGGAGAATGAAAACTGAATATCATGAGATAATTACCATTTAAAGTGCAATGACTTTAATGTTCTTATCTCTAAGATATCTTTATTCCCACATTGTTTATTAGCAATAGCCAGAGAACTTTTATTTTTGAATCTGTGGGTGTCATTACCCTATTTCTCTTAGAACATAATGCATATTTCTGTTGGTTGGCTTGTGGGGTACTCCCAGGTGAATATTTTAATAAGATATCCATGTCAAAACACATTTCATTATAAAGTTAAACTTCCATACAATTATAATGTCAGTAGGAATTCAACAGCTTAATAATGCTCATGCTCACACATTATGTGTAAAGTTTGTTAAAACTTTTCCTACTACTAAGATCTTGTAGATGCTTCCCTACATTGTCTTCTAGGAGTTTTATGGTCTTGGCTCTTATATTTAGGTCTTTGATCCATCTTGAGTTAATTTTTGTAAAGTATATGAGATGGTGATCCTCTCTCAATTTTTTGGATATGGATATCCAGTTCTCCCAGCACCATTTGTTGAAGAGGCTATTCTGTCCCAGTTGAGAGGGCTTGATGGCCTTTTTGAATATCAGTTGGCTGTATATGTGCAGGTCTATATCAGAACACTTAATTAGGTTCCATTGTTCATATATCTATCCTTGTGCCAATAAAATGCTGTCTTGACCACTGTAATGTATAATAGTATGCTTTAAAGTCAGGTAGCATGATTCCTCCACTTTCATTTTTCTTTTTCAATAAGTTTTTGACTATTCAGGCCCCTTGCCCTTCCAAATAAATTTCATAATTAGCTTTTCCAGGTCAGTAAAAAATGTTATTGTAATTTTTATTGAAATTGCATTAAATCTGTAAATCAATTTGAGTAGGACAGACATCTTAATGATATTTAGTCTTCCAATCTATGAACATGGAATTTATTCTTGCATTTATTTAGGTCTTGTTTGATATCCCTTAACAATATTGTATACTTTTCTGTGTACAAATCCTATACAAGTTTAGTTAAGTTTATTCCAAATCTCCAAAGAGATTTGATGTTTTAGTTGCTATTGTAAATGAATTTTTCCTTTATTTCCTCCTCATTTTTGGATTTTCATGGCAGGTAGGTCTGGAAACTGTGGATAAGTTTTGAGTTTTAAAGCTTCTTTACCATCCTAAGCATTGCCTAGTTAGTTCTTGGACTGTCTGTGAGGTGAGTGAAAACCAGAGGAAGACATTAATTTGGCAATGAAACTACTGGTGAATAGGGTACTGTTATTTCTACTGAAATTGCATCCCTATTGCTAGAATTTGGGCAGAATATGGGAAAATAATTCATTCATTTTCCAAGTTAATAGCTATAATATGTTTAGGATTGTGGTGAATAGGGTTGATATAGATGAGTAAGAGCACAACTTGACAGTCCAGTAGTGATGCAGATGTTTCAGTAGGTGACTTCAACTAATCCAGTGTTACAGGTGCTGGGGTGAGGGCTGTGCAGTGGTCAGGGGACCAGAAGAATGAGGCAATGAAAAATAATTTAATATTCTCTAGTAGTGAACTTCTTAAAATTCTGATAGAATATATTTGCACATTTTGAAAATATGTTTAACATTCTCATTACCATTGTGTCACCAATAACCAATTTTCTCTCCTTTTAAGCAATTTTTGTACAAATTTGGTAAGTTGAATCAAATTAGAGGGAGTACTATTTCCTTTAAGCCTGTTCATATAAAAGATGGAATTTAGCAGTTGGAGTAAAATTTTAGGTCTTGTGAATACTTTTGAAGAATGAGAGAAACCAGAACCAATAAAGAGGCTAATGTTATCCTTGAACAGAAAGTCAAGGTGAAGATACAAGAGAAAAAATGAAAAGTAGGGTTTTGAGGTCCAGGAGAAAATTGAGAATGGGAGGCCTATGACCACAGGAAGAATCAGGATAGAACCATACTTCAGTATAGCAGTCTTAGCAGCCACAGGGTATGCTACTCAATATCTACCCTAAATCTTTTTCATAAACACTTGAGTTTTATAGAGTTGAGGGTGGAAAAACCTACTGATCCCAAGTTCTGTGTGAAACCTATTCAGTTGTGCAGATGCTGTACATTGTTTAAAGATTTTTTTCTGCTATTTTAATGTATAATAGAACTATCACTTGTTTTTGTTAGAAGGCACTTTATATCTTTTATAGAAGGTATCTATAAAATGGTTTAATAAAAACATTTTATAGATGAAGAAACTGAGGTCTGTGAGGGAACTATTCAAACCATAGCCATGATTAAAAAGTGGCAGATCTGATTATTTCTTCCTTTATGATGAATCTGTAGATTTACATGAAATTGGAAGATACAGATTTAGTTATGAATTCTAGAGGGCAGATTATATAAACAATATCTGAATGTCATCATTGTCAGTTTGTTGGGAAATTTCAAGGCTATATCACACCATATCTCATGTGATATTTTAATAATGAGGGTTCGTTATTATTTCACACTGAAAACAATCTGACTGGAATCCCAAACACAGTTCAAGTGTTCTATACATGCAACCCTTCCTTTCCTCATTATTGTCATCCCAACTATCCTCCTCTGGACATTGGTATGGATGGACTTTTCTGCACTAGAATGTCCATTATATTTTATGAATCAGTGACCTTCAGAAATGTAGCTCTAGACTTCACCAAGCAAGAATGGGTTTTGTTGTATTCATCCTGGAGAAAGTTAAGAAATGTCATGCTTGAAAACATCAGTAATCTTGAGTCCATGGGAGATTCTCTTAAATTAAATATAATATTTATTTATTTGCTTGTTTATATCTATCTATCTATCATCTATCTATCTATCATCTATCTATCTATCTATCTATCTATCTATCATCTAACAATTATCTATCTATCATTTATTCAGTAAGTATGTAGCACAGCTCCCTCTTCTACCACTCCAATCTCTGCCCTGATTTGTTCACATACAATGACCTGAAATAACTTTGATTCTTCTCTTTTTACTTATATCACATTTTTCACACCAGTGGAATATGATCTTTCTGCCTAAAATTCCATGTTTTTCTTGCTAATTAATCTCCAAAACTCACAACTGCATTGGTTATTCAATATTATACTAATGGATAAGTAAATGGTTAAATGATCTCTAAATAATTAATATACTTTAGGGATGATGTTGAGGCTTCTGAAAACCATAGTAAATTTACAGGCAAGCTGTAATATACTCTAAGAACACATAGGGCTATAAAATTAATGATAGCCAGTAGGTCTAAGAAAGTATCGTGGATGGCTGCCACCATGTGTCACCTAAGAGTAGGATATAAACTTATGTGCCAGGGGATTTTGACAGGTGAGGCCACCTCAGCATTCCTTGAAATTTTGGAAACTTCAGAAATAAGTCTTACCCTTACAAGAATAGTTTGAACTCCACACATGAATGAATTACCTGGTAAATGATCCAGACTGAATGTGATATAGGAGAGGGAGAGTCTCCTCCAGTTTTGAAAATAGTCACCTAATGGAGACACTCCCAGGCAGTTGGTCAAATGACCTCTTGACTGTTTCATTTCCCAAGTCATTTGTCTCCTCCTGATGTTACTCTTGTAAGAGCACTGCTTATATAAATTGTCTTGAGCATCAGACAGTTCCTGAGATTCATCTTTGATACAGATCAAATGAAAGGTTAAAAATTGTTATGAGGAATGCATGACTCCTAAACACAATACATACTTTTACCATGAGGAACTTATATTTTTCTGTGGAACTTAGTTTTTTAATTCCTATTAAAAATAATATTCAACTCCTGTGAAACATATTAATTTCTCCTTGTACTGAAAGACTAAGGAAACTACAGTCTTTGAACTTGGGCATGGACATGAACAGCCAGAGGTCTTTAATATTTTTTTCAGCACAAAGTTATGTGTCATCACATTGCCAGTCAATATCTGTGTTCAAATTGCACTTCCCTGTGCTGACATTGAGTGTTACCTTATTCTTCTCATAGCCTTTTGTCTCCGTTTGCTAAAAGCTGCTAGAATGCAATATACCAGAAATGGTTTGGTTTTTACAATGGGGATATATTGACATATAGCTTACAGTTCTGAGTATGAGCAAGTCCCCAAATCAAGGCATCAGGTGATGCTCTAGATCTTGTCACATGGCATAGCATAATAGCAGCATCTGCTGTCTCTCTTCTCTTACAGGTCTCATTGCTTCACCTTCTGTCTTCCTGAAGCTTTCTCTGTGGTCCTGTGGCTTTCTCTCTCCAAGGATCTGTTGATTTCAGCTTCTGGTGTGTGGGATTTTCTCTTTTAGCTTCTGAGGTTTATGCTGTCTCTGTGGTTCTCTCTCTCCATAGTCATTCCACTTATACAAGACTCTAGTAAGAGGATTAAGACCCACTCTGGGCCACACACTACTGAAGTATTCTCATCAAAGACCCTCAACTGAGGCAATCTAATCCAAAGATCCAACCTGCAATAGTCTCACACCAACAGGAATGGATTCATTTTAAGGACATGATATTTTCTGGGGTTAACAAAAGCCTCAGTCAGGATGGGTCTTAATCCTTTTACTATAGTCTTATAAGCACACTGAAATTCAGAAAGAGAGAGAAAGCCATGAGAAGCAAGAAGTTGAAATCCACTGGAACCTAGAAGAGAAGGAAGAAAAGCATGAGACCAGAAGATGCCAATATGTAACTTGCCATGAACATCAGTCACCAGTCCCAGAACACCAATCTTCAGGGAGAAAGAATCACTTTGGTGACTTGATTTGAAATTTCTTTTAGTGTCAAAACCATAAGCTAACAAATTCCCACTGTCATGGTATTTGCTTGAGCAGCCTGGGAAACTAAAATACAATGTATGGCCACCCTCGAAGCTGTTCCACAGTAATCTGAATTAGCTGAACAGAATCAGTGATCAGCTTCTGGACTTTACACCCAAGGATCTTGGGAATTAGGTCTGTATATCCCAATCTGGTACCAGCTCTCTAAGCTAGAGCTGGAGCTGTGGGCCACACTGTCTCATGCAAGCAGTCTCTTTGATAGGGGATAGGAGCCACTGCACAGAGTGAAATTCACCAGTATTTACTGCAATTTACCAGTCTCATCATCCCACTCCCACTTTCACTTGGATGTTTAACACTATTCTACTAGGTTCTAGAGTTTCAAAATAGTTGATTCAGACAGTTCCATTTCAGTTGCTGTTCTCATGGAGGAACTAATTCCTGGAGCTTCCTACTTCATTATCTTCTCCCAACAACCCTTCTGTATTTTATTCAAATTTATTTAAAATTTATTTTATTATTCTGCTAAAGAGGTGTCAATGCAAAGCACCAGAAATCTGTTGGCTTTTTAAAAGGGTATTTATTTGGGGTAAAATCTTACAGTTACAAGGCCTTAAAGGATCCAAATCAAGGTTGCTTTCTCACCAAGATCAGTTGCCATGTGTTGGAACAAGGTGGTCATTGATCTCTGTGAGGGTCCAGGCTTCCCCTCTGGGCTTCCTTTCTCTCAGCTGTAGTCTGGCATATGGATTGTCTTTCAGAGTTTACTCTCTCTCTTTGTATAGGGCTCATTTCTTTCTGGGCCTTCTACATCAGTCTTTGCTTTCTTCCCAAGGTCAGCCACGAAGTATCAGGTGGATGGTTTATCTCCCCCTTGGGCCTCAGGATAAAAAATGGCAGAGCTCTACTTCTTCCTGTGTGTCTTCTTGAGTGAATGTCCATTTATATCAGCCCACCAAGGGGGCAGGGATTCAACCTGACTTACATCTTACTGATGTAGCCAAACCAGACACCCTAAATTGATTTTATCAAGTAAACTTAATCAGAGGCCCTCACTGGATTAAATACAATCAAAGGATATCACACCCACAGGAATAGATTAGTTTTCAAACATAATCTTTCTCTTTTTGGGATTCACAAACAAAACGTCAAAATGGTTACATTTAGATACAATGAAATGCACATCTTAACAAACATGTACATGTATGTAACCCAAATCCCTTTCAAGTTAGACCATTAACCTTCACTCACATGTTCCTTCATGTAAATTTCTAGTTAATCCTCATCTATATACTGATTTTTTCCATAGTCGATATTTTTCATGTGTTCTGAAACTTCATATCAACAAAATCATATAGTATGTGTATTTGCTAAGGCTTCTTTCACTCAGCATAAGGATATTATGTGTATCCATAATTCATTCATTTTATTACTTAATAATCTTCAATTGTGTGAATTACCAAAGATTGTTTATCTATTCTCCTTTAAATGGAAACTTGATCTTTTCATATACTTTTGGCTATTTATATACATTTTAATATAGATATCTTTTTGTGAGATTCTCATAGAAGTTAGAGGCCAAATGCTTTCCATAATTTATTGGGAGCCAGAGATAAGAGGGGAAAACTACAAATGTTCACACAAGTCCCAGAAGGTACAGATCTTCTCTGATGTCAGTGTTTCATGCCACTGCTGTGGTCCTATTCCTGACTATGCCTTAGAGAAAGCTAGAATAGTTGAACATTACTAATCAATTTCTCTGATTCATATTTCTCTTTAAAACAGAGTTGTTAGCACCCAAGTTCTTTTCAGGTGGAGAAAGTGGAATGGTTAGCCTATTTTACCTTTATCCTGAGCTCAGGCTATGGGAAGGCAGAAGAGAGGAGTGATTTATTATAAGGAATGGGCTCACAAGACCATGAGGTCTGGCTAGTCTGAACTCTGCAGGGCAGATTGCAAGTGGGAAACTCTAAAAAAGATGATGCTGAATTTAAATGGGAATTCCACAGAGGAAGCTGACTAACTGAAGGTAAGGAAAAAGTTTTCTTTCTGATATCTGAAATTCTAACTTCTGGCTGTTAATACCTCCAGTTGATTAGATGAGGAGATTTCCCATGTTATTGGCTGTAGCAGCAATCAGGCCAGTGCTTGCTTACCCCAAAACTGGACACTAACACTCAGCCAAGATGACACATGAAATCAACCTTCACAAGTACTGATATTGTCTGTATCAATTCAAACTAGATGGTTATAAATTTAAAATATTAAGTGTAATAAGAATCATAACTACAAAGAACATACCCCAAAATACCCACAAAAGGAAATGAGGAGGGACTCACAATAGCTCAACACAAAAGATAAATAAAAACAATAAAGGTGTTACTGGAGGAAATGAGGGACACACATGGTATAATACATTTAAAAACAAATGGTTAAGTGGTAGAAGTAGCACCTGGTTTTTCAGTAGTTACATTAAATGTAAATGAATTAAACTCTCGTATCAAATGGCAGAGTTTGGCAGAATGGTTGTCCCAAAGGATTACCCAATGTTAAGGTTCCTAGAAGAGTAATTTTAAGTTCAAATAAATAAATAAGTTGAAAAGGGAAAGATGGAAATACATTGCATGCAAATAGCTGAGGTGAGTATACAAATATCAGACCAAATATACTTTAAGATAAAAACTCTTACAAGAGATGAAGGACATAATATATAAATAGAATATATTGTCCAAGAATATAAAAAAAAATTACTAAAAGAGATGCATCTAACAAGAGAGCCTCAAAACAAACATATTGAGCAAATTTTGTCAGAATTTAAGGGAGAATTATACAATTTTACAATAAAAATTAAGAGACTCATAAACACCATTTTGATAATTAGTAAAACATCTAGAAAGAAAACCAATAAGGACATACATGACTTGAACAACACTATAAATCAACTAGAGCCAACAGAAATACAGTCAACTTTCTCCCATTAAAAGAAAAATGCACTTTCTTTGAAAGAGCACACATATCCTTCTCTAGGAAAGACCATTTGTTAGGGCACAAATCAAATGTAGAAAAATTTAGAAAGTTTGAGATTATACAAAATATGTTATCTGGATGCAATGGAATAAAGTGAGAAATCAATAACAAGCAAAACAGAAAAATTCACTACTATGTTCAAATTAAACACTACACTTTTAAGCAACCAATGATCAAATTAGAAACCACAAGGGAAAATTAAAACTGTTTAGAGATGAATGAAAGCAAAAAGAAAACATACTTGAAGTTATGAGATGCAGGGAAGGCAGTTCTCAGAGGGAAATTCACAGCTGTAAATACACACCTTAAAAATGAATAAAAGTATCAAGTAAATAACTTCTAAACTTGTAGTCTTAGAAAAAAATGAGGTAACTGTAAACAAAGATGGCCAATGGAAAAAATCATAAAGATTTGAGTGGAGATAAATGAAATTGAGAAAAGAAAAATTAAGAGAAATTTTAAAAAGACATTTGGTTCTTTGAAAAATCAATAAAATTGAAAAAAATAGCTAGACATACAAAGAAAAAATAGAGATTACATAGAAATAACTAAATCAGAAATGGAGATGGAATCACTACCTACATTTCAGAATGATTAGTTAAAAAATTGAAATAGACAAATTATTTAAAACCAAATGTCCTAGGTTAACACAAGAATAGAAAATTTATCAACAGATCTTTAACAAATGAAGAGATTCACTCCAAAATAAAAAATTCAAAACAAATAAATGTCCATGATAAGTTGGGTTCTCTGGTGAATTGTACCAAACATTCAGAGAAGAATTAACAGAAGTCCTGGCAGCGAGCGTGATGGGACCCCAAGACCGTCCTGCCCTAGCCTGGGAAGCAGGTCTGAGGTTGGCATGGGCACGCACATGCCTGGGGACCAGGCTCTCACCCAGCTGGCTGAGCCCGAGAGGATGGGGAGGGGAGATGGAGGCGGCATGAGCTTGGAGATCAAAGGTGGTGGCAGCTGACCCCACCACAGTTGTGGAATCGGACCCAGCAGTAGCTGTGACTGTGGCTGCTGCCGCCTGAGGAAGGACTGTGGGGAAGGTAATGTCACGCCCACCCTGGGTGGTATTTAAAGGCCACTGGTGCCCTGCTCAGGAACTGGTACAGGGCAGGACCGGTTCAGCTGCCAGAGCTTGCTCAGCTTGCTACCCCTTGGCCATTCACCAAGCTTATTTTAAAGGAAGTTAATTACCAGGTGAATGTGTGAGCGGTATGTTTCTATGTAAAATTAAGCAGAGATATTGTCATTTCTTTTGACCCATCATGCATGACACCTATTTTTGTTCTACTAATTTAAAATAGAGAATTTTTTCATTTACCAGGGTAAATGGTCTAAGGAATTTTTGCAGTGAGAAACCAAGTCTTGCCTTCCTCATATGGAAATGTCATTGTATTTCAAAATTCAAAAGGGCCTTTGACGTTTCAATGTCAATGAAGGCATATAGGCTTCAATGTAATTGAAAGTATGTAGGCAATTTTCTTCTGTTTATAGATGTAATATATTAATTTTTTGTAATTTCAATTTATGTACAAAAAAGTCTTCATATCTCAAACAAACTTGTTAATTTTCTTTACCCTTTATACATTTAGTATAGTAGCTAGTATATTCTTAGGTGTTTAATAAATGATTATTTCATGGTAAATAAATGAATAAATAGTTCCTAGGTGACATGAAAATGTTAATCCATACCAACCATCTCAATGATCTATTATTTACTCTCTCTTTTTTTTTTTTTTGGTGTTATATACATACAGTGTAATGTTATTCAGCTATAAATAGAAATGAAGTCCTGATACATGTGACAACATAGGTGCACCTTGAAGACATCATGCTGAGTGAAATAAGCATAAAAGGACAAATATTGTATGACTTCACTGTTATGAAATAATGAGAATAAGCAAATTCATAATATATAGTTTATTAGGGGACAGGGTTGGGGTAGGGAGTAGGGAGATAAGGCTTAAAATGTACAGTTTTTATTTGGAAAGATGGAAACATTTTTGGTAATGGGTGGTGGTGATGTTATCACAACACTGAATGCACTTAATAGCACTAGATTATATATTTTGACTGTGGATAAAAGGGGAGATTTTAGGCACTATATATATGTTACTAGAATAAAAACTAGTAAAAAGTATCCATGGAACTGCATAACACAAACAGTGAACTCTAAGTTAAACCATGGACTAAAGTTAACAATAGAATTATAAAAAAATAGTATAATTATAAAAAATTGCAATAGTGTAATTTCATCAAATTATAAAAAATGTACCACACAAATACAAGGTGCTAATAGGGTGGTAAATGAGAATTTTTTATGCATGATAGTTTTGTAAACCCATAACTTATCTAATAATATAAATACCCTGCATAGACTGCTTTTTAAATTTATCAGGGTTTTTCTTCCCCATCATGACATATCCTTGAAAACACAACTTTTCAACAGTCCTGTTTTGCTTTCCAGCACCTTATGTATATATTTTCAAGCTGAGTGACTGCTTTCCAGCAGAGGTGTTGTCCTGCTGCCATGATAAGCACCAGTCACTAATGAGCAAGGTTTATGACCTGCCTGGCTCTGAAGGTATCAGTGGACCATGGACTTCAAGTTTCTGAATCAATGTTCAGTGCCCAGATGACAGACTATAATATTATAGCTGTGGAACCCTGCTGTACTCCTAGAAGTCCCTGTGAGGCTGCAGGTGAGGGTGGGTTGTGGTGGTAGGAAACTAGAATAAACTTGATTTGAGAGGCCCTGGGGCCAGATGACCTCAGTTCAACTCAATAGTTGGGAAGTGTGCACCTTGGGGCAGGCTGTCTCACATCTTGGAACCAGAGTCCTTGCCTCCACACAATGGGAATAAGAGGGGAGCTTATCATAGTAACTGGCATACAGGGAATTCTGTGTATGAATTATTACATTGTGCTCAGCATGGAGGGGCATTAGTTGGCAGAACCAGAGAGACAGCCAGGTTCAGTAGACTTCTACTCTGACTCTTCCTGTTGACTATTTCCTATCCAGAGGTTACAAAAACCCATTCCTTCAGTGATTTACCTGGGAGGCAGGTGGGTGGGTTGGGGGAGTGAGGAAAATTGAGGTTTGGGGAGGTGAGTTTGTGCAAATTAACTTTTTTTTATTTCTTTTTATAAAAAAGATAATTAGATTACATAAATTTTACAAAAAATACAAAGATTCCCATATGCTCTACTCCCCATACCTCCCACACCATTGAACATAAACATCCTTCATTAGTGTGGTACATTCACTGCAGTTGATAAATGCATCCTGGGGCTGTGCCATTCAGCATGGACCATAGTTCACATTGTAGTTTACACTCTCTCCTACACAATTCTGCATGTTATGAGATGATATAAAATGACCTATATCTGTCATTGCAAGGTCACACAGGGTGATCCCCAAGTCCAGAAAAAGCCCCCATATTACAACTGTTTTTCCCTCTCCCTGCCCCCAGATACTCCAGTGTTCCCTGGCTCCACATCAATGTTGTAATTTCTTCCATTGCAAGAACCACAATATGTCTATACTAGAATACCAGTAAGTCCATTCTAGTCCATAGCTCTTCCCACAATCTCAAGGATTCTGGGATGGTGATGTCCATTCCACCTCCAATTGAAAGGGGGCTTATATCCCATGGGGCAGATGGATGAGACTATCCTGTCTGCAGCTGTAGACTCAATTTCCTGGGATGGCTGTTGTTGATCATCATCTCCCTACCAGTTGTCCTGGGTGAGTCTAATGAGGTGTAGATTAGGTGTTGCAACACCATTGAGGTTCTGGGACCAACTGGCATAAGGACATCCCAAAGACTTGAGTCTCTGGATGTACATCCTCAAAATCCAGCACCAAGTATAGGTTTAAATAGAAGGCACAGGTTAGCCATGTGCAGAGAAGACAATTGAGTCTAACTCTGTCACTCTCAGGAGCACAAACTCCAATGTAGGTCCCACTGGCAAGGCAACAAACTTCAGAGCTATCTGCCTGGACAAAGGATCTGGGGGTCTCCAGAGCCCTCAGGAGCCCCCCTATTTGAGGTAGTATCCACTTTGGAAGTCTATGAGATCCTGTTGAGATGCATATAAGCATTTCCTCAGGGATGACTTCCTACCTCACTTTGAAGTCTCAGCCACATAAGCTCCTTTGTCTTTACCTTTTCCCCCTTTTATTCGAGGTCTTTTTCCAGTCACATTGCAAGTTGGTACTTGGTAGCAATCCCACAGTGCCAGGGAGGCTCATCACCGGGAGTCATGTCCCATGCTGGGGGGATGGTAATGGTTACATATGCTGAGTTTGGCTTATACAGAAGACACATTTGAGCAACAAGGAGGCAACCCTTATGCACCTCATAACAATAGGTTAAGTTTCAATATCAAGAGCAAAGGCTCGTAAGCCTAGTCATCAATATCAAGGGCCCATCAATGTATCATTCTCCTCCACCAGTCACTGCCCCTGCACTTGGAGGTCTGTTGCTGCTCCCTTGGAGAATGTGGCAGAGCTCTCCAGAATGGGAATTCAGTATTCTGTTGGTTATTGTGTGAGTCTCCACACACTGTGACAATGCCTTGTCAATATTTGAACATTTTTACATATCATTATTCATTAGGTGAACTTCCTCTCATGCATCCCACATCAGTGACAACAAACACCAATGATCCTCCCTCATCCCAGTTGTAACCCTGATATGATCCACAGCTTCTTCAAAAATGAAACCGTTACAATAGCCAAATAAAATTATTAGTAAAATGAAACAATAATGATATACTTAAATATAAGCAATAAAATACATTAAAATTTTTAAAATCTAAAAATTAAATTAAATTAAAAGATTGGGATATTAAAAAATGAAAAATGTTAAAAACAATTTTTTGGCATTTTACCTTTCATCACCACAATATCTGGTGTCTTGTCTGTACCATGGCACATTCCCCAGTGTCTCTCAATTTTTCATTTTGTTTTCAAAGAAGCTTTAGGTCACAGCAAAATCACAAACAGAATACAGGAGACTCTTATATACCCAATATTCTCCCCCTTTAATCCCCCTCATATTAAAACATTTTTATATGTGAATGGTGCCTTTGTTGTAACTGATATACAATAGTGAAACATAGCTATTCAACATAGTCAATGATTTACATTATAGTTTACATTTTAGACCGTACAATTTTATAAATTTTGATGATATTTACCATGTCCTGTGTCCATCGTTGTAAGATCATGTAGGACTCTTCCACTGCCCACTAAATTCCCCATTTGATCTATTTTATTTCTCCCTCCCCCTCCATTCAGAACTCATGGTGACCACTTGTCTTCACTCCTTGCATAACAAGATTCATAGTTACATGAAACAAGAGGTCTTGACTCACTAGTTTGCCTGCCTTATTTGGAAATTCCCTTGCTTGTGAGAGACCACCAGCTGTCCATTTCTGAACAAATTTGTCCACCTAAAGATGGGAGATCACCTCTTTCCTGCTCATTTTGTGGGTCTCCACACACTGATGCAACACATTATGACAGGATGAACACTCGCACCCCCCCCAGAAGCCTGTTCCAGGTGTGCTCTGTCCCAAATGCCCCCCCAACCAACACCCTAACCAGTGACAGTTCCTTGTCGTATTGCCATAAGAGCATTCACACCTCTCTACTTACAACCTCATACCCACAAATCCCAAGTGTTCCCCTGGTCCCTCTCACAAATCTCCCCCAAGTATCCTGGGTATTCTAACCCACACTTTTCAATCTACCCACCTGTCAGCCCTGCACACCAAACCCAATAATATCACTATCCTCCTTTCTTATCCCTTAAATATGCAGCTACACTCTATCACTTTACAATAGATTATGTCTATATGGGTGATGGCTCACAAATTTCTCTTTCTCCTTCTTGTAAACCTATCTTTTAGACAATAGTTCTCTGAGACGGCTCAATCTACTTAATTCATATCAGTGAGGTCATGTACTCTTCATCTTTCTTTTTTTTGTTTTTAGATTTTTTTATTTTGGGTAAAAATTATATTTTTCACAATACAAACCAATATTTGTAAAATGATATATAAATATGTATGCATATATATGCATTTGCTTACATAAATGTTATTTTTTCATATATATTTTAAAAGATGCTTAGATTACATAAATGTTACACAAAAATTACAGGGATTCCCATGTTCCCCACCTCCCATACCTCCCATAACATCCCACATAAACATCTTTCATTAATGTGGCACATCATCTGCAATGGATATACACATCCTGGGGCTTTGCCACTAATTATAGACCACAGTTCACATCGTAGACCACACTCTCTCCCACACAGATCTTCATGGTATATGCTGATGTAAAATGGACTATGTCCATCACCACAATGTCACTCGGGACAGACCCCAAGTCCTGAAAAAACCCCTGTATTACAACTGTGCTTCCCCTGCCCACCATGAAAGCATCTAGTGGCCACTGGCTCCACATCAATGTTATAATTTCTTCCATTGCTTGAATCATAATATGTCTCCAGGAGAATGCCTTTAAGTCCACTCTAGTCTATAGCTCTTCCCCCAATCCTGAGGGGACTAGGATAGTGATGTCCACTCCACCTCTAAGTGAGAGGGGGCTCATATACCATGGATATGGTGGATGGGATTATCCTGCCTATAGCTGCAGGCTCTCTCCATTCCCTGGGATGGCCTTTGTCCATCATTGTCTCCTCACCAGGTGACTTGGGTGAGTCCATTGAGCTGTAGAATAGGAGTTGCAGCTCCACCGAGATTCCAGGAACAGCTGGCATATAGGTAGGCCAGAGGCTCCAGTCTCTGGAAGTGCACCTACAAACTCCAGCCTCACATAT
>JAKSZT010054430.1:1135431-1185703 GCA_026826555.1 Tolypeutes matacus | reverse complement strand
GGCATCTATGTTATAATAGATTTTTGTAAAATCCACAATTCCATGTTATTTGTATTGACTGGAGCAGCAAAATGAAGGTTTTCTTGGGGTACCACCTGATGAACAGGCATTTTTGAGGTCTCACAAGGAAAACATGTAACTTTTCCAGTTTGGAAGTATAAACGTACTCATCAACAGAACAGGTACTTCTGTATTCAGCCACAATGTCTGTTGCATTAGTTTTATTTTTTAGTGTATTGGCTTTTATTATATATATATAATATATATATATATAATGTTTAAAAACATTGTTGTGACTGAAAACAGCATGGCTGCTGTGTTGAAAAGTTAACACTCCAAAATGTGACTGGAAAATTTACACCATGTTTTCCATGTTACACCTCAAAATACCCATTCATCAACTGGTGCACAGTACTAGAAAGAAATTTGTTGAACTTTTTTTACTATTTAGTGTATTAGCTTTTATTTTGTTAAAAGAAACATGACAGAAGAAACTAATAATCAGTGCTGAGATGAGATGAGTCAAGTTTTCTGATTATGTGAATGGGCAAAATCTTACTTCCTCTATATACAACTAGATAAAATGCATTCCTGTGAATCTTTAATTAATTAATGATAATGAAGTCTATTTCCATGTAAACTGAGAACCACAACTACAAGAAAAACTGTTTATACTGCACAGTTTATAGAGAATTTTTGGTATGGATCAAGGAATTAGAAAGTAATATATTATAAATTTGGTGAAATATGAATGTATAAATCTTCAATTCATAAAAAATTCAATGATACTGAGAAAAGCTTATTTGGAGATTAAAAGGAAAGCCTTAATTTATTTCAGAATATGTGACCTTGGGGTTTAATATTTTCTATATCATTGTCACCTCAATATGTTGCTTATATCTTCCAAAATCACCATGAAGTAGGTTTTCTTACTAGCATTGAAATCAATTATCTTTAGTCTTTAAGTATACCTTCAAATAATATTAAGAGTTATAAAAATAATAGCTTATGGAAGAGATGGACCAGGTGGTGGCAGTGTAAGGAGCACCAAGATTCAGCTCATTATTCAAGGCAGTTAGTAATCACCCAGATTTATCTAAAGCACCTGACTGGGGCACAGGAGACCAGATGAACACCCTACAACATCCTTGAAAATATGGAAGGTGGACACTGCCCATCTGCAGTAAAGATTCCTGGGTAGATCACTCCATGCTGTGGGAGGCCTGTGCTCATCCACCACTGGCAATGTAAGCCACCTTGGGAGCTATTCTGTATGTGAAGTTGGAAGCTCCATTTCCCAAAAATGGGGAAAGAAGAGACAGTTGGGCATGGACTTCAGGTACCAATTAGTAAATTCAGCTGGCTAAAGCATAATCCTAAGAACAACTAAAGTTTGAAACTGTCCAAGTTGGAAAGAGGCTGGCACCTGCCATTTTAACTCCACCCCTGGCATGAGGACAAGTGGAGCTGTTTTAAAATCACAGAGACAGTAGGGACTGGCTTCTTTCTCCCTAGATCAGATTGAAGCTCTAGCCTAAGATCCAGCCCACATCTGGCAGGGAAGAAGCTAGGGGTAAGTGCACCTGCCTCTCTGGGCAACTGCAAACAATTTAGGCTAGCACAGACTAAATAGTTGGACACCCCCAACAGAAGCAGAGAGGAGCTATTATTCTTCAGCCTCTCTGTGAAACTGCAAGTACTTTCAGTGGCACATCTTGATTTGTTGAATTCCTTCAACTCCATCCCCAACCACACACACCCCCATAGGACAGGAGAGGGCTAATATTTCTTCAGCCTCTCTGGGCGCCTGCACGCATTTTCAGACTACATCACCTGGGTGTCTGTGGCTCCATCCCCATCCCCAATAGGATAGGAGAGGAGCTGTGTTTCCTCAGCCTCTCCTGGTAACAGCACACACTATCAGTGTGCATAGAGTTCAGAGCAAAATAAGTCATAATATAATAATTTATATAATACTGTATATGCTAAAATTTACATAAGAAATTCAGGATGTAGAGAAAAGTAAAGCACATTTTATATATATCAATTAATTGATGAACAGTGACAAGTTTGTGAAAAGTTGTTAAATATTTAAACCATAAAACAGAGCTTGAATATTATTTTAATTATTCAAAATCATTTTGAAAATAACTAATAAGCCAATCAAGGAAGACCCAGGAGTGAAGGCGTGGCAGAGTGTCTTAGACAAAACAACTTGGTAGTATAGAGGATTGCAGATAGCTACATCGTAGTAATAGGCTATTGAAGACAAAAGGGAATATTCAGTGGCACCCATAAAGACAAAAATATACATCTGGGTGAAGCAGCCCAAGAATTAAATATACTTCCTGGAAGTCCATAAGTTCTTTAAGGTTTTGGATGTTATGAACATTGAGTAACTGAGGTCAAGGAATGACAGGTGACTGAGAAAAATTACATAAAGATGTGAAGCTGGAGATACAAGCGAATTACCAGTATCATCCCTCCATTCTGAACAGAGTAATCAGGTATATGAAGAGAAATAACATAAACAAGGACCTGCCAGATCCCTCCAGAGACTGTCAAACCCATAAGGATGAAATTAGGCACATTTGTGTTATTCATACTTCCCATAGCATTCAACTGTTGCAAACTGTTGAGAAATCAAAGGTGATACTTAGCATGAATGACTACCAAATTATTTTGGTTTATATGAATCACCGTGTAGTCTGACCTAAAAAAATTTCATTTATTCATTTTAGAAATTTATGATAAAAAGTAGATTGCAAGATATGACTGAAAATAAAACTTTGTTTGACCTCTAAATAAATATTAGATATAAATCATTTGTATATTATATAATAGAAAAATCACATATATTGCATAATTACAATTTATTTGACACTATTATTATTTTTATTTAGGGTAGTCAAGGGAATATTTATTAAGAAAAAAGCAAAGAAAATCAGCATGCAACTCCAGCCACAGTTGTGGGTAAGCTGTAGTGTGAGAAAGCACCGTGGAGGTCCAGCTTGCACCCTTTTAAGACCTTTCTCCTCCCCATTCTTAATATAGGGAGGGGCCCCTGCTGTTTGCTATTCTGATTGTTGTTCCACCTTATAGATCTCAGGAGGCCAATGGGTAGGCCTGTTGTTTGAAGGTATCTGAGGTGTCCACTTGACCCTTGAAACTATTATTAATACTTCTCTTATTAAAATGCTTATCCAGATGAAACAGTATAGGTATTTTACTTATTACAATTTTACACATTTTTTTAGATGAAGAAAAAGGCACAGAAAATTAAGTAACTTATAACAGATTCTCACCATTTTGTGTTGGCCCTGTGATTCCACTACATGTGGTTGAATCTAGATATCATGCTCATAGCACTTATCCTACATAAAAATAATTTCAGAAAAACAGAAAATAACTGCTAGATGCATAAGAAATTATACTTTTTAGTACATCATTTACTGTGCTTTTATATGCATTTATTGTGTAATAAAGGTGCCAGAGCACCACAGGTGTGTATTAAGATGACATATTACTATTAATATTTAGAAGATAAGTTTATAAGTAATTAAATAAATCACATTTATTCTAAAATTATATTTTCATTACATGTAAATTGTTGATCATCAATTTTATATTTGCTTTTCTACTACCAGGCATGATTAGCTAAGGACCAAATATTATGTGTATATATATTACTGTTCTTCTAAAAATATCCCCAGATTTTGAGAGAAACACTGTAACTTTGAGAACAATACTTTTTCAACCACCATTATTTCTCTACAAATTTATCAAACTCTAAATTTCATCACAAATAAAATATATAAACCATTTAAGAAGGCTGAATTTTCTGTGATATAATATTTGTTTCTTAGATGTAACTTATGTTTTGTGTGTGTGTGTGCATTTTCATTTTGTTTGGAGGTAAAATAAATCAAATTAATTTTTTTTTCAGTCCTGTTCAAATGGAAATTTCACCTTGCAAGCATACCAGGGAGCTACTGTGATCACTTAGTGAGCGGGAGAATCCCTTTCTGTTCACCCTTAAAATGCCACAGCACCTCTTACAGTGAGGATTGCTGGTAAGGTACTATCCCATCATCCCTGGGACTAATTTCCAAGGAAGATTGTGTGGCATGTTCCAAGAACTAATGTATCCATGTTAAGCTTTTGCCAGAGAGTTCCTTATCTCTTAGAAGCCACATAATGTTGTATACCCTTTTTTGGTATTCCCTTGTGATGCTTTAATTGATGACTGGTTAAAAGAGATAGTATTTCTACAGAAATAGTTAATCTGTGATTTTTAAACCAGAAAATTAACTACCAGGGGGTGGAATAGCATCTATTTAAAAATGGAACATTGAACATTTGAAGCTTCAAACTGTGGTGTTCTGAGGAATCTAGTATCATCCAGACACTTTTGACAAGGCACACAGTCCCTTGAAATCAGCACTTGTCAGTGGGCCTTACCTTGAAATATATGACAACCTATTTCTCCAATGTAACAGAAATAGACTCATTTATAATTTCCCTATACCTGATTCTTCTACTCATTTTATTCAAGCTTATATTTAACACTAGAACATTAAATATATGTCTCAGAAACTTAAAATCTTATGTATGTTCATATGCTGGTTGAGTCCTGAATCTCAGAAAAGTTGTGGCCAACATCTACTATCCAGTTCTTTGGACTCACCCCGGGCACCTAATAAATTATGATCACGGACAACTCCCATTCCCCCAAAACATAAAGTATCTAGAAGTGCAAGCAAAACAGTTCCTTCCATCTGCCCCATTATATCTGAGCCACTTCTCAATCTGAGGCAGAGTGGGCATCATCATCCCTAAATCCTCAAAATTGAGGAAGGAATAAACCTCATTAGTTATTCAAAAGTTTGATAAACACATCTCAAACCTTTGAGTAATTAATGAGGTTAAATTTCCAGAAAGAAAAAAACTGGATTTCAGGTAATTCAAGCTATAGACCTATTGCTACATAGGTAATATATATCAGATATAGGACTATGTGCTAGTACATAATTATTAGATTACATTTCCAGTCCATTACCAAGTGGCTTTTCCACTGCCAGTTCATTTTTTAAAATTTATTTATTTTTTATTGTGGGTAAAAATCAAAATTTTCACAATATATACCAATATTTGTAAAATTATATATAAATATATATACATATATGTGCATTTGCTTACAAAAATGTTATTTATATATATATATAAATATATTTTAAGAGGTGCTTACATTACCTAAATTATTACACGGAACCCACTGGGATCCACATGTTGCTCACCTCCCACACCTACCACCACATCCCACACAAACATCTCACACAAGTGTGGCCCACCACCCTCAATGCACTTACACATCCTGGGGCCTTGCCACCAACCATAGACCACAGTTCACATCATAGACCACACTCTCCCACACAGTTCTGAGTGGTGTGTGCTGATTTAAAATGGCCTACATCTGTTGCCACAACGGTATTCAGGACAACCTCCAAATCCTAAAGAAGCCCCTGTATTTCAATTGCACATCCCCTCCCTGCCCCAAAAGTGTCAACTGGCCACTGGCTCCACCTCATTGTTATAATTTCTTCCATTGCTAGAATCACCATATGTTTACAACAAAATACCATCAAATCCACTCTAGTCCATATTTCTTCCCCCAGTCCTGAGGGGACAGGGATGGTGATGTCCACTTCACCTCCAAGTGAGAGAGGGCTTATATCCCATGGATATGGTCTGTGGGATGCTCCTGCCTGCAGATGCAGGCCCTCTCCATTCCCTGGGCTGGCTGTTGCCCATCATTGTCTCCTTGCCAGGTGACTTGGATGAGTTCATTGACCTGTGGGGTAGGAGTTGCAGCTCCACCGAGATTTCACGCACACCTGGCACACAGGTAGGCCAGAGGCTTTAGTCTCTGGAAGTATACCTAAAAGCTTCAGCATCACATATAGGTTTGAATAGAAGGGACTGATGAACCCTGTGCAGGGAGGACTTATTTGAGTCCAATTCTGTCACTCTCAGGAGCACAGATCCCAAAATATAGCCCACTGATAAGGCATTAGTCTCTGGGGCTATCCCCCCTTATATAGGACCTGGGTGTCTCCAGAGCTCTGAGGAGCCCCTCTGTGTGGGGTGATAGGCACTTTGACATTCTATGAGCTCCTACTGAGGTGTGCGTATAGTTGCCTCTGGGATGACCTCCCGACTCTCTTTGAAGTCTTTTAGCCTCTTGAACTCATTTGTCTTTACCTTTTCCCCCTTTTATTCAAGGTCTTTTTCCAGTTGTGTTGCCAGTAGGCACTTGGTATTAATCCCTCGTTGCCAGGGAGGCTCATCCCCAGGAGTCATGTCCCACGTTGGGGGGAAGGTAATGCATTCATATGCTGATTTTGGCTTAGAGAGAGGCCACATTTGATCAAAAAGGAGGCTCTCAGGTGGCAACCCTTAGGCACCCCACAACAGCAAGCTAAGTCTCAGTTACAAGAGCAAAGACTCACAAGGGTAGTCATCAATAAAAAGAACTCATTAGTGGGTCATCCTCTTTTGACAGACACTCTCCCTGCACTCAGAGGACTATTGAAGCTCTCTTGGAGATTGTGGCAGAGATCTCCAGGCTAGGAATTCAGATTCCCTCATTTATTTTGTGATAGTCCTCCCATCATGACCATGCCCCATCTTTTGATCTTTTGAACAATTTTGTATATCTTTATGTATATTCGGATGAACTAACTCCCATGAATCCCCCATCCCAGATACCCCCCAACAATAATCCCTTGCAGTACCCATTGTAATCCTTCTGTGATCCAAAACCTCCATGAACATGTAATCCATAAAATAATCGAATACACTTAATAGGAAAAAGAAACAACAATGATAAGTTTACATGCAAGAGACAAACATAAGGAAATTCAGGATTAAAAAAAAAACAATCAAACAAAAAACAAAAAACAAAATATAATTAGCGGATTGGGACATTCAAAAAAATGGGGAAAAAAGCAAAAGAAATGCCTTTAAATTATATATATATATTTATATATATATATTTTTTTTCTTCCTTTTATCACTGTGTTATATGATGTCCAGGGTGCTGTGACACCTTCCCCCTCTCAATCCCCATTGTCTCCCAAATTTTCATTTAATTTTCAAAGAAGTTTTCAAAGTCACACACGGAGTACCAGAGACTCCCAGATACCAAACCACCACCCCCTTTCCCACCCCATAATAAATCCCCCCATTTTTTTTTTGGATGTTAGCATTGTTATAACTGTTATACAGATAGCAAAATATAGCAACTAAACATTGTCAATGATTTACAGTATAGTTTATAATTTAGATGATACAGTTTAATAATTTTGATGATATTTACCATGTCCTGTGTCCATTACTATAAGGTAATGAAAAACCTTTCCCATGACCACCAAACACCCGATTAGATCTTGATTTTTCCCTTTTCCCCAGCCCCCCACGGCACATGACACCACCCTATCCCGACCCATGGAATGTCAAGATTCACAGTTACATGCCCTGGGAATTTGAACTTGCCCTTCCTAATCCACCCACCCACCAGTGCTGCACCACCAAACCCAGGAACACCACCACCCATCTGCCCTATCCCCCAACATACAACCACACTCTATCCCTTTACCATAGATTATGTCCATATGGATGATGGCTCAAAGCCTGCTCTTCTCTTTCTCTCCCTTGTTAACCTATCTTTGAGACAATGGTTCTCAGAGACTGCTCACTTTCCTCAGTTCAGATCAGTGAGGTCATATACTATTCATCCTTCAGTGCCTGGCTTGCTTCACTCAACATATGGTCTTCAAGATTCATCCACATTATTCCATGTGCTAGCACTTTATTCCTTCTTATAGCTGAGTAATATTCCATTTTATGTATGTACAACATTTTGCTTATCTATTCATCTGTTGATGGGCACTGGGGCTGATTCCAAATTTGGCAATGCCGCTATGAACATTGGTGTGCGTATATCTGTTTGTATCTTTGCTTTCAGTTCTCAGCAATGGAATTTCTGGATCAAATGGAAGATCTATTGTTAGTTTTCTGAGGAATGCCAAAAAGTCCTCCACAGTGGATGGACCATACCGCAGTCCCACCAGCAGGGAATGAGGGTTCCTATTCCTCCACATCCTCTCCAACATTTAGAGGCTGCTGTTTTTTTTAATACCTGCCATTCTGATGGGTGTAAGATGGCATCTCATTGTAGTTTTGATTAGCATTTCCCTGATAACAAGCGATGTTGAACATTTTTTCATGTGCTTTTTAGCCATTTGTATTTCTTCCTTGGAGAAGTGTCTTTTCAGGTCACTTGCCCATTTATTAAATGGGTTGTTTGTCCTTTTATTTTCAAGGTGTAGGATTTCTTTACATATGCAGGATATTAGGTTCCTATCAGATATATGGTTGCCAAATATTTTCTCCCATTGTGTAGGCTGCCTTTTTATTTTCTTAATAACATCCTTTGATTTGCAGAAGTTTTTAATTTTAATGAGATCCCATTTATCTATTTTTTCTCTTGCTGCTCGTGCTTTGAATGTGAAGTTCATGAAACCATTTCCTATTACAAGGTCCTGTAGATGCTTCCCTACATTATCTTCCAAGGTCTTTATGGTTTTTGTTCTTATATTTAGATATTTGATCCATCTTGAGTTGGTTTTTGTATAAGGTGTGAGATGGTATTTTCTCTCATTCTTTTGGATATGGATATCCAGTTCTCCAAGCACCACTTGTTAAAGAGGCCATTCTCTCCCAACTGAGTGGGCTTTGTGGCCTTGTCAAATATCAGATAACTGTATATGCGAGGATCTATACCAGAACTCTCAATTCACTTCCATTGGTCAGTAGGTCTATTCTTGTGCCAATACCATGCAGTTTTGATCACTGTAGCTTTGTAGTATGTTTTAAAGTCAGGTACTGAGATACCTCCAACTTCATTTATCCCTTTCAATATGCCTGGCAATTCGGGGCCTCTTACCTCTCCAAATATATTTTGTGGTTAGTTTTTCCAGTTCCTTAAACAATATAGTGTTGACTTTTATGGGGATTGCATTAAATCTGTATATTAGTTTGGGTAGGATAGACATCTTGATGATGTTTAGTCTTCCCATCCATGAACAGGGAATATTTTTCCATTTATTTAAGTCTTCTTTGATTTCCTTTAACAGTGTTGTGTAGTTTTCTGTATATAACTCCTTTACATCTTAAGTTAAATTTATTCCAAAGTATTTGATTCTTTTAGTTGCTATTGTAAATAGTATTTTTTTTCCTGATTTCCTCCTCAGTTTGCTCGTTTTTGGTGTATAGAAATGCTACTGATTTTTGAGCATTTATCTTATAGATTGCTACATTACTGCACTCCTTTATAAGTTCTAGGAGCCTTGTCGTAGATTTCTCAGGGCTTTCTATGTATAGGATCATGTCACCTGCATATAATGAAATATTTACTTCTTCTTTTCCAATACGGATGCCTTTTATGTCCTTTTATTGTCTCAGTGCTCACGCAAGTACTTTCTAAGACAATGTTAAATAGGAATGGTTATAGTGGGCATCCTTGTCTAGTTCCCGATCTCAAAGGCAAGGCTTTTAGGATTTCACCATTGAAAATGATGTTAGCTTTGGGTTTTTCATATATCCCCTTTATCATATTCAGAAAATTTCCATTTATTGCTATCTTTTGTAGTGATTTTATGAGGAAAGAGTGCTGTATTTTGTCGAATGCGTTTTCAGCATTCTATAGAGATGATCATGAGATTTTTTTCTTTCAATGTGTTTATGTGGTGTATTACATTGATTGATTTTCTTATATTGAACCGTCCTTGCATACCCAGGATGAAACCCACTTGGTCATGGTGTATAATCCTTTTGATATATTGTTGAATGTGATTAGCAAGTATTTTCTTGAGGATTTTAGCATCTAGGTTCATTAGAGAAATTGGTCTGTAATTTTCCTTTCTTATGGTATCTTTATTTGGTTTTGGTATTAGGGTAATATTGGCATCATAGAATGAGTTAAGCAATATTCCTTCTACTTCTACTTTTTGGAAGAGCTTAAGTAGAATTGGTGTTAGCTCTTTCCAGAAAGTTTGGTAGAATTCAGCTGTGAAACCATCTGGTCCTGGACTCTTCTTAGTTGGGAGATTTTTGATGACTGAGTCTATCTCTTTACTTGTAATTGGACTGTGGAGGTCATCTATTTCTTCTTTCATCAATGTAGGCTGTTTGTGGGTTTCTAGAAACTTGTCCATTTCCTCTGAATTATCATTCTTGTTGGCATACAATTTTGCAAAGTATCCTCTTATGATACTCTTTATTTCTGTGGGGTCAGTAGTGATATCCCCTTGCTCATTCCTTATTTTATGTATTTGCATCTGTTATCCCTTTTTCTTTGTTAGTCTGGCTAAGGGTTTGTCAATTTTATTGATATTCTCGAAGAACCAGCTTTTGGTTTTGTTTATTGTTTCCAGTGCTTTCTTATACTCTATTTCATTTAGTTTTGCTCTAATCTTTGTTATTTCCTTCTTTCTACTTCCTTTAGGTTTAGTTTGTTGTTGTATTTCCAAATCCTCCAAATGTGCAGTTAGGTCTTCAATTTTAGCTCTTTCTTCTTTTTCAATATATGAATTTGTGGCTATGAACTTCCCTCTCAGGACTGCTTTCGCTGCATCCCATAGGTTTTGATATGTTGTGTTTTCATTTTCATTAGTTTCAAGGTAGTTACTGATTTCTTTTAAGATTTCCTCCTTGACCCACTGTTTGTCTAAGAGTGTGTTGTTTAACTTCCATATCCTTGTGTATAACCTGTTTCTCTGGCCCTTAGTGATTTCCAATTTCATTCCATTCTCATCAGAAAAATTACTTTGTATAATCTCAATCTTTCTGAATTCATTGAGTGTTGTTCTGTGACCTGGCATGTGGTTTATTTTGGAGGAAAATCCATGTGCACTCGAGAAGAATGAAAATGTTGCTGTATTTGGGTGTAGTGTTCTGTATATGTCTATTAAGTCCAGGTCTTCTAATGTATTGTTGAGTGCATTAGTTTCTTTATTGATTCTTTGTCTAGGTGTTCTGCCTAATAATGATAGTGGTGTATTGAAGTCACCTGCTATAATTGTAGAGGCATTTACTTCTCCTCTTATTTTTTCCAGAGTTTGCTGCATGTATTTTGAGGCACCCCTATTAGGTTTGTAAATGTTGATGATTGTTCTCTCTTCTTGAGAGATTACTCCTTTTAGTAATATGTAGTGTCCATCTTTGTCTCTTACAATAGTTTTGCATTTAAAGTCTATTTTGTCTGATATTAGAATAGCTACTCCTGCCCCTTTTGGGCTATTGTTAGCTTGTAAAATGGTTTTCCAGCCATTCACTTTCAGCCTCCTTGAATCCCTGGGTCAAAGGTGGGTTTCTTGTAGACAGCATACAGATGGATCATATTTTCTTATCCATTCTGCCAATCTGTGTCTTTTGATTGGTGAATTTAATCCATTAACATTCAGTGTTATTACTCTTAATGAATTTCTTCAGCCCTTTTTTCTTTGGATTAATGTATGTCTTATATTGTTTATCTTTTTGTCTTTTCAGTTGTTTTTAAACTCTTCTCCAACTCTCTCTCCCTTGTTTTTTTCTTTCAACTTGTAGAGATTCCTTTAGTATTTCTTGAAGTGCTGGTTTCTTCTTGACATACGCTCTTAATTTTTGTTTATCTGTGAATATTTTGAACTCTCCATCATTTTTGAATGCCAGTTTTTCTGGATAGAGAATTCGTGGCTGGAAGTTTTTTTCTTTTAGTGTTTTGACTATGTCATACCACTGTCTTCTTGCCTCCATGGTTTCAGCTGAGAAATCAGCACTTAATCTTGTGCTTCCCTTGTATGTGATGGTTCTCTTTTCTCTTGCTGCCTTGAGTATTTTCTCTTTGTCTTGAGCATTGGACATTTTGACAAGTATATGTCTTGGAGTTGGCCTTTTGGGATTTATACTATTTGGAGTGCCCTGTGCTTCCTGGATCTGGGCATCCATCTCTCTCAATAGATTTGGGAATTTTTCAGCCATTATTTCCTCCAACACTCCTTCTGTTCCCTTTCCCTTCTCTTCTCCTTCTGGGATGCCCATAATACCTATATTTGTGCGTTTTGTGTTTTCGTTTTATTCCCTGAATCCCTGCAGGATTTTTTCTATCTTTTTGTCTATCTGTTCTAATATCTCTTTGATTTCAGCTGTATTGTCTTCCATATCACTAATTCTTTCCTCTACCTGTTCAAATCTGCTGTTATGTGAATCCAGCATCTTTTTCATTTCTTGGCTTGTGCCATTGTTCACCATCATATCCATTACCTTTTTAGGCATGTTTGCTATTTCTTCAATATGTTCTCCCAGAGTCTTCTTTATATCCTTAATCTCTTCCTTCAGTTCTATAAGTTGGTCCATGATATTTGTTTGGATAGCTTTGATTAGTTGATCGATGTTCTGCATCACTTCTGGGTTTTTATTTTGTTCATTGGACTGGTCTATGTTTTCCTGTTTCTCAGAGTCATTTGTATTTTTTTGTTGCCCTCTGTTCATCATATTATCTCGATGGGTTTGTTCAGTTAATTAGCTTTTCTCTCTGCTCTAGAGTTTTATTTAGCTGGTTGTTCTGTGTGTGAGTTGAGATTTCTCTTTGGCAGTTTTTCTTCTTATTTTATATCCTTACTTCTTTCTATGTTCCCTTTAAGGCAAAAGATTAGGGCCAGAGGAATCAAAAGATGTAAGGAAGGTAGAAGGATTATAGTGATATTGATAAAAGTTAGAAGAGGGGCAAAATGAGACTTAATGAGATGAATATTTAACTTGTGTAGGCAGTGTAGAGTAATAGGAAAAAAAGTGGAGTTCCTACAATGGACTGGGAAAACAAATGGAGGAATATATATATATATATATATATATTTATATTTATATAGTGGTTTAGAAGGCTAGAATTATGAGGATGGTGAGAAATAGTAAAGAAAGGGCTGAAAGGAAAAAGTTAATTCTAAGAAAAAAAAAGAATAAAACAAAATAGATGGAATAGAATTTGACACCCTTAAGTTGTGGGCCTGTGAAAAAATGTTGTATCTAAGAGACACAACAGAAAACAGAAGGCAGAAAGATGAAGTAAGGATAAGTGATAGTTTGTAATACAGAATCAATATAGACAGTGAGTGGGAAATTACTGAAGAAGAAGCATAGCAAAGAAGAGACAAGCTTCCTGCACCTAATTTTAAAAAAATAAAAGAAAAAATAAAGGGGGGAGGAAAGATGAAAGAAAAGCAATAGACCAGAAAGAAACAGAGAGAAACCAAAGATCCACACAGGCAAGCAGTCAAACAGAGCTAAGGGAGGTCAATGATTCCCCTAGGGTCCACATGGATCCTCTCTGCCTACTTGTGTTTATCAATCAATTTCCCAGCAGGGTTCTATATGCAGGTCCTGAAGCAGCTTTTAGCTATTAAACTAAATTTAAAAGAATTTATTTTTCATTTATTGAAGTGACCTTCTCACTTTTTTTTAAATTTTTATTTTTTTACCGAAATACAGGACCCAAAATAATTCCTCCTCTAGACCAACCCCCTTACGGAAAGGACCCTAGCTGGGCCTGTGGAAATTAATCAGGCACGCCCCACTTCCTGGACTCCCCAGGGTAGCTGTAGCTCTGATGTTAGTCAGTGCAGAGTGTTATAGATGGCCGATTCCCCCCCTTCTGGAGCCGAACACTAGCGTCACTGGGTTGCTATGTAAATCAGTTTGACTGCAGATTCGCGTCTGTTCTCAGCCTGATGCTGCTTCAGGTCGGCTCATCTGCTCCCCAAAGCTATGGGGCAGTGCAGGTAGCCAGATCAATTTCAAAAATTAAAAATAAAAATACTCTTCCCTGTCCTCAAACAGAACCCTCCCTCTTTTGGGGAGTGTCCCTTCTTCCTAGCTCTGCAGTGGCCCAGGTCTTATCCCTGGACAGCTAGGCAAATCAGCTCCCTCCCCCAACCAGAATCCCCCCACCCATTCATCGGGTTCCAATTAGCTCCGGCTGTTCTTTTCTCACAAGGTCCAAGGGATGCCAGGCAGCCAGATTCCCAGAAAATAAAACTTTCTTGCCCCACTTGCTGCTCCAAGTGTCCGTTTTTTTTTTTTTTTTTTTTTCCTTTTTTCTTCCTAATTGCAGGGCTCAGCCATTCATGCCAACCACCACCAGCAGGCTTAAAACTCATGAATCTCTACCGTTCCATCCACGCCGTTGATCCGCGCAGATATATGTCCCAAGTTTCTCCCTCCATGCGTGCACAGCACAGACCCCTGGGCAGGACCCCGTCCACAATCTGCCTTGCTCTGGGAGCTTGCAGTGTGTGCCCTCCTACACTAACGCCATCTTGGCCCCTCCTCCCCAGTTCATTTTTTACTAAAATCTTACAAGTAGTCATTTTCATCAAGTAGTTCATTGTTCCAGAAACATTCCCTTGGATAATATGGGGGGGGAGGGGTTCTCATCTTGTTTTCTGTTGCAGAAGATAGTTATTGTGTTTTTTCCTTGGGATTCCCCTGTGGACTTAAAATTATTTAGGTAGCATAAGTATCCAAAATCATAATATTCAGAATGTATGGTAACTGAGTGACTACATCAATTTCAGATGTAAAAAGAAAAGTTTTTCTTTTTCTACACAATATTTTATTGTTTGTAAAACTGTTCTCATGGACCTCTATTACATTAGGATTTCAGTCTATATGAGAATTGAGCAAAAGGTATTATTTGAGTCTTTCATATTTTGATCAAGTTTAAAAAATAATTCATGTTGTCTATTTTTCTAAACACTATCACCTCTTAAAGTAAAATCAGCCACACACACATGCACACAACCAGCTTAATAGTCCTGAAATATTAGTTAGCAGGAATACCATCAGTCTGGATGAAATGGTTAAAATCCATATATTCTGTACCATGTTTACATTTCCTTAGAGTGATATAAAGAATTTCTGTGATGGGACAGGATTTGCTAAAATATATCTTCATTTGTAAACCAACTTATTACTCTACAGAGATCAGTCATCAAGAATTGCCAGAAAATTATATTGCCGAGACTTTCAGGAGAATTTAAGTGAAACATACTTTTATTTCATTGGCATGTCCATAAGCAGAATGTGGTAACAAAGATTAATCATTCTGGTCAAATAAATTATAGAATTTTGGGATTCCTTGGTTTTATCCTCAATAGAATGATACTTAATATATATTTACTATTACATGACAAACTTAAAGAATAATAAACTTTTAGTTTAAGGCACTACATTTTTCAATAATTTGATAAAAAAAATAATTGATGCTATAAATTCCCATTGATTTATTTTAGATAAAATATGAACATGATATTTCAATTTTATGCATCCTTCACATAATATTAAACATTTAAATTAATAAAAATATTTCAATGCATCTCAGAAATAAACATTCTGCAAAGACATCATGTTCATGAAGTTGAATAAGACATGTCTAAACATTTAGCTCATCATTAGTTGTATTTTTGGTTTTTTTTTAAAGATGAAATTTCTTTTGCAAGCTCACTCTATCAATAGGTGCTAAACTGGACATTTTATTCCAGGATTACAGAGGCTATTAATCCTCACAATTGTCCTACTGACATACCAGTGCAGGGAAAACTGAAGTAATTTTGCTGAAATTTCTCTAGTGTGCTAGTCAATATGTATTATGTAATGGACGCCTTTAGTAGACTACCTACGGATACATTTTTAAAATGTGCTTGTGGAGCAGATATGGCTCAAGTGATTGAGCACCCACCTCCTGCATGGAAGGTCCCAGTTTCAGTTCCCAGGGCCTCCTGAAAAAACAAAAACAAACAACAAGTAAAACAAATGAAAAAACCAATTGAGGAAAGGACAATGTAAATTAAATGAATAAATTAAATGAATAAATAAATGTATCATTCATTTGTTGGCTAAAGGAGTCTTTTAAAAAAATCTTGAAGCTTAAATATTTGTTTTTGAGTACAATTTGATCAATTTTCCACATCCTGTTCTTATATTAAATTATTTTAAAATTTTCAAACTCATAGTAATTTTGGGATTTTTAAATCCAAAAATGTTATATAGTGAGAAGCACAAATTTGAGTACTAGGCCTATATTTGCGTCAATACGCCTAAAATGCCTTTCCTTAATGGTTGCAATTATTAAATGTGAGTAAATACATTCATATCACAAGATTGTATTAAATTTAAAGAAGCAGGTTTTACAATTATGTAGTTTTAAAATGTTTCCATAGCACTACAAACTGTGATAAATAGACTTACATTTCAACTTGTCTTACAGGAAATCCCTTCATACCAGAAAAAAAAATGTGCTCTTTCCTGGCAATGATGTCGTTCCATTAGTCTTTCAGGAATAGTTGCTGAACAGGGCAACAAAAATATCCTGGAGGTAGGTGCAACCCTATTTGCAAACAAAAGCAGTGACTGTCTTTTTTATTATTATTTTCAGACACTAAACTAAATTAGAAATTATTATGAGTCTTTTGGTGTTTGCTTTCATGAAACAATATAAATTTTCTCAATTTATACAGAACTTGGAATTTAGCTTCATTATATATTTTTACTCTAGAATTCTCTATCAAATCAGCATATTTTTCTGACCCCACAATTATGAAGCTGTTTATCCCATGTATTAGAATAATCTATTACCTAGATCTGTGAAAGCCTTTCTGGCTATTTTCTTCTCAGTTCAGTAATTTTACAATGATTTGCACATCATTTTCTTAACATATGAACATCTCAATATGACGAAAATTTAGTGTATTTCATTTTATTGACATAAATCATTTTTAGGCCAATGAATGCAGCTTGGCCCAATGCATGGCAAATGTTCTACCTCTTTAAACCCTGTAGAAGACAATGACTAAGAATGGTTCAAAAATCTTAGTTTATGACACAATGAAAGAAATGGAAAAGATACCTTTCAGACATTGAGCCCCTTAATGTGGATCCTGTATTTATGTTCAATCATTAAGGCTTGTAGTTAATATAAAGGTGCTTCTTTAACACTTTCTTTTTTTGCCAAGCATTTTTTTTTCTTGTCAATAAATTGCCCATTTTGGCACTTGCAGGTTGTTGCACCATTATTATTGTTATTCATATTTTAACTTAATTACAATATATGGTGTTTCTCTTTTCATATGCTAATTATGCTTGTGAAGTCCTTGGATGGATTTTAGAAACATACTTTGTCAAAAGAAACACGACCATTTCATATGTAACTTGTATTTGTTTGTGTAGTCTCTAAAATGATGATGAAATAAATATTACCCAATGATTAATAATAAAATTGTTTATAAAAACTACTGAAAAAATTAAATCATGAAAGTTATAACAAGTTATATTTGTTCTCTGGTGTTCTTCCTTATACCTTCAGAATGTTTCTCATTCAGTGAAGTGTGAAAAACCAAAGATGAGGATATAATTGAGTGGGCTCTATTTTCACAGGATATTGTCTTGAGAACCTATAAATATAAATGAAATGTTTCAGATTTGCCATCCAATTTGAATACATACAGGACTCATTTGAAGAATGTAACTGAAGTCACTATGTTTATATCAATGTGCTTCATGGGAGATTTTTATTTTTTATTTTTATTTTTAAAGGAGCTTTTAATTATATAAATGTTAAATAAAAAATAAAGGGGATTAGCATATACCTCACCCCCTTCCCCTCCTACATTTTCCCACATTAACAACATCCTTCACTAGTGTGGTACATTTGCTACTGTTGATAAACACATGTTGAAACAATGCTACTAACCATGTAATATAGATTAGATAACACTTTACACTCTGTCCTGCACAATTTTGTAGTTTATGGCACAATACATATGTGCTGTTTCCATCATTGCAATATCCTTCAGGACAACTCCAATGTCCTTAAAATGCCCCTATATTACACCTATTCTTCCGTTTCCTTACCCCCAGAACCTCTTGTGTCCACTGCTTTAATATCAATGATAAAAGGTCTTCCATTACTAGAATATAATAAGTCTATAATAGAATAATAATAAGTCTACTTTAGTCCATTGTTAATTTGCTAATCTTGAGGATTTGAGGACAGTTATGACCTTTCTGTTTATAATTGAGAGGGGGCTTAGGTCTCATGGGGCAGATGAATAGAAGTGTAATGCTTGCAGTTGCAGACACACTCTGTTCCTTGGGATGGGCATTGTCCATCATCACATCCTTATTAATTATCTGGGTGTGTCCAATGAACTGGATGATAAGTTTTACAACTCCATTGAGATTCAGGGCTTAACTGGCACACTAACAGACCAAATATTTAAGTCTCAGAGATATATATTTTTAAAGTATAGTACTAATTAAAGGTTCAAATAAGAGGGGCAGAAGAACCATGTGTAGGGAAATTTTAGATGAGTCTTACTCTGTCACACTGGGGAACATAAATACCAGAGTAAGTCCACTGACAAGGTGCCAAATTTCTGAGCTTGTCTGTTCAGTTTATAGTGTTTGGATGTCTCTAGAGCCCTTAGGAGCCCAACTGTTTGAGACAATGTTTACTGTGGCAATCAATGAGCTCCTGCTGAAACATACAAAAGGGTAACCTCTGGAATGACCTCCCAGTTCACTTTGAAATCTCTTAACTATAAAAACTCATTTGTATTTAATATTGCCTCCTTTTGTTCAAGGTATTTTTCCAGATGAATTGCTAGTTGGTACTTGGTAATAATCTCTTGGTGCCAAGGAGGCTCATCCCTGATTGTTATGTCCTACATCGGGGGGGGAGGGGGAAGGTAGTGCATTTATATGCTGAATTTGCTTACAGAGAGGCCACATGTAAGCAATAAGGTGGTTCTCAGGGAGTGACTCTTAGAAAATATATAATGCTAGGCTAATTTTCAATTTCACACACACAAAAAAAGGTTCATAAGTACAATAGCAATCTATCTCTTTAAACTGGTAAGAAATTTGGGACTGGTTCTATTGATACTTGGGATTTCCCAGCTCCACAATTCCATGCACTATTTCCTGAGTGTGCTGTCATTCTTGGATGCCTACTATTGTCACCCCCAAAATATTAGTCAATTTCCTGGTAGTGAATCACGCCATTTCATTTCTTGGATATGCAACACAGAAGATCATTTTCATCTTTGGGACTACAGAAAGATTTCTCTTGGCTTCATTAGCTTATGGAAGCTATGTAGCAATCAACAATCCACTCAATTTTTTAGTTAACAGATCTCCCCATTTTAAATATCAGTCATCATTGCTTCCTATATTAATGGCATTTTCATGTATGCTGTGTTACAAACAATGGTCAATTTTAACCCATCTTTCTGTGCATCCAATGAAATTAGATAGGTGTTTTGCAACATCTCTCTAACCCTTGCTATTTCTTGTTCTGACACTCAAATCAACTAACTTCTATTTCTACTTTGTGGGCTTAATTGAAATAGTGCTTAAACTAATTGTCTTGATCTCTTATGATTTCATTTCTTTGTCATTCTGAAGATGGATTCTACTGAAGATGAGTGGAAAGCCTTTCCAATATTTGCTCTCATCTAACTGGTTTGACAATTTATCATGGTATAATCCTGTCTATGTATGTGAGACCAAGTTCCAGCTATGTTTTGGACCATGATATGAAAGTGTCTATATATATTTTTTCTCTATTGAAATTCCTGGGATGAATCTCATCATCTTCAGTTTAAGGAACAAAGATGGTAAAGAGGCAATGAAAAATTTGTTTAAGAGAAATTGGTATGTAAATAAAGTATAATTTTAGCATTGAGTTAAACTTAAAAGAATTTATATATTAATTCATATCTCTATGGTCAAAAACTAGGGAAGAACATATCATCTTTTCAGTTAGTAGTATTTGCATATCTTAGAATACTTCCAAAGAAAGTATTAATCTGTCCTCCAATGAAATATTTTACATTTATAGATAAATTTTGTTCCATATATGCCTATGATTTTGTTCCAACTTATCCATATTTGTCATTAACTTATATTGATATTGTTAGTCTTTATGTAATTTGTTTTTCACTTACTACAATTAAGGAAGATATCAGGAGATGACATCTTTATATAACCACACATGGTTTTTAGTAAATCTCCAGCATTCATTATGAAATTAATTTCTGATCCTGTAATCCCTGTGAAGGACTAATTAATATTACCTCACTTCTCCAAGTGGCCTTACACCCTCAGATCCATCTGGATATGTGTTTTGCCTTCTTTGGCTCAGCACAATAAATATTTATCTCATTATTTTCTTCCCACAATCTAAGTGGATGAGGTCAGTAATAACTATAATGACTCTGAGGTTTTATTACATTTTTTTAAAAACATGGACTTTCAGTTACACCTTATACACAATGGTGAAAATTTTGAAGCAACCTAAATTTCTCACAATAGGATGATGCTAATAAATGTTGGCCTTACATATGGAAAAAACAAAGTCCACTGACTAGTTGTTATACTTTGAAGATTCTATTCATCTGAGATTTGTTTCAACATTCTTACTCTCTTTCTTCTTCAACTGTTTCTCTGTGCTTAAATGGGACACATAAGTGGAGGTATGGATTGGGCTGATGATTGCAGATGTGATGTGCTGGGTCTGCTGTTGTCCTCAGTGAGCCCCTCCTCTGCTCCAGAGTTAACTGGATCATATGGTTAATGGCTTCTTGAATATCATCCAAAGTAGGAACCATTACCATGTTAGGAATTGCAAACTAGGCTTCAGTTTTTATAAAGGAAATTATACCATCTGACTACTTTAACTTATAATGGCTTGTAACAAATATTCTTCTGTTCATTGTCTCCGAAAATAACTGCATAGCTTTTTGAAGATTATCTAATAATTGATGAGACAAGAAAGCAAAGGCTTCTTTACATTCCTCTTTTTTTTTTTTTTACTTTATTTTTTTAAATGTTTTAAAAGATGCTTAGATTACATAAATGTTAGACAAATATTACAGGGATTCCCATGTCCCTACCTCCCACACCACACCTCCCACATAAACATCTGTCATTAGTGTGGCACATCACCTGCAATACATATACACATCCTGAGACTTTGCCACTAAGCATGGACCATAGTTCACATTGTAGAACACACTGTCACCCACACAGTTCTGCATGTTATATGCTGATGTAAAATGGCCTATATCTGTCATTGTAATGTCACTCAGTATAATTCCTAAGTCCCGTAAAAGCCCATTTATTACAACTGCTTTTCCCTCTCCCTGCCCCAAAAGTATCCAGTGGCCACTGGCTCGACATCAATGTTGTAATTTCTTCCATTGTTTGAATCACAATATGCCTACAACAGAATGCCAGTAAGTCCTCTCTAGTCCATAGCTTTTCCCCCAATCCTGAGGAGTCTGGGATGCTGATGTCCACTCCACCTCCAAGTGGCTTATATCCCATGGATAAGATGGCTGGGATTATCTCCTGCCTGCAGCTGCAGACTCTCTCCATTTGCTGGGATGGCCATTGTCAATCATCATCTCCTCGCCAGGTGTCGGGTGAGTCCACTGAGCTGTAGAGTAGGAGTTTCAGCTCCACTGAGATTCCAGGCACAGCTTTCACATGCACAGTCAAAGTCTCCAGTCTCTGGAAGTATACCTACAAACTTCAGCACCAAATATAGGATTGAATAGAAGGGACTGATGGGTCATGTGAAGGGAGGACTTATTTTAGTCCAACTCTGTCACTCTCAGGAGTACAGATTCCAAAGTATAGCCTACTAATAAGGCATCAATCTCTGAAGCCATCCCCTCCTCTATAGGACCTGGGTGTCTCCAGAGCCCTGAAGAGCCCCTCTGTTTGGGATGATATCCACTTTGGTGTTCCATGAGAGCCTACTGAGGTGTGCGTGTTACCTCTTGGATGACCTCCCGACGCTCTTTGAAGTCTCTTAGCCATATTTACTCATTTGTATTTACCTTGTCCCCCTTTTATTCAAGGTCTTTTTCCAGTTGTATTGACAGTTGGCACTTGGTAGTAATCCCTCGTTGCCAGGGAGGCTTATCCCCGGTAGTCATGTTCCATACTGGGGGTAAGGTAATGCACTCATATGCTGAGTTTGGCTTAGAAAGAGGCCACATTTGAGCAACAAGGAGGCTCTCAGGCAGCAAACTTTAGGCACCCCATAACAATAGGCTAAGTTTCAATTACAATAGCAAGGACTGGTAAGGCTAGTCATCAATAACAAGAACCCATCAACCGACCATCCTCCTTAGCCAGACACTACCCCTGCACTTGGGGGACTATTGCTGCTCCCTTGGAGAATGTGGCAGAGCTCTTCAGCTGGGAATTCAGTATTCTTTCATTTATTGAGTGATTCTCCACCCACTGTGACCATGCCCCACCATTTGACCATTTGAACAATTATATATATCTTTTATGTATACTCAGGCGAACTTCCTCCCATGAAATCCACATCCCTGACACCCCCCACCAATGATCCTCTCCCTGCCCAGTTGTAACCCTTCTGTGATCCAAACCTTCCTTAAAGAGGAAGCCCATATAATAGACAAATACAATTAATAGGAAAATGAAATAATGATAAGTTTAAATGTAAGAGATATAATACATGGAAACTTAAAATAAAACACTAAAAATAAAATAAAATTAAAGGATTGGGATATTCAAAAAAGGAGAAAAAACAAAAAAAATAAAAAAAACATTTTTAACATTTTTCCTTTTGTCACTATATTATCGGGTGTCCAGTCTGTACTGTGGAAACTTCCTCTCACTCCCCAGTATCTCCCAAATTTTCATTTAATTTTCAAAGAAGTTTTAGGTCACAGCAAAGTCACACAGTGAGTACTAGAGACTCTGATATACCCAACGTTCTCCCCCTTTCCTTACCCCATATTAAAACTTTTTTGTATGTGGATGGTAGCATTTTTATAACTGTTATACAGGTATTGAAACATAGCTATTAAACTTTGTCAATGGTTTACAGTACAGTTTACATTTTAGACGGTACAATTTAATAATTTTTGATGATATTTACCATGCTCTGTGTCCATCACTGTAAAGTAATGAATAACATTTCCCCTGACCACTAAATACCACTTGTTTGATCTATTCTGTTCCTCCCTCTACATCCCCCTGAGGCACATGACAACCCCCTGTCTTGATCCATTGGATGACAAGATTCATAGTTACATGCAACAAGAGATCTTGACATGCTGATTGTCCTCCCCTATTAGGATAAACCCTTGCTCAAAAGAGACACCCACCTGTCTTTTTCTTGGTGAATTGATCCTTCCAAAGATGGAGGTCCATCTCCTTCCCACTCACCATGCGGGTCTCCACCCACTAACAGAACACATTATGACAGGATGAAAACTCACACACTCCCCAGAAGCCAGCTCCAGATGTACCCCATCCTGAAAGCCCCCGCCCCAAACAACACCCTAAACCAGTGACACTACCTTGGCATATTGACATAAGAGCATTCCCACCCTTGCACTTTTAAACTCATACCCACAAATCCTGTGTTCACCTGGTCCCTCTCCCATCTCTCCCCATAGTATCCTGGGTATTCTAACCCGCCCCTCCTAATCTACCCACCTGTCAACCCTGTACCACCAAACCCAGTAATATCACTACCCACCTGTCTTATCCTTCAATATGCAACTATACTCTATCACTTTACCATACATTATGTCCCAATGAGTGATGACTCACAACCTTCTCTTCTCCTTCTCTCTCTTGTTAACCTAT
Source organism: Tolypeutes matacus (assembly GCA_026826555.1). Taxonomy (NCBI): domain Eukaryota; kingdom Metazoa; phylum Chordata; class Mammalia; order Cingulata; family Chlamyphoridae; genus Tolypeutes; species Tolypeutes matacus. The sequence continues at coordinate 1,161,913 of JAKSZT010054430.1, read as the reverse complement.
GTTTCAGACAATGGTTCTCAGAGACTGCTCACTTTCCTCAATTCATATCAGTGAGGTCATGTATTGTTCATCTTCAATGCCTGGCTTGCTTCACTCAACATAAGGTCTTCAAGATTCATTCATGTTATTCCATGTGTTAGCATTTTATTCCTTCTTACAGCTGAGTAATATTCAATTGTATGTATGTACCACATTTTATTTATCCATTCATCTGTTGATGGGCCCAGGGTTGATTCCAACTTTTGGCAATATTGAACAATGCCGCTATGAACATTGGTGTGCTTATATCTGTTCGTGTCTTTGCTTTCAATTCTTCTGGGTCTATACCCAGCAGTGGTAAATTCATCTTCTTTATCAACATCCACATCACTCAAAATGTTAACCTCATAATTAGTGCTTTCCCCCTCCTCTGTTTTACTTCCAAAAACAACATGTTTCCACTATTCTGACAATTGTTTTGTTTTTCCCATTGTATTTAACTTCATAAATTTTCTGAAATAATGATATAAGTTCTTTACAGCTTCTTCCTCATGCTTATTTTTGTGGTTTAAAACCTCAGCCCATTCTTTTGCATAAATCTCATTGAGGTCAACAAATCTTCTACTCTGGTAGCACCACTTTCATGCAGGGAAATTAAGACCATTTTGGCCATCGTTTTAGAACTGCATCAATCAATATTTCATACAAATCACTGACCTCTTTTAAAAGTTGATTGAACATATCCCAAACTAAACCAACCTCTTGAAAGAAGCTTTCCAATGTTAAAGACAGTCATGTTAATATTGTGAGTCCTTTTCTCAACACAGATTCTACCTTTTTAATTTTAGGAGTTATCAGGGTAACAAACACAGAAGGAACTTCCTGACATAGTTCATCATAGTACTGCAGCAAGACCCTGCAAATATAGTGTGTCTGTTTTCAATTTACTTTCCAATTTTAGCAATCTCTTCACCTGTTCTGGTATACCAGCTTCAATCTTATAATACACTTAGTTTCCCTAACAACTTCCATAATTTTGGCATCAAAATTAACCAGCAAATTTCCTGATTCTGGGTGTCACACAAAAGGTGTGGCTTGTAATGCATACTGTAACTGTGAAATCTTTCTATCTTTCTGATAGAGAACCTCAAAATAGAACCATACATAGGAAATTTTGTTATCCTGACAAATGATGGACCTACTTTCCAAACTTGACACAATTTCTGAGTTTTTAAAGAAATAGTGGATGGGCTCACTTTTCCAGCAATAGATCTTACTTACCCAAAGTATGTTTCCTGTGATAGGAGGCATATTCTGAGCAAGAGGGAGATCATCATTTCGAGAATGATAAAGCTTCTTTTCAGCTTCAAGTTTAGCCACATAACATTGAAGAATATACTCAATTGTGTTGTGTATTTCTAATTGAAGACAGGGTATGTTCAACCCTGAAATCTTTGAAGCAGCTGAAGAGCTTGCTGAGAAGATAATGTTTTTCCAAAAGTACTGTTTATAAAAGCCTGTATCTGCATCTCTAAACCATTGATTTTTTAAAAACAATTTATTGATGTATATCATTCATACATGAACATATATAAACTATAAGTGTTCGGTAAACATAATCAGCTTACAAAATAAACATGCATAACATCATGCAAGGCTCCCACACATCACCCTCTCCCAATACCATGCATTGTTGTGAAACATTTGTTAACAAATCATGAAAGAGCATCGTCAAAGTATTACTACTAACTATATCCTGTATCTTCCTCCACCTATACATTTTTAAAAGGATTTATTTATTTATTTTTATCCATTTCCACACCCCCCCGTTGCTGCTTCCGTGTCCATCCACTGCACAACTCTCTGTGTCCACTTCCCGCCCTCTCCTATCATCCCTCTCCTCCCTTCTTCACTGGGATTTGATCCTCAGAATCTCCTATATGGGAAAGAGGCATCCTACTGCCTGCACCACATTAGTTCCTGGTTTTTCGGTGCATCTCATCTTGGCTGTCCCCCATATCACTCTACTGTTTCATCATCATCTTGCTGCGTGGCTCGTGGGGCCTGATGGCTCACCTGCTTGCAGGGCCTGGAGGCTCACCCACTCACAGGGTCTGGCAGTTTACCTGGGAACTGGTGGTGCACACGCATGCAGGGCCTGATGGCTTACCCACTCAAGGGGCCTGGCAGTGCACCTGTGCACGGTGACCCATGCACATTCTATTTTTTTTTCTTTTTTTCTTTTTTTCTTTTTACCAGGAGGTCCCAGGATCGAACCCAGGTCCCTCCATAAGGGAGACAGATACACAACCACCTGAGTCACATTCAACCCCGTGCTATATCGCTTAATTTGACCGAAGATACCCAAAGTTACAGTCTTTTCCCATACAGTATGGTCATATAATAAATTAGGCTAGTTTTATCATAGCATTCTAAAAGACCAGACCTAGGGAGAAAAACTAGGTCTCGGGACATATGCATGGTTTCTAATATAGCAAATGTTTAGTCTACACTGATTATCACAAAATCAGGACAGCAAGAATAATCACATTAAATCATTGATTTTTGACATGAACTCTAAGAAATCTGTTTCAAATTCTGTCCTTTGTGGATCCAGAATGTCATATTGCTTTTTCTTAACACTGTGATTTATATGATACATCTTTTTGAATTTTATTGCCATAATATATATCCCTTCTAAGGAATTACTCAAGGCAGAATATGTTTGCACCATAGTTTGGATTTCTATAATCTTCTCCAGTGTTTTACATTAAGCTTCAAATTTTCCACATATATAATCTTTTCTGAAACCTCATATTATATTTTCCCTGAGGATTCTAAAATCTTTTTCCTTTTTTTGTGAAAAGATGTCTGATATTCTCTGAAGAAAAAGATACAATACTGAAATTTCTTTAGTACAACTTATGTTTCCTGATCCCATACATGGTTCATTCCTCCATTAGTAATATATGCTTTACATACAAACCATTTGATTTGTTACCCTAAAAAAAGTGAGGGCATTCTCTTTGAGATATTATAATAACTTGACAAACTGTGAATCATTCTGCTGGCATTAACTAAATTTTGCATTCGATGTGCCATGGAAACCAGATCATAGTTATAGAGAGGCTGGCATACTTTTTCCAGAGTGTTCTAATATTTGACATTATCTTTTGGTTCATTTGCTGTATCAGTGTTTCTTGTATCCAAATCATGCCTCACTGCATTTAGTAATAAAGTTGACTTGTTGAATCACAGGTGTTTTAATGGTCTTTGATTAAAGAAAAAGAATTCTGACAAATATTAACTTAAAATGTCTAATTGAGAGGAAAAACAACATATACATATATGTAGGAAATTTTATCTGTGAAAGACGCTATAATTTAGTGCTCAATGAAAGCCTAGAAATAAAATTTTAAAAAACACACAGGAATACAATATGAGAAACAAAACAATATTTCAACCAATACATCTGTAGAGTCAGCACAGCTGAAAAAAAAGACTATAATGTAAGTGAATATAAATCATCCTATCATAAAGTTAAAGAAAAATAAAGAGTGGGGAAAAAAAATTACCCAAGAGCTATGGGACAATATCAAACATATAAATATACAATATCAAGAATTAAATATGAATTCTAACTACATGTATATACATGTAAATATACATGTAGTTAGAATTCAGCAACAAAAATAGTGAGGGATGAACTTGAAACAATATTTAATGACATACTGCCCAAGACTTTTCCAAAACTAAGGAAAGTCATCAAATCACAGAGCCACAAATGTCAGCAAATCTTCAGGGAAAATAAATAGAAAAATAAATCAGCTGACCATGAAACATTGAGACTCATCAGACTCAATGCTGAAAAACAAACATAAGTTTACAGTTATGGAGGAAATCAGAGGAAAATACATTTCAGAAAGAGAAGAAAAATCATAAATATTATAAAGACTTGCCATTGATAATGATACAAGCTAGAAGATGGCGTAAAGAGAGATTAAAATTACTGAAAGATAAAAATATTCCAGGGTTCAATACCCACTGAAAGCAATTTTCAAATATTAGAAAAAGTTAAAGGATTTTTGGGAAAACTGACACATAAACACATGCAGAGAGAAAATATATATTTACATTTTTTGTCAGCAGACTTGCGCTTTAAAAATATCCAGACAGGAATAATATAATAGAAGGACAGTTCAGTCTATACATAGACATAAATGATGCTAAAATGTAAAAGTGAAGGTAAATATATCAATTATTTGATTTTTAAAATTTTAATTGCTTAAAAATAATTGCCTAAAGCAAAACTAGAATGATACATTGTTGGGCTTAAGTCACATGTAATGGTAAAATTTATGAGAAAAATAACAAAATGGGAAAGAAAATTGAATCCCTTCTAGTATACAATTCTAATTTTTAAGTTATGTGGTATATTATTATAGTTAGACTATGATAAATTAAACAGGCACATGAAAATCCTTAAGACAACCACTAAAAAGAGAAAACAAAAATTATAGACTTAAAGGATTATAGTAAGGGTATCAATATGTCACAAACAAATATTAAAAGGATCTAAGAAAATGTTATGAACAAGATTTAGATGGTAAATTTGATAACTTAGAGGAAATGTACAATTTTTAAATGTACACAACAAAGGCATAAACTGTTTAGTCCTATGTCTCTTAAAGAAAATGAATTTTTCTTTGGAAAAAATCTAAATGACAAAATATCTGAAATTGTTTCCAAATGTAAAAATCTCACCTTTCCTTCAGAGTGGAATGTGGACAGAATGCTCTGTGAAACCTCTTCAACCTTGTACATGAGGACATCTTGGGAAATGTAGAACAACAATTAAATGACCCTGGGATCCAGAATTACCTCAAGGAAAGAGCCACCCACAAAGCCTAGTTAGCTAAAGTCTGCACTGTTACACCCAAAGTTGATACTCTCCCTTTTGTTTCTGAAGCCCTTTCTTACACCAACCAGACTTTACCCAAACAATACATGTCCTCTTCCCAACCCAATCACCTTTCCTGCTAAATCACTCTTTCTTTTCCATAGTTCTTCCTCTCTGTAAACTGGACTCTACATGTATATTTGAGAACATTTAGCAACTATCTCCAAAACTACACTGTCTTCTTTTAGCATCTCTTGTGAGGTCTACAAGTAACATATCCTTCTAAAAATCCCAGAAATTTTAAAATACTTTGAAATATAATACAATAATTTATTATGTTTATAACTCAGCTGGTTATAGTATAATTTTGTAAGAAAAAATGTCATATGATAAATTGGTGATTAAGAATGTGGGCTCTAAATTCAGACTGTTTGGATTCTAATTTGTGCTTGTCCTTAAACCTGTTGTCAGACCATAAAAAAACTATAAAATCTCTTGATGCCCCAGTTTCATCGTGTACAAAATTCAGCCCTTCAAATACCTTTATTGAGGCAATCTTCTGGGTACAGGCTATACAGTATTGAGCATAAGAGGTAAAAATATTTTGCTTATAAAGCTTTCAATGTGGAGGAAAACAGAGAAGAAACAAAAGGCTTAAGCAAAATATATATAAAATATGTAACTGCTATGGAAAACAAATGCAGCATTGATGAATGTTGGGGAAAGTGCAATTTTAAATAGGGTGTATGTGATAGTTGTAAGAGAAAAAGAAAGAGGAAAGACCACGTAGTTACCTGGGGAGAGGGAATTTCATGAAGAAAATAAATTGGAAATGTTCCAGGCAGCATCAGATCGAATGTGAACAGAGAAGTTTGAAGAGGTCACTGTGGCTACTCCAATGTGTGTGTGAGAGATGCAATTGTAAGTGATGAATTCATAGAAGTACGAAGCAGGAGCAAGATCATGTTTGGACATTTTAGGCTTTGTAAAATTTTTTATTTTTCCTCTTAATATGATGGGAAGTTTTGTAGGTTATGTGAAGTAAGGGACATTATACAATTTATGTTTTACAGTATCATTCTGACCTTTATATTAAGATTAGACTCAAGGCAGAACACAGTGAGACAATCTAGAAGGCTGTGACAATAAATGAAAAAACTGAGATGATGGTTCTTTTGGCCAGAGTTCTAGCAGAAGAGATGTTGTGAAATAGTCACACTCCAAATTATTCAGCTCAAAGAATCAATATAGTATGTTGATAGACACTATGCAAGATGGGTAACATAGAGAAAATTCCTGAATGAATCTTAAATATTTACCTGAACAAGTAGGAGAATAGTTTTCCATTACCTGATATTAAATTTTAGATATTGTAAGCATTTACCTGAGAGTTATCTTGTGGAAGTAGATTATGTTAATTATATATCTACAGCCCTTAGAATACTGTGTGGCACTCAGTAGATGTTCAGTAAATATCATCTATTTCTACCATTATATAACATCAATCATTTTCAAACAAAAAATATTGTCCTATTTGTCATGCTCTGTTCCAGTCTTATTTTCTTTACCATTTTAAGAAGTTCAACCTTTATAATACACAGAAATTTGGTATACCACTATGAACAAGAGGACTTAGAGTTACAAATACTTTAGGCCACATTTTACATAAAACATGATATGCACTGATATAAATAGGTCAAATAGACTGATAATGTAAAGTGTCTAGTGTGGTCAAATTGCCCAGTGTTTATATTACACTTATTTTATAGCACCATAAATTCTTTATAGGATATATTATAAGAGGACAGAGTAGTCTCGATTTAATTAAAACATAAGCAATTCCAGAGCTTACTACTTTCTGAAAAATTAGAGAATCTGTTCACCACTGTTGTCCAACAAACCAACAGGATATATTTTCTAAATCATAGAAATGTAAATAAATGAAAACAAGGCCAGCACATCTCATAAAAAAGGCCATAAAATATAAAATGTCTATAAATATAAGAAAAGATGTAATTATATACAAGATTGGAGATTAGATTAAAAGTATATTATTTAAAAAATAAATGCTAATCAAAGACTAGCTAATTGCAAACAAAACAAAAAGGTATTATATGAAATAAGAATTCTATACAGATTTAACAGCAAAATTAAATCTTAATACAGTAATTTATATCATTACTATGATAAGTTAAAGTTTTTATTTAAATTCAGAATGAGAAGAAAGTTAATGGACATTTTAATTATTTGAATAAATTAATAAACCATGATTAACTTGTTAGAATTAGTTAAAATTTTAATATTAAAATCATTTATTTATTATTTCAATATCATTTAAGAAAATGAACAAATATTTTACAAAGAAAACCTCAATATAAATTTAAAAAATATAGATCAGTTGAAGGGGAAAATATATCTAATAACCACTGATTATGTTTAAATATAAATAATCATATATAGGAATATTAAGAAAACATTCTTTCTTAACTATACATTGAATAGCAGAGAAAATGAAATTTATAATTACAGATTATGTGGATATATTTGTAAAAGAAAATATTAAAAAGCTACCTGGATGAAAGTTATGGGATGTTACAAAATTTGGTTTCATTTTTAATCCTTATCATTAGAAATTTTCTCTATTAAAATTCTTAAAAGAAATGAACACAAAATTTAACTCAAAAATGTATATCTTTCTAGAGATCATGAATTTAAAGAAACCAGGAAAAAGGCAATTATGGTTTTTTGGTCATATCAAAATTATATGAAGAAATAGTAATTTATTAATTGATTGATGTATCACAGAATGGCAGGGTTTTCAAATGGTCAAGAGATAGACACAAAAGTTATAACTGCATGCATATAGATAGCCTCATGAATTTAGAAAACATCAGTGCTTAAAGCATTGGAAGAAGAGATTCTTGATTTTGCTTATTTACCAAGAGCATGTTCATCTCCCAAGCTGAAATGATAAGGAATTACCAAAAATCTATAGTGATGGGTGGAAAACAAAAGCTGCAAAAAACAAACAGAAAATAACAAAAAAATTATATTTATATCTATATCTATATATCTAATGTGTAAAGATATGAATAGTCAAAAAGACCATTAACAAAACTCTTCAATGTTAACATATATTTCTTCAACAACTTCATCCTATTGTAATATTTTATATTGCTCTTCCACAAAATATTGAATTTCTCTTGGTCCTTGTTAGCTGTTTGTTTATGGATAAGATTAGCTAAAAATATTTATAAAACATCAGCAAACAAATTCATAACAGAAACATATTGTGTATTCAAAATTTTACAAGAATGTAAACAGTCTGATGATCCTGGTCAAAATTTATTAGTACTGTATTAAATTATTTCTATTTGTCATCTTATTAAAACATTCATGTAACTGCATGGATGAAGAGATATTTTGCTTGTACCATTGAGGAGTCTAGAATTAAACTTTCAATGGACTTACTAAGGGCTATGCAGCTAAAAAGCTGGCAGATTTACAAACTAAACTCTGGATTTCACAGTCCAAATCAGCACACTTTTTTTTTTCTACAGAATAAGTTATTTCCGTAAGTGCTATTCATAACAAAATTCTCTAAAATTGGAATATGCATGGGGATTTGTATGATACAGTTTGAAGGATAACACTACATTTTTGTTGTTATTTGTGCACATTAGCTGCCCTTAAAAACACATACAGGGAGCAGTTGTAGCTCACGGTTAAGAGTGCCTGCTTCCCATGTTAAAGGTCCTGGGTTAAAAAAAAAATATGTTAAAACACAGGTCTAAAACATATTTGATGGCTTCTAATTACTATGTGGATTTCTAAAATCATATGCTTGGAAATGTTTCAGATCACTTGTCATTAAATAAAGGATGGCTCCACAGAAATTCAAACTAATTAAAACATGCTACTGGATTTAGAGACTAAGTACCCAAATAGGAAAGAAAAAAAGATAGTTATATTTTAACATCATAGCCATTTCAATTACCTGGAGCTCTCTCTCTTCTGCATGACTCTAATGAAAGCATTTTTCACCTCTTTGTTCCTAAGATTATAAATGAGAAGATTCAGCATAGGGCTCATCATAGTATAAAACACAGAAACAACTTAATCCTTTCCCAAGGTGTAGGAGTTCTTTGGTTTTAAATAAGTAAAAATCATGGTGCTGTAAAAGATAGTGACCCCGAGGAGGTGAGAGCTACAAATAGAGAAGGCTTTGCACTTTCCTGAAGAGGAATTAAGTTTCAAGATAGTAAACAGAATGGACATGTAAGACAAGAGATTGTGGTAAGAGACAGTACTACATTTAAACTAGCAAAAATGAGTATCCTGATTTCAGTGTCATGAATGTCAGTGCAGGACAGGGCTAAAATTTGCATTAAATCACAGAAAAAGTAAGAGGTTATATTGGAGTTGAAGAAATGCAACCTGTTCATGTAAAGAACAATAACTAATGATTCAGTAAAACCAATCATTTAGGACCCAGTGATGAGGGCACTGCAGAGTCTCATGGACGTAACAATAGAGTATTGAAGAGGATTGCAGATAGCCATATAGCTGTCATAAGCAATTGAAGAGAGAAAGAAAACTTCACTGACAATCAGGAAGACAAAAAAATACATCTGGATGAATGTATGTCCATGAATGAAATAGACTTGTTGGAAGTCAGTAAGTACTCTAAGGATTAATGTGTGATGACTGCTGAGTAACAGAGGTCAAGGAATGACAGGTGCCTGAGGAAAAAATACATGGGGGTGTGAAGGTGGAGATCCAGGTGAATTATCAGTATCATTCCTGCATGCCCCAGCAATGTAACAAGGTATACTAGGAGAAATAAGGTAAAGAAGATCTGTTAGATCTCGTCAGAGTCTATCAATCCCATCAGTATAAGGTGAGGCATATTTGTATTATTCCTACTTCCCATAGAATTCAAGTGTTTAAACTGTTGAGAAATCAATGTGATAATTAGCATGAATGACTTCATAACATTTTTTGTTTATACAAATGATCTGGCCATTTTTCTAAAAAATAAATTAGGTTAGTTCTTCTAGAAATTCATAATAGTTGGCCAAATATGAATGAAAAAATCTTAGTTTGACTTCCAAATGTAAATTTGGTATAAATCAACCTTCAGATTTATATGGTGGAAATGTATATTTCTATAAAAGAATGAATAAAGTGATGTTATAAATACTTCCCTTCTTTAACACATTTTCCAGACTAAAAATTATACGATAGTTATTACTATTGTACACATATTTTAGTTGAGAAAAAGGACACAGAAAGTTAAATAACTTATCCAGAGTCACAACCATTAGGTATTGTTGATTCTGTGATTCCACCTAGATTGATTGAGTCCAGTGGTCATGCTCATAATACAGTATTACTACTGATATTTAATATAAAAAAAAGAACTACTTATATAATATGCAACAATAGTTTTAATGTATCATTTACAGTTCTTTTGTATCCAAATAACAGATACAAATATTACTTATGTAATACAAATAACAGATCAGAAATTAAAACCATAGGTGTATTTATATTGTAGACCACACGTTACTATTAATTTCCCAGAGACAGATTATATAATCGAAATTCTTCCAAAAATTATGTTCTCAATAAATGTTCATAGCTTAATGACTCTGATTCCATCCATTCTATATTTCCATTTCTATAAATGCTGGCATTACTTAGCTAAGGCTTACATGATAGGTTCAGGTATATGCTTAACTTTCTAATAATATCCCCATTTTCTGAGATAAAATAAAAAGCTCTTACATTGAGATTAGTGCTCACTATGAGTCAAAGTGGGTGAAAAACTTCTTCCAGGATTATATGTCTAGAAATTTGTCAACTTCAACTTTTTCTCCCAAATGAAATGTTTTAACCATATCAGAATCCTGAGATACGTGAGATACAAAATGTTTCCTTTGAGATAATTTATGTTAAATATTTTATACATGTATTTTTATTTTTTATTTTTTAGGTAAAATAAATAATGTAATTATTTTGTTCAGGTCCTGGTCAAATAGAAATTTCTCCTGGAAAATATGTCTCACAAGTATTCCAGGTAGCTACTGTGAATAGAAGCAGAGAAGAGTATCCCTTCCCTTTAACCTTGATGATGCCAGGTAACCTCTTATATTAAGATTGCTGATAATGAAATATGTGGTCATCTCTGGGACCAATTTCCAATGAAAATTGCTTGGTATGATGCAAAGGATAAAGGTTCAAGGACAAATGTATCCATATTAGGTTAGTAGCGGACAGTTCCTTTCCGCTTAGAACCACATAATGATGGGAAGCATATTTTTGGTATTATTCTATTTCATGACTGTGTAAAAGAATAGGTATTCCTAAAGAAATATTCAATTGCTCATAGCTGAAAGGGCAGATCATTAACCACCAAGGATGGAATAGCACATTTTTTCCAATGAAACATTTTTTTATTTTTAAAAGTGTGATAATATTATAGCATTAAATATTGTTTATTATGCAAATATTATTATACATAGAAATTCAAAGCAGCAAAGGAAAACCATTCATAAGTGTTTTTATTCTATAGATGTATGTTCTTCCAAGTATTTTCCTTTGTGCATATAAAGAATATTTATATACATATTTATATGTTTATATAATTTTGTCACTGAATTTTCAGTAATATCTTTATTTTATTATTAAATATTTACAATACCCCTTGACCTCTGTCACAATAGAATTTTGTAAAACCCACAATTTGATGTATTTTAATTTGGTGCGGTATATCTAACTTCTTGGAATGAGTGTGCATCAGGAGATTAATGGATGTTTTTGAGGAAATCATAGTGGCGTTTCTCAAGTAAGGTTTGGGAATGTCAACTAATTCACTGACACATCAGATGTAATGTGCTTAACCACAGTAATGTTTGTGCAGTCTGTTTTATTAGTTTAGTCCAACGGCTTTTATTATATTAAAAGAAAGGTGACAGAAGAATTTAAAATCAATGCTGAGATGAGTAAAGTTTCTATAATTATATTAATGACCAAAATCTTACTTCATATAACTTCATTTATATACAACCAAGTGAAATGAACTAACATGATTTTTTAATTAATTATGGATAATGAATCTTTTTCACATATATTTGGAAGAAAACCGTACAAGAAATACTGTTTTTCCAGCAGAACTTCAGAAGAGAATTTGATGGTATGAATCAAGGAATCACAAAATGATGTATTATATATTTGATAAAATTGTGAATGTACAATTCTTCAATTCATCAAAAATTCAATTATACTGAGATAACCACATTAGGGGTTTAAAATGCCAGCATCAATTTATTTCACAGTAGTTGATATTGAGGTTTAAGATGTTCTATGTAATTTCCACTACAACAGTGTATGCTTACTCTTTACAAAATTTCCATGAGGGAGTTTTTCTTCCCATTATTGAAATAAAGTTTTTATAGATTTTAACTGTACTACAATATAAGTAATAGTCAAAGAAAGAAAAATTTAAAAAAAATTATGAGTAAATTTTTGGTTAATTTTTATTGTTAGTATTCCAGTAAACATCTCTCTATATAGCATCTGCTATATATAGCAGAAGATTAGGAGTAAGAAACAGAAAGAAAACATGACTTATTTGCCCTATATTTCAACAAAATTAAACCTTTATCCCTGATATTTATTCAATAACATTTTAAAAAATTCTATTCCTCCTCTAAATTCTCTCAATCTTTTTTGAAGTTCTGCTTGGGAATTTTATACATTTTTTTGAAAAACCGGCTCTTGTTTTTTGTACTGTCTTTCATAATTCTGGAATACAGAGGTGTGTTTTATCAAATGGCATAACATTGCACAGGTTTATTTATATATTTATATTTATAGGTATATCTTTTTATAGCCTCAATATTCATCTATTTCTTTTCTTAATTTTTTCTTTATTGCAGATCTTGTGGGTTTACAGAACAATTATATATAAAAGAAAAGATTGGTATACACAGTCCCATCCTCCAAAACTTGCATTGGTATGAAACATTTGTTACATTTGATAATGGCACATTTTTATAATTATACTATTAACTAAAGTTCATGATTTATCTTAGAGTTCACTGTGTAGTGGAGTTTCACAGACTTTTTAAAACAATTTCTTCTGTTACCATATATGCAATCTAACATTTCCCCTTACAATTACACATTTAGATACATATTTCAGTGCTGTTAATTGAGTTCACAGTATTGTGCTACCATTATCCTCATCCATCAGCAATATTTTTCTACCACTCCAAATAGGAACTCTTTACATTTTCAACCTTAACTTCCCATTTTCTATCCTCCTTTTTGTTAACCTATGTTCTAGATTCTTACTCTTTGAATTTGCTTATTTTAATTTTTTCAAATCAGTGAGAGCATACAATATTTGTCTTTTTGTTTCTGACTTATTTCACTCAACCTGATGTCTTCAAGTTTAATCCATGTTGCCTCATGTATCAAGACTTCATTCCTCTTCACAACTTAATAATATTTCATTGTATTGTAATTATACACCATATTTTATTCACCCATTCATTGATTGATGGACACTGCCCTTGTTTCCATCTTTTGACTGTGAATAGTGATGCTATGAACATCGAAGTACAAATATCTGTTTGAATCCCTACTTATTCTTTTGGGTATACCTATTATTTGGATTGCTTAGAAATATGGTATTTCTATACTTTTGGATGAATCATCCAACTGTCTTCCACAGAGCAGATCTACCATTTTACAATGCCACCAGCAATGAATGAGGGTTACTATTTCTACACATCCTCTCCAACACTTGCTCTTTTTTGTTTTATTTTATTTTTTTAATAGCAGACACTTCATGAGTGTGAAATGAGACCCCATTGTGTTTTCGATTTGCATTTCCCTATTGCCCTATAATGTTAAGCATCTTTTCTTGTGCTTTCTGACCATTTGTATTTTTGTATATCTTTTTTGAAGAGATTTTTATTCAAGGTTTTTGCCCATTTTTTAATGGGGCTGTTTGTTGCTAAGTTGGTTTATACATTCTGGATATTAATCTTTCTTCGATATATGGTTTCCAAATATTTTCTCCATTTGTGTTGTCATATTGTTTTCATGATAAAGTACACTGAGGCACAAAAGTTGTTTTTTGTGCTTTGGGTGTAAAGTGTAAGAAACCATTGCCTAGAACAGGAAAGTGCTGCACATCATCCAGAAGGGATGCAGACAGAGAGACAAAGAGACCAAAGGAAAACCATGAATTGCTCACCCCTGTGGCTGGGAATATACCTCACTCTCAAGGCAAATAGCCTAGATAAAACCCCTGGAGCACTGCAGCCAACTGAATGGGAAAAAACTTTCCCTAGGACGAAGAGGGGTCTCATGGATTGGGGAGAATGGTTGCTTTTCAGTGTGTTTGGCAACCTGAGCCCCCTTTAAATCTCAGAAAAGACCCCAACCAGCACTGAAGTGGCCACAGGGAGAGGAGAGGGGGGATCTGATCAGGCAGGCTATCATACCCAGCTACCCTGGGGGAGAGAAGAACCAGGTCAGTGAGGAGGCAGAAGGAGACTAAGCAACCTGGCTCTGGCAAACTGTTATAAGCCCAACTCATCTGAGGAAACCAGGGTTAAAATTTAACATCCTAAGTTAATAGGTCATATTTGGTTTGATGCTAAAGACTTCAATAGTATGCACATACACTTTTATGATACCCCTTTTCCACCCTCCTTTTTTGTACTTGTTGAAAGTACAAAATGGGTACACTTATATCTGCATATGCCCAAAAGTTAGAATTATCATTACTTTTTATTTATTTGTATTTTATCACCTTAGGAATTAAGAAATGGAGGTATAAACCAAACAATAACTTACAATAATATTGGTGACTATATATACACAAATGGTTACCTTTATTTCATGTCTTTATTTCTTTATGCTGATTTGCAGCTCTGTCTTGTCCCATTTCTTTTCAGTCTGATGAGCTCCCTTTAGCATTGCTTGTAGGGCAAGGTTAGTTGTATGAATTCCCTGGGCTTCATCTGATAATGTTTTAATCTTTCCTTATTTTTGAAGGAAAGCCTTACCAGGCATAAAATTCTTGGCTGGCAGTTGTCTTCTTTCAGCATGTTAAGTATTTCCTCCATGGTTTCTGTTAAGAAGTCATCACTCAGTCTAATTTGGTACTCCTTTGAATGTAACACATTGCTTTTGTCTTGTATCTTTCAGAACTCTCCCCTTGTCCATATTTTTTAAAGATTTATTTATTTACTTTATTTTACTTTACTTATACCCCTCTCTCCCAGATGGTTCTTTCAACTGTGTCTTCATTGTTTGCTTGACTCCTCTAGGAGGCACCAAGAACAGAAACTGTGAGCTCTCACATGAGAGGTGAGTGCCCAATGGCCTGAGCCACATATGCTCCCCATGGGCTGCAGCATCTCCTGGCATGTGGCAATTGCTCTTTTCAGCAGGGACAGCATCCAACTCATTGTTGTGGAAGGTGGCGTCTAACTCATGGTGGGAGACAGCTAATAGTTCACTGTGGTGGAGGGAACATCTGCTCATCTTCTTTTAGGAGGCACCATAACCTGAACACAGGACCTCCCTTTTGGTAGGTGGGCACCCAAATACTTTAGACACATCTGCTTCCCTGTCCCTCACATTTGATAGTGTAATAAATATATAATGGGTCATATTTTTTCTCCACATTTTTCCTGTTTGGTGTTCTTTGAGCTTCATGGATGTGCATATACATGTATTGTGCTAAGTTTGGAAAGTTTTCTACCATTATTTATGCCATGTGGTTCAACATAATAAAATCAATTAATGTAGTAAACCACATTAATAAAGAATCTAAGCCCTAATCTTAAACATAATTTAATCAAAGACATCCCAGCTGAATTTAATAAAATCAAAGGGGATCAAAACAAGATGAACAGCACAGTTTAAAAACATAATTTCTCTTTTTTTAATTCATAAATAATCTAAAATTGCATGGGAATTAATGTCCCATGGGTTTTATTTTGACCAGTACAAGATCACAGTTGGCAGACAATTTTTTTCCTATCTTATTTCATTGGAAACTTGTTCTTTGCTGATGTATCTTTATTATTATTATTATTATTATTATTATTATTATTATTATTATTGAGTTGGGTTATCTCTTCTGAATGAAAGTGTGACAAATGATATGTGAGTGTGTCTATGGAATTTTGAGCCTAATCCCTTTTTGTTCCTCTTTTATTTAATGAGGATTCATATATAGTTTGAGTAAAACAAATATTGTAGCTAATTATGTGGAATGACAATATAATGTGTAAACTTTGGTGAAATTATTTTATTGAAAATTAGTAAATGAGAGAAGTACAGATTAGTTAAGGATATTGAGATGGGCTGATTATCTGTATTATCTGAATATGTCCAAAATAATCACTAAGGAATTTACAGAGGGAAAAAAGAGGCAGAGGTATCAGAGGCAGAGAAGGAAATATGATGAAAGAGGTAGGTTGGAATGATGTGTTGGTTGGCATGAAGGGGTCCATAAGCCAAGGAATAAGGACATCCTGTAGAAGGTGGAAAGGAAAGGAATGCAGTGTGCTGATACCTTGAGTGTTAGTGCAGCAAACCCATTTTAGATTTATGTCCTCCAGATTTGTGAGATAACTTTGTTTTGGTATAAGCCACTAAATTTGTGGTAATTTGTTTCAGCAGCGATAAGTAACTAATTCATGAGACATAATAATTACTTTTAGAAAATTAATATGTGAAAATCAAGTTAAAAGGAAAAAATGTTATAGTTTTCTCTCTTGACCTCACTTAACAGAACATATATTATTGTTAATATTGCAAGGTGAGTTTAGCACTATTGTTTCAATTCTCTTCACATAGCCAAAGGCAAGGAGAATCATTTTATTACTGGGAAATATACTTCCCTAATGGTAAATGTATTTGCTGGTGAAACCAAATGTGCCCCTAATAAATTAAAATCAAACAATGACACACAAAAATCAAAAACATAAAAACCTGACAAGCTAATGTAATCAAATTATTGCCAATTTTGTATCTTGAGACCAGAAAAAAACCATCATATATTTTGACTTTTCTGATTTCAGCTCTTCTATTTATTCTTGACCATAAGTAGAAATTCACACATTGACATGAGACTCACAGTTATAGGTTTTGGTTTGTTTTTCACCTGACTGGAAATATCAGAAATGTAGTTAATTACAAGCCTCCATCTTTATTTTGCATGCCATGCCCACTTTCTCCCAATTCACCTCATGTTGAAAACATTTTACAT
This sequence comes from Tolypeutes matacus, assembly GCA_026826555.1. Taxonomy (NCBI): domain Eukaryota; kingdom Metazoa; phylum Chordata; class Mammalia; order Cingulata; family Chlamyphoridae; genus Tolypeutes; species Tolypeutes matacus. The sequence continues at coordinate 1,144,730 of JAKSZT010054430.1, read as the reverse complement.
GTATACAGATGTTTCACATGACTATCAGGTCCTTGAGAAATCACTGCACTTTTAGGAAAATTACTTTTTTCTTTTTTTAAAATTTTCATATCAGAGCATACTAATTAAAATGCCAGAAGAAGTATATTTGAATTTATGGTTTCATAACAAAGGGAATTCTATACAATAACGTCTAGCATAATAATATTTTATGATAAAATGTTAATTCTATGCCATATTTGAAAGCACATAAATATTTTGCTTGGGTGGAATAAAAATGATAAAATGTAGAATCATTGTATGGTTTTTCTCAGAATGTTGTGCCATACCTATTTCCATGCATTTTGAAGATTTCTTGTGCTTAGTTTCTATTTTCCCTTTAAGTTTTATTTTTCTGTGATATAAATTGACTTTAAAGAGTAAGATAACAATATGCTTATAAAAGATTGTGAAATAGATGTAAAAAGGGTATAATTAAAAATAAAAAACATTAAAACCTTTAGTAATTAACAAAAGACAGGAAAGACAGAGAAAATAATCTTGCTATTAGTGCCTTATTTAGAAATTACAATTTATTATGTGGTATTTATTTAATTTAAAATTATTATTTATTCCATATATTTGATTTAATTTTATAATTGATATATTTTTATATATTGAACTATTTGTTGGGTATTTTGGGTTAGAATAAAATGCTTTAAATTGTTCCCATTAAAATTAAATTAAAGTAATGTAGATATTTATTACCTCTTCATTCATAAGCAGGATTTTCAGAAGTAAATTTAAATCTTAAATAAGAAAGCTGTATTTGTAAATTTGCATTATTTGAAAAAGTGGCAAGGTTTATTTAGGAAACTCTTCAGTAACATCCTTGCCCTATTAAATGAGATGGCTCATCATTGGTATCAATAAATTATAAAATACCCAGGCTATTTTATCAGTATCTAATGAGATATTGGCCCTTGGTTGCAAACTGAATACGTACAAGTAAAGGAATGGTGTTTCAATTCTACCTCACACCATATACAAAAATCAACTCAAAATGGATCAAAGATTTAAACAAAACCAGTAAAAGAAACATTGGTAACAACATTTGTAACCTGAGATTTGGTAGTGATTTCTTAGATATGACAACAAAAGCAAGAGCAACAACAAAAATAGAAATGATGGATTTCATCAAAAAATTTTTTAAAATGTGTACTTCAAAAGACATTATCAAAAATGAAATGAAAACAGACATAATGAAAAAAAATCAATTAGTAACTATATATCTGATATTTCTGATAAAAGTTTAATATCCAGAATATATAAAGAACTGCTACAATTCAATAACAAAAAGACAAATCAATTTTATAATGTACAAATGATTAAAAAGACATTCCTCCAAAGCTATACAAATGGTCAATAAGCACCAGAAGAGATTTTGAACCTCACTGTTCATCAAGGAATTGCAAATAAAAACCACAATGAGATACTACATCACACCTACAGCTTTGGGTATTATTAAAACATAGAAAATAAGAAGGGCCTGAAGTGTCAGGGAAAGCAGAAAATTTGGAACACTTATGAATTACTGATGTGATTATAAATGGTACAGTCAGGGAAGCGGCTGTGGCTCAATCAGTAGGGCTCCCGTTTACCATATGGGAGGCCCCAGGTTCGTTTCCCGGGGCCTCCTGGTGAAGGCAAGCCTGCCCGCGCAGCGTGGTTAGCTGACCCAGCGAGCACAAGCAGCAAGGGGGGGATAAATGAATAAATAAATAAAATCTTTAAAAAAAAAAATGGTACAGGCACTGTGGAAAGCAGTTTGGCAGTTCCTTAGAAAGTTGAGCATAGAATTATCACATAATCCAGGAATCTCATTTCTTGGTATTTATTCAAAGAATTGAAAGCTAGGATTTAAATAGATACAAGTATATCAGTGTTCATTGAAGCATTACCCACAATGGCTAAAAGGTGGAAGCAAACCAATTGTCCATCAATTTTTGTTTTTGTTTAACCAATTGGTTAAACAAAATGTGGTAAAAACATTCAATGAAATACTGTTCAGTCATAAAAAAGAATGAACTTTTGATATATATTATTACATGTATTAACCTAGAAGACATCATACTGAGTCAAATAAATCACACAGAAATAGATGAATATTACGTAGTCTCTCTTCTTAAATGAAATACCTACAACAGACAAATTCATAGAGAAATATAGTAGATTGCAGATTACCAGGGACCTGGGACATAAGGGTAATAGGGGATTATTGCTATCTTGTTACAGTGTTCCTGTTTGGGGAGATGAAATATTTTGGGTAATGGATATTGGGGATGATGAGAGAATAATCTGAATGTAATTAATATCAATGAACTGCACACTTGAAAGATATACATATATATATCCATGTTTATGTGTTGGATGCTTGGTATGTATGTGTCTATCTTTGTTTACAAGTGTCGTTATAACATATACCATTCAATGTCTCTGTCTCTTCCAAGCTTCTCCTCTGGTTTCTCTTCTGTATGCAATTTCCTTAGCTTATGGAGACTTCAGAAATAGTGGATTAATTCCACACCCATTCAGTTTGGCAATACCTTAGTTAATAACAACTTAAAAGTCCTATTACATATGGTTCACACCCAATGGGACCAGGGGTTAAGACTGAACATGTCTTTTGTGAGTGATAACATTCAATCCCAAGATAGATATTTATATATTTATACATATATATGTGTGTGTGTGTGTGTGTGTGTGTGTATATATATATATATATATAAATGTATGTATCCACAGATATCTTGATTTTTTACTAGTTAAAATATTATATCTTTACTGTCAAAATAAAAATCAGATGTCAATGAGACATAAGCTATAATTATTCATCCACTAAATTTCTATTGCTACATCATAATTTTGCATGGCATTTTTCACTTCTGCATTCCTCAGGGTATATTTAAGAGAGTGAAGTAAGGATGTCCCAATTGTATATAATACAGCCACGATTTTCTCCACTGGAAATGTGGTTAGTGGGTGAGTATATATAAATATAATTGAAACAAAAACACAACAACCACAACAAAGTGGGATGTACAGTTGGAGAGAGTTTTTCACCTTCCTTCTGTAGTGTGGTTACTCAGGGAATATAAAATAACTATATAGGAGATAAATAGGATTATGAAACATACCATGCATATGGCCCCACTATTGGACACAACTAGCAAATTTATGACATCAGTGTCCATTCAGGCAAGTTTCAACAACGGCTGCAAGTCACAGAAATAGTGATCAATCACATTAGGACCACAAAAGGGCAGGCACAAAACCAAGAAATGTTGTGCTGCAGAATGGACACATGATCCTACCCAAGCTACAATTACTAATGCAGTGCAGATATGCTGGCTTACGATGGCCATGTACTGCAGGGGTTTACAAATTACCACATAACAGTCAAAGGCCATGAGGAGGGAGGAGCACAAAGATCTCCATGCACCCAAAGAAATGGACTGAAATGATCTGAGTCATGCACTCATTGTAGGAAATGATCTTTTTCTGAGCACGGAAATCTACAATCAAGCTGGGGCCTTGGTTGTAGAGAAACAGGGAACAGCAAAGGACAGGTAGAAGAGAAAGAAGTAAATGGGTCTCCAAAGTCTCCAGCTTGCCTAACTAGTCACCATAATGAGAAAGTTCTCCAACAGAGTTGCAAGGTAAAGAATCAAGAAGATCCCAAATATTGCTTTCTGCTTTCCAGCATGCTGTGTCAACCCCTACTGAATGAATTCAGCACATTCTTATTCATCACCATATTTTAACCTGCAAAGAGAAGAAAAAAATCCACATCTTGGTGAGATCACAAGGTTCAACATTGAAGTCCTTGGTTCTGGCTCTATAATCTGATTTTTTCTAAATGCCATAGGTGTTTACGAGAAACTTATGGAATTTTTGTAATTCTGCAGATGCCCAGATCTCTCTCATATTTATTTATTGATTCAGAACCCCACTGGGTTGGACCAAAACATTTGTATTTTCTAACAAACAGAGAATGATTTTTACATATTTTGCTTCCTGCCATGACTGAGAAATGCAGAGCTTGTCCTTTCCTTGGCAAATGACTTAATAGATTTGAAACTTGACTTTCTATTTTTAAAAAAACACTGAGTTTAAATAACCACCATATGTCATTCTGGTCTTTTTGTAAGAATGTTTCAAAAAATGCTTTTACATCCATACAGATACACATATTTATTTATTTGTGTGCTTTAGAATTTGAAAAACACTGTTCCAATATAAAGAAACATTAATATTTTTGAAAAATCCCTCCTGAAGAAAATATATATGAATAATTTCACTCATTTTTCTCTTTATTTTATCTGGCAGCTTACAATCTTGGCTGGAATATGCTATTGAAAATCTGTTTTTACTTTTACCTTTGCCTGAAGATGTCAGCTACATTAAAACCTCTGACAAAAAAATACATTTGGATAATACTTTGATTTATTAAAATGTAGTAAAACTATTCTTTAACTTACTCTTGATTTTATCCCGTTACTCAGGTTTACATAGAATATTGTGCTTCTCTTCTTATGAATTAAAATTGATACATAATGACTAATATTACTATCACCCAAATCATGTTTTATATATATATATATATATATATATATATATATATATCTTTATACTGAATGCCACAGATTTCTTCTAAAAACATTTGAAAGATATAGTATAATCCCAAAATATAATTTTTAACTTTTCCATTTTAAATATTTGTTCATTTTCACATACAATTCATGTAGCTTAAATAATCAGAAAATATTATTTTGAATCAGATTTTCACTTAAAATTATTATAAGCAGCTTTCTCATGTTGTTATAGTTTTCATATTTTATGACCAATTTAATGGTGAGATAATTAATATATTTTAATAAAAACATTTATTTGACTACTTTTCCGTTGAGGCATTTATATTCTCTCTAATTTTTACCCTCATTAATAATCCTACAAACATGTATAGAATAATTTTCCAAGTGCAATGTTGCCGCATTTGCTGGAATTTTCATTGTTATTAATATGTATTAAAATTATTTTTCAATATTGTGTACCCTTTTGTTAACTATATTTTATTACAGAAAGATACATGATTGTGATAATAATTCCAGATGAGGAGAAAAATGGGAGAAAAGAAATAAAAATATCTTTCCCAATTTTTTGAATTGATATTCTTATGCTCCAGATATAACCACTTTGTTTCTTATATATCCTTCCAGAAATTTTCTATAAGTATATTTGCATATGTTTTATATGAATATATTTTATAATATACAAGATAGGCCAATGTTTCAAGGATGATTTTGCAAAGAAACTGATACATATGTAAAATACAGGCTATCTTGTGATGTTATCTTTTTATCTCAGGTTAATAGCAATAAAAATATATTTTTATTATTTTCATTTACAGGTATTACCAAGAAAATTTTGTATTTTATACACTTCTTTCAAAAATGTTTGCCTTCATTTTTTCAGCTCATCTCTTTGAAGTGTAATTTTACATAAGATGACTATTAATTCAGGAAAATAATTATTACATATCTTAGATAAGATTTCGCTACTGGAGCTAGATGGCATGAGTTCAAATCCCAGCTCACTACTTACTAGCTGTGTTCTTGGCCAAGCTTGTTAAGATATAATCATGTATACTGTGCTGATTAATGAAAAAATATCTGGCTCAGAGTAAACAGCATGCATGTCTCAGCCTTTGCTTTTACAAGTACTATAAAATGCTTTCTCTTTCTGTGTTTGTATTTGTCTTCTACTGTCACTGCTTCTCTTTTTTAGATTATCTAGTCAATTTTCCCATTGTAATTTATTTCATGTTTTCAAAATAAATAATATTATATGAATGCCATTTTTCTACATAATGCCACATTTATCTTTTGTTTTAAATATTGAATTAAAATAAGCTGGAGATATTGTGAGGAATGGGTGAAAATGATCCTCTCTTATTAAAATCTTAAGGGAGTTTTAAGATAAATGTAGATAGGGCCATTCATTCTTTAAGGCACCAGGTAAGAGGTGTTAGAAGAGTAGAAAACATATGCCAAGAATAGTACAGATACTTAAAATACAGATTGGACAGTAAGGAGTTCAAAATTTGTAAGAGATGAGCTACAAATTTAAGTGAAAAACATCAGGTTTCAAACCAGGTTCTCTGTGACACAAAAATTCAGAAACTTTGATGAGAGCTGTGAGCACAGGTATCAATGGCTAGAGTCTGAAGCCACACTTCCTAGAGTGAACCCCACTCCCCCCTTCCATTCAACAGTATTCGTCATTTAACAAGATCCTTGATATCTTTAAGCTTTATTTTATTAGTCTGAATACAGAAATTATAAAACAATCGACCTTTTAATGTTTACAAAATTTAAATAAATTAATATGTACAAAACATATAGTTCTTGCAATGACAGTGCTTAGTACTGGGTTTCCAATGTTTGGAAAATATTCATTAAAATTGCCCATTTACCCATAATAAAGCTTCATAACTTTATTAAAACATTAATACCCTTCTTGGGGTGTCTGAAATTATATCACTTCTGTGGATGACACTGGTTGTCCCAAGGTGAACAGAGGCTAGGATGAACATTTTTAAGCATCTTAACAAAATAAAAAAGAGACAAATGAATAAAATGTGAAGAATGGCAGCAAAACAAGGGGTCATGTGACAGGAATTAAATAGATCCTTCATTATGAAAAGTTTGGGAACCAGAGATCTGAAAAGCAGAAGAATGAGAGCATCTGAATAAGAAAAATGAAATATAACGTTTAGTGGAAATACTTTGCCACATCAAGCAAATAGATAAATATGAAACCTCTAGTTTAACAAGTCTAAAAATTCATGGTAGAAAAGCTTAGGAAAGTAAGTTCCCCTCATGGTTAAAGGCTGTATAAGCCAGGTTATGAAATTTTGAAATTATTCTATTGGCAAAATAGAAAAATTGGAGGCATAGAAAAATGAGAGCAGCTTCTATTAATATTTATTCAGTACCTAATACCTAAGAATAAACCATATTCAGATATATTTAACAGTATTTTCCAGCACTATTTTTAAGGCATATTGTCCAAAAGACTTTGAGATTAACTGTAATGATGTGACGACCATCTGGTTTTCTGTTCCCTGCACTTAGAAGCTCAGTGGATTCTTTGTGGCCTCAGCAAAATAAATAATGGCTCTGTGGACATTCCAATTATGACTCATCAGTATCTTCAGATTTGGCACTTCCTTTCTTAAAAAAGAATTAAAAGGTCTTTTAAATCTCCTTGAGACAACATCAAATTAGGGAATCCAAAGATTCCATCTCTTCATAAAAGCCTTACTATACCTCCCCAGTCACATAACTTGTTTACTACCAGCATTCTACAGTCTCTCTCTCACTTTAGTTTAATTAAAGGATGTAAGCTTTAATTATATCCTTGTTTCATTTTTGACTTAACATCTTTTTGTTCATTTGATCATAAAACATCTCTTGAGGTGAGTAAGACAAGTCAGCATTGTTCTCCTTTGTGCACTTCAGGGTAGGGTGGGAGGCAGAGTTTGACTGAGAACAACCAGTGTAGTCCAGGAACAGAACCTAAGACTTCATGCTCCCTGGCAATCTTCCTGTAACATTCCATCTCCATGCCACACATGCCTCCAACCATTCAGGTAGAGCCAAGACAATGCCAAGAATAAAAAACAGGTAAAGGGGAAGTCATTGACATAATCAGTACCTGTGCTGACTGTAGATGAATGGATGTCATCTACTTGAGAGATCAACAAAAAATTAACATTTTAAATGTGTATTTGAAAAATGATAGTGGGGAAAGGTTAGACAATGAGGGAAGGAGTAAGAACCAGAGGGAAAAAGGGTCACAGAGGTCAAGAGTCAGAGAAGGATGAAGAATCAGGAGATGTGATAGGAAAAAATGCAGAGTGCCAAAGAAAGCAAAAAACCATCTTAAGAATAAAGGTTACACTAACAGTATTTTATCCCATGATTTAATTAAAGAATTTGCTCCTCTCTCTTCCACTACACATATTATTCCTCAACACAACAAGAGAAAAGATATAGCTTTTGACCACAAGTAGTTGTGACAGTGTGTCTTAGACACCCAACAATAGTATCCAAGTATGCATTCCTATCTTCTTCCTGCCCTTAACCTTTGCAAATAATGAATCTGCACCTTTAGGGTGCTATTCCTTAGCCTCCCTTCACTGTGCTCCCTTTTTAATCATAATTGGTCTGAAACAGTTCCATACAAAGCAGAGGTCAGTGAAAGTTGTGGCTCTTGAAAATACCAAAATGTTCATATCACTGTGGGAAATATGTTCCAGGAACTTCAGGTTTCTCAGGAGACAGAATTAGATGATGGTAAGTGCCTTAAAACTTACCTTTTTTTTTTATAAACAAAGAGATGACATCCAGTAGAGAGGCTGAGGAGCAAGTTGCTACAAAAGTGTGTCCTGTGATCACAAGTTCAGAGCACAACAGAAATTTCCAACAAATATTCTCTTATTTCACAGAATAAAGAGTCCAGAAAGGCCAAATAAGCTCCTTGAAACTTACATAGCAGAAAGAGTCCAAAATAGTAGGGGTAGAAGTCTCATCACAGCCAGTCTCCCTGAATAGCTGAAAACTGCTCTGAATTGGGGTTGATAGATGTACCTCTAAGTGTCTCACTTCACTTTGAAGAAAACAGCTCATTCTATACTGTTTGAGTGGTTTTATTTACCTCAGGTGGAGCTGCTCTGCCACTGAGAATTCTTGTTATGAGAAACATCCAGGACTGCCTGTTTCTGATTTCTGGGTTTAAGGTCTGGCCATGCCTTTTAATTAGACTTAACAGCTTGTGGAAATGCACAAAGTGGAACATCAGTTGGTGGTCTGGCACACAATAGAAAAATAGGTGAGGATAACTGAAGGTCAGAGGATGACCGTTGTGGGAATTTGTGACTTTCCCAGTAAAGAAGTTGGGGGCAGGTGAAGTCTGGGTGATGGCTGCTTAACACATACTTCTCTAACTGAGGTCCTAGACTTTTTTAATATGAGTTTGTTTTAAAGATTAATCTTGTGTTCTGTATTTGCAATACGCAAATTATAAATCAGATAGATCCACTCTTGCTTGCTCTTTCACGATCTGTATGGAGGGGAAAAAAAACCATAGAGAGTCAACTCTGTAAGGCTAGAGTTAGATCTTGTAAAAGTGTGTGTGATACTGAAAGGAGGAAAATAAAGTTCTTACTTCTGTTTTCTTTCTAGAAATAAAAAAATAAAATATTCCTGATAATCTTT
>JAKSZT010054430.1:1085459-1135331 GCA_026826555.1 Tolypeutes matacus | reverse complement strand
AAAGATTATCAGGAATATTTTATTTTTTTATTTCTAGAAAGAAAACAAAAGTAAGAACTTTATTTTCCTCCTTTCAGTATCACACACACTTTTTACAAGATCTAACTCTAGCCTTACAGAGTTGACTCTCTATGGTTTTTTTTCCCCTCCCTACAGATCGTGAAAGAGCAAGCAAGAGTGGATCTATCTGATTTATAATTTGTGTATTGCAAATACAGAACACAAGATTAATCTTTAAAACAAACTCATATTAAAAAAGAAAAGCTAGGACCTCCGTTAGAGAAGTATGTGTTAAGCAGCCATCACGCAGACTTCACCTGCCCCCAACTTCTTTACTGGGAAAGTCACAAATTCCCGCAACGGTCATCCTCTGACCTTCAGTTATCCTCCCCTATTTTTCTATTGTGTGCCAGACCACCAAATGATGTTCCACTTTGTGCATTTCCACAAGCTGTTAAGTCTAATTAAAAGGCATGGCCAGACCTTAAACCCAGAAATCAGAAACAGGCAGTCCTGGATGTTTCTCATAACAAGAATTCTCAGTGGCAGAGCAGCTCCACCTGAGGTAAATAAAACCACTCAAACAGTATAGAATGAGCTGTTTTCTTCAAAGTGAAGTGAGACACTTAGAGGTACATCTATCAACCCCAATTCAGAGCAGTTTTCAGCTATTCAGGGAAACTGGCTGTGATGAGACTTCTACCCCTACTGTTTTGGACTCTTTCTGCTATGTAAGTTTCAAGGAGATTATTTGGCCTTTCTGGACTCTTTATTCTGTGAAATAAGAGAATATTTGTTGGAAATTTCTGTTGTGCTCTGAACTTGTGATCACAGGACACACTTTTGTAGCAACTTGCTCCTCAGCCTCTCTACTGGATGTCATCTCTTTGTTTATAAAAAAAAGGTAAGTTTTAAGGCACTTACCATCATCTAGTTCTGTCTCCTGAGAAACCTGAAGTTCCTGGAACATATTTCCCACAGTGATATGAACATTTTGGTATTTCCAAGAGCCACAACTTTCACTGACCTCTGCTTTGTATGGAACTGTTTCAGACCAATTATGATTAAAAAGGGAGCACAGTGAAGGGAAGCTAAGGAATAGCACCCTAAAGGTGCAGATTCATTATTTGCAAAGGTTAAGGGCAGGAAGAAGATAGGAATGCATACTTGGATACTATTGTTGGATGTCTAAGACACACTGTCACAACTACTTGTGGTCAAAAGCTATATCTTTTCTCTTGTTGTTTTGAGGAATAATATGTGTAGTAGAAGAGAGAGGAGCAAATTCTTTAATTAAATCATGGGATAAAATACTGTTAGTGTAACCTTTATTCTTAATATGTTTTTTGCTTTCTTTGGCACTCTGCATTTTTTCCTATCACATCTCCTGATTCTTCATCCTTCTCTGACTCTTGACCTCTGTGACCCTTTTTCCCTCTGGTTCTTACTCCTTCCCTCATTGTCTAACCTTTCCCCCATTATCATTTTTCAAATACACATTTAAAATGTTAATTTTTTGTTGATCCATCAAGTAGATGACATCCATTTCATAGTCAGCACAGGTACCGATTATGTCAATGACTTCCCCTTTACCTGTTTTTTATTCTTGGCATTGTCTTGGCTCTACCTGGATGGTTGGAGGCATGTGTGGCATGGAGATGGAATGTTACAGGAAGATTGCCAGGGAGCATGAAGTCTTAGGTTCTGTTCCTGGACTACACTGGTTGTTCTCAGTCAAACTCTGCCTCCCACCCTACCCTGAAGTGCACAAAGGAGAACAATGCTGACTTGTCTTACTTACCTCAAGAGATGTTTTATGATCAAATGAACAAAAAGATGTTAAGTCAAAAATGAAACAATGATATAATTAGAGCTTACATCCTTTAATTAAACTAAAGTGAGAGAGAGACTGTAGAATGCTGGTAGTAAACAAGTTATGTGACTGAGGAGGTATGGTAAGGCTTTTATGAAGAGATGGAATCTTTGAATTCCCTAATTTGATGTTGTCTCAAGGAGATTTAAAAGACATTTTAATTCTTTTTTAAGAAAGTAAGTGCCAAATCTGAAGATACTGATGAGTCATAATTGGAATGTCCACAGAGCCATTATTTATTTTGCTGAGGCCACAAAGAATCCACTGAGCTTCTAAGTGCAGGGAACAGAAAACCAGATGGTCGTCATATCATTACAGTTAATCTCAAAGTTTTTTGGACAATATGCCTTAAAAATAGTGCTGGAAAATACTGTTAAATATATCTGAATATGGTTTATTCTTAGGTATTAGGTACTGAATAAATATTAATAGAAGCTGCTCTCATTTTTCTATGCCTCCAATTTTTCTATTTTGCCAATAGAATAATTTCAAAATTTCATAACCTGACTTATACAGCCTTTAACCATGAGGGGAACTTACTTTCCTAAGCTTTTCTACCATGAATTTTTAGACTTGTTAAACTAGAGGTTTCATATTTATCTATTTGCTTGATGTGGCAAAGTATTTCCACTAAACGTTACATTTCATTTTTCTTATTCAGATGCTCTCATTCTTCTGCTTTTCAGATCTCTGGTTCCCAAACTTTTCATAATGAAGGATCTATTTAATTCCTGTCACATGACCCCTTGCTTTGCTGCCATTCTTCACATTTTATTCATTTGTCTCTTTTTTATTTTGTTAAGATGCTTAAAAATGTTCATCCTAGCCTCTGTTCACCTTGGGACAACCAGTGTCATCCACTGTAAGGATATAATTTCAGACACCCCAAGAAGGGTATTAATGTTTTAATAAAGTTATGAAGCTTTATTATGGGTAAATGGGCAATTTTAATGAATATTTTCCAAACATTGGAAACCTAGTACTAAGCACTGTCATTGCAAGAACTATATGTTTTGTACATATTAATTTATTTAAATTTTGTAAACATTAAAAGGTCGATTGTTTTATAATTTCTGTATTCAGACTAATAAAATAAAGCTTAAAGATATCAAGGATCTTGTTAAATGACGAATACTGTTGAATGGAAGGGGGGAGTGGGGTTCACTCTAGGAAGTGTGGCTTCAGACTCTAGCCATTGATGCCTGTGCTCACAGCTCTCATCAAAGTTTCTGAATTTTTGTGTCACAGAGAACCTGGTTTGAAACCTGATGTTTTTCACTTAAATTTGTAGCTCATCTCTTACATAATTTTGAATTCCTTACTGTCCAATCTGTATTTTAAGTACCTGTACTATTCTTGGCATATGTTTTCTACTCTTCTAACACCTCTTACCTGGTGCCTTAAAGAATGAATGGCCCTATCTACATTTATCTTAAAACTCCCTTAAGATTTTAATAAGAGAGGATCATTTTCACCCATTCCTCACAATATCTCCAGCTTATTTTAATTCAATATTTAAAACAAAAGATAAATGTGGCATTATGTAGAAAAATGGCATTCATATAATATTATTTATTTTGAAAACATGAAATAAATTACAATGGGAAAATTGACTAGATAATCTAAAAAAGAGAAGCAGTGACAGTAGAAGACAAATACAAACACAGAAAGAGAAAGCATTTTATAGTACTTGTAAAAGCAAAGGCTGAGACATGCATGCTGTTTACCCTGAGCCAGATATTTTTTCATTAATCAGCACAGTATACATGATTATATCTTAACAAGCTTGGCCAAGAACACAGCTAGTAAGTAGTGAGCTGGGATTTGAACTCATGCCATCTAGCTCCAGTAGCAAAATCTTATCTAAGATATGTAATAATTATTTTCCTGAATTAATAGTCATCTTATGTAAAATTACACTTCAAAGAGATGAGCTGAAAAAATGAAGGAAAATATTTTTGAAAGAAGTGTATAAAATACAAAATTTTCTTGGTAATACCTGTAAATGAAAATAACAAAAATATATTTTTATTACTATTAACCTGAGATAAAAAGATAGCATCACAAGATAGCCTGTATTTTACATATGTATCAGTTTCTTTGCAAAATCATCCTTGAAACATTGGCCTATCTTGTATATTATAAAATATATTCAGATAAAACATATGCAAATATACTTATAGAAAATTTCTGGAAGGATATATAATAAACAAAGTGGTTATATCTGGAGCATAGGAATATCAATTCAAAAAATTGGGAAAGATATTTTTATTTCTTTTCTCCCATTTTTCTCCTCATCTGGAATTATTATCACAATCATGTATCTTTCTGTAATAAAATATAGTTAACAAAAGGGTACACAATATTGAAAAATAATTTTAATACATATTAATAACAATGAAAATTCCAGCAAATGTGGCAACATTGCACTTGGAAAATTATTCTATACATGCTTGTAGGGTTATTAATGAGGGTAAAAATTAGAGAGAATATAAATGCCTCAATGGAAAAGTAGTCAAATAAATGTTTTTATTAAAATATATTAATTATCACACCATTAAATTGGTCATAAAATATGAAAACTATAACAACATGAGAAAGCTGCTTATAATAATTTTAAGTGAAAATCTGATTCAAAATAATATTTTCTGATTATTTAAGCTACATGAATTGTATGTGAAAATGAACAAATATTTAAAATGGAAAAGTTAAAAATTATATTTTGGGATTATACTATATCTTTCAAATGTTTTTAGAAGAAATCTGTGGCATTCAGTATAAAGATATATATATATATGTGTGTATATATATATGTAAAACATGATTTGGGTGATAGTAATATTAGTCATTATGTATCAATTTTAATTCATAAGAAGAGAAGCACAATATTCTATGTAAAGCTGAGTAACGGGATAAAATCAAGAGTAAGGTAAAGAATAGTTTTACTGCATTTTAATAAATCAAAGTATTATCCAAATATATTTTTTGGTCAGAGGTTTTAATGTAGCTGACATCTTCAGGCATAGGTAAAAGTAAAAACAGATTTTCAATAGCATATTCCAGCCAAGATTGTAAGCTGCCAGATAAAATAAAGAGAAAAATGAGTTAAATTATTCATATATATTTTCTTCAGGAGGGATTTTTCAAAAATATTAATGTTTCTTTATATTGGAACAGTGTTTTTCAAATTCTAAAGCACACAAATAAATAAATATGTGTATCTGTATGGATGTAAAAGCATTTTTTGAAACATTCTTACAAAAAAACCAGAATGACATATGGTGGTTATTTAAACTCAGTGTTTTTTTAAAAATAGAAAGTCAAGTTTCAAATCTATTAAGTCATTTGCCAAGGAAAGGACAAGCTCTGCATTTCTCAGTCATGGCAGGAAGCAAAATATGTAAAAATCATTCTCTGTTTGTTAGAAAATACAAATGTTTTGGTCCAACCCAGTGGGGTTCTGAATCAATAATTAAATATGAGAGAGATCTGGGGATCTGCAGAATTACAAAAATTCCATAAGTTTCTCGTAAACACCTATGGCATTTAGAAAAAATCAGATTATAGAGCCAGAACCAAGGACTTCAATGTTGAACCTTGTGATCTCACCAAGATGTGGATTTTTTTCTTCTCTTTGCAGGTTAAAATATGGTGATGAATAAGAATGTGCTGAATTCATTCAGTAGGGGTTGACACAGCATGCTGGAAAGCAGAAAGCAATATTTGGGATCTTCTTGATTCTTTACCTTGCAACTCTGTTGGAGAACTTTCTCATTATGGTGACTAGTTAGGCAAGCTGGAGACTTTGGAGACCCATTTACTTCTTTCTCTTCTACCTGTCCTTTGCTGTTCCCTGTTTCTCTACAACCAAGGCCCCAGCTTGATTGTAGATTTCCGTGCTCAGAAAAAGATCATTTCCTACAATGAGTGCATGACTCAGATCATTTCAGTCCATTTCTTTGGGTGCATGGAGATCTTTGTGCTCCTCCCTCCTCATGGCCTTTGACTGTTATGTGGTAATTTGTAAACCCCTGCAGTACATGGCCATCGTAAGCCAGCATATCTGCACTGCATTAGTAATTGTAGCTTGGGTAGGATCATGTGTCCATTCTGCAGCACAACATTTCTTGGTTTTGTGCCTGCCCTTTTGTGGTCCTAATGTGATTGATCACTATTTCTGTGACTTGCAGCCGTTGTTGAAACTTGCCTGAATGGACACTGATGTCATAAATTTGCTAGTTGTGTCCAATAGTGGGGCCATATGCATGGTATGTTTCATAATCCTATTTATCTCCTATATAGTTATTTTATATTCCCTGAGTAACCACACTACAGAAGGAAGGTGAAAAGCTCTCTCCAACTGTACATCCCACTTTGTTGTGGTTGTTATGTTTTTGTTTCAATTATATTTATATATACTCACCCACTAACCACAATTCCAGTGGAGAAAATCATGGCTGTATTATATACAATTGGGACATCCTTACTTCACTCTCTTAAATATACCCTGAGGAATGCAGAAGTGAAAAATGCCATGCAAAATTATGATGTAGCAATAGAAATTTAGTGGATGAATAATTTTAGCTTATGTCTCATTGACATCTGATTTTTATTTTGACAGTAAAGATATAATATTTTAACTAGTAAAAAATCAAGATATCTGTGGATACATACATTTATATATATATATATATATACACACACACACACACACACACACACATATATATGTATAAATATATAAATATCTATCTTGGGATTGAATGTTATCACTCACAAAAGACATGTTCAGTCTTAACCCCTGGTCCCATTGGGTGTGAACCATATGTAATAGGACTTTTAAGTTGTTATTAACTAAGGTATTGCCAAACTGAATGGGTGTGGAATTAATCCACTATTTCTGAAGTCTCCGTAAGCTAAGGAAATTGCATACAGAAGAGAAACCAGAGGAGAAGCTTGGAAGAGACAGAGACATTGAATGGTATATGTTATAACGACACTTGTAAACAAAGATAGACACATACATACCAAGCATCCAACACATAAACATGGATATATATATATGTATATCTTTCAAGTGTGCAGTTCATTGATATTAATTACATTCACATTATTCTCTCATCATCCCCAATATCCATTACCCAAAATATTTCATCTCCCCAAACAGGAACACTGTAAAAAGATAGCAATAATCCCCTATTACCCTTATGTCCCAGGTCCCTGGTAATCTGCAATCTACTATATTTCTCTATGAATTTGTCTGTTGTAGGTATTTCATTTAAGAAGAGAGACTATGTAATATTCATCTATATCTGTGTGATTTCTTTGACTCAGCATGATGTCTTCTAGGTTAATACATGTCATAATATATATCAAAAGTTCATTCTTTTTTATGACTGAACAGTATTTCATTGAATGTTTTGATCACATTTTGTTTAACCAATTGGTTAAACAAAAACAAAAATTGATGGACAATTGGTTTGCTTCCACCTTTTAGCCATTGTGGGTAATGCTTCAATGAACACTGATATACTTGTATCTATTTAAATCCTAGCTTTCAATTCTTTGAATAAATACCAAGAAATGAGATTCCTGGATTATGTGATAATTCTATGCTCAACTTTCTAAGGAACTGCCAAACTGCTTTCCACAGTGCCTGTACCATTTTTTTTTAAAAGATTTTATTTATTTATTCATTTATCCCCCCCTTGCTGCTTGTGCTCGCTGGGTCAGCTAACCACGCCGCACGGGCAGGCTTGCCTTCACCAGGAGGCCCCGGGAACCGAACCTGGGGCCTCCCATATGGTAAACGGGAGCCCTACTGATTGAGCCACAGTCGCTTCCCTGACTGTACCATTTATAATCACATCAGTAATTCATAAGTGTTCCAAATTTTCTGCTTTCCCTGACACTTCAGGCCCTTCTTATTTTCTATGTTTTAATAATACCCAAAGCTGTAGGTGTGATGTAGTATCTCATTGTGGTTTTTATTTGCAATTCCTTGATGAACAGTGAGGTTCAAAATCTCTTCTGGTGCTTATTGACCATTTGTATAGCTTTGGAGGAATGTCTTTTTAATCATTTGTACATTATAAAATTGATTTGTCTTTTTGTTATTGAATTGTAGCAGTTCTTTATATATTCTGGATATTAAACTTTTATCAGAAATATCAGATATATAGTTACTAATTGATTTTTTTTCATTATGTCTGTTTTCATTTCATTTTTGATAATGTCTTTTGAAGTACACATTTTAAAAAATTTTTTGATGAAATCCATCATTTCTATTTTTGTTGTTGCTCTTCCTTTTGTTGTCATATCTAAGAAATCACTACCAAATCTCAGGTTACAAATGTTGTTACTAATGTTTCTTTTACTGGTTTTGTTTAAATCTTTGATCCATTTTGAGTTGATTTTTGTATATGGTGTGAAGTAGAATTGAAACACCATTCCTTTACTTGTACATATCCAGTTTGCAACCAAGGGCCAATATCTCATTAGATACTGATAAAATAGCCTGGGTATTTTATAATTTATTGATACCAATGATGAGCCATCTCATTTAATAGGGCAAGGATGTTACTGAAGAGTTTCCTAAATAAACCTTGCCACTTTTTCAAATAATGCAAATTTACAAATACAGCTTTCTTATTTAAGATTTAAATTTACTTCTGAAAATCCTGCTTATGAATGAAGAGGTAATAAATATCTACATTACTTTAATTTAATTTTAATGGGAACAATTTAAAGCATTTTATTCTAACCTAAAATACTCAACAAATAGTTCAATATATAAAAATATATCAATTATAAAATTAAATCAAATATATGGAATAAATAATAATTTTAAATTAAATAAATACCACATAATAAATTGTAATTTCTAAATAAGGCACTAATAGCAAGATTATTTTCTCTGTCTTTCCTGTCTTTTGTTAATTACTAAAGGTTTTAATGTTTTTTATTTTTAATTATACCCTTTTTACATCTATTTCACAATCTTTTATAAGCATATTGTTATCTTACTCTTTAAAGTCAATTTATATCACAGAAAAATAAAACTTTAAGGGAAAATAGAAACTAAGCACAAGAAATCTTCAAAATGCATGGAAATAGGTATGGCACAACATTCTGAGAAAAACCATACAATGATTCTACATTTTATCATTTTTATTCCACCCAAGCAAAATATTTATGTGCTTTCAAATATGGCATAGAATTAACATTTTATCATAAAATATTATTATGCTAGACGTTATTGTATAGAATTGCCTTTGTTATGAAACCATAAATTCAAATATACTTCTTCTGGCATTTTAATTAGTATGCTCTGATATGAAAATTTTAAAAAAAGAAAAAAGTAATTTTCCTAAAAGTGCAGTGATTTCTCAAGGACCTGATAGTCATGTGAAACATCTGTATACATGTAAAATGTTTTCAACATGAGGTGAATTGGGAGAAAGTGGGCATGGCATGCAAAATAAAGATGGAGGCTTGTAATTAACTACATTTCTGATATTTCCAGTCAGGTGAAAAACAAACCAAAACCTATAACTGTGAGTCTCATGTCAATGTGTGAATTTCTACTTATGGTCAAGAATAAATAGAAGAGCTGAAATCAGAAAAGTCAAAATATATGATGGTTTTTTTCTGGTCTCAAGATACAAAATTGGCAATAATTTGATTACATTAGCTTGTCAGGTTTTTATGTTTTTGATTTTTGCGTGTCATTGTTTGATTTTAATTTATTAGGGGCACATTTGGTTTCACCAGCAAATACATTTGCCATTAGGGAAGTATATTTCCCAGTAATAAAATGATTCTCCTTGCCTTTGGCTATGTGAAGAGAATTGAAACAATAGTGCTAAACTCACCTTGCAATATTAACAATAATATATGTTCTGTTAAGTGAGGTCAAGAGAGAAAACTATAACATTTTTTCCTTTTAACTTGATTTTCACATATTAATTTTCTAAAAGTAATTATTATGTCTCATGAATTAGTTACTTATCGCTGCTGAAACAAATTACCACAAATTTAGTGGCTTATACCAAAACAAAGTTATCTCACAAATCTGGAGGACATAAATCTAAAATGGGTTTGCTGCACTAACACTCAAGGTATCAGCACACTGCATTCCTTTCCTTTCCACCTTCTACAGGATGTCCTTATTCCTTGGCTTATGGACCCCTTCATGCCAACCAACACATCATTCCAACCTACCTCTTTCATCATATTTCCTTCTCTGCCTCTGATACCTCTGCCTCTTTTTTCCCTCTGTAAATTCCTTAGTGATTATTTTGGACATATTCAGATAATACAGATAATCAGCCCATCTCAATATCCTTAACTAATCTGTACTTCTCTCATTTACTAATTTTCAATAAAATAATTTCACCAAAGTTTACACATTATATTGTCATTCCACATAATTAGCTACAATATTTGTTTTACTCAAACTATATATGAATCCTCATTAAATAAAAGAGGAACAAAAAGGGATTAGGCTAAAAATTCCATAGACACACTCACATATCATTTGTCACACTTTCATTCAGAAGAGATAACCCAACTCAATAATAATAATAATAATAATAATAATAATAATAATAATAATAAAGATACATCAGCAAAGAACAAGTTTCCAATGAAATAAGATAAGAAAAAAATTGTCTGCCAACTGTGATCTTGTACTGGTCAAAATAAAACCCATGGGACATTAATTCCCATGCAATTTTAGATTATTTATGAATTAAAAAAAGAGAAATTATGTTTTTAAACTGTGCTGTTCATCTTGTTTTGATCCCCTTTGATTTTATTAAATTCAGCTGGGATGTCTTTGATTAAATTATGTTTAAGATTAGGGCTTAGATTCTTTATTAATGTGGTTTACAACATTAATTGATTTTATTATGTTGAACCACATGGCATAAATAATGGTAGAAAACTTTCCAAACTTAGCACAATACATGTATATGCACATCCATGAAGCTCAAAGAACACCAAACAGGAAAAATGTGGAGAAAAATATGACCCATTATATATTTATTACATTATCAAATGTGAGGGAAAGGGAAGCAGATGTGTCTAAAGTATTTGGGTGCCCACCTACCA
The DNA here is from genome assembly GCA_026826555.1 of Tolypeutes matacus. Taxonomy (NCBI): domain Eukaryota; kingdom Metazoa; phylum Chordata; class Mammalia; order Cingulata; family Chlamyphoridae; genus Tolypeutes; species Tolypeutes matacus. The sequence goes on along the minus strand of JAKSZT010054430.1, from coordinate 1,124,344 downwards.
AAAGGGAGGTCCTGAGTTCAGGTTATGGTGCCTCCTAAAAGAAGATGAGCAGATGTTCCCTCCACCACAGTGAACTATTAGCTGCCTCCCACCATGAGTTAGACGCCACCTTCCACAACAATGAGTTGGATGCTGTCCCTGCTGAAAAGAGCAATTGCCACATGCCAGGAGATGCTGCAGCCCATGGGGAGCATATGTGGCTCAGGCCATTGGGCACTCACCTCTCATGTGAGAGCTCACAGTTTCTGTTCTTGGTGCCTCCTAGAGGAGTCAAGCAAACAATGAGGACACAGTTGAAAGAACCATCTGGGAGAGAGGGGTATAAGTAAAGTAAAATAAAGTAAATAAATAAATCTTTAAAAAATATGGACAAGGGGAGAGTTCTGAAAGATACAAGACAAAAGCAATGTGTTACATTCAAAGGAGTACCAAATTAGACTGAGTGATGACTTCTTAACAGAAACCATGGAGGAAAAAAGGCAGTTGGTTGAAATACTTAACATGCTGAAAGAAGACAACTGCCAGCCAAGAATTTTATGCCTGGTAAGGCTTTCCTTCAAAAATAAGGAAAGATTAAAACATTATCAGATGAAGTCCAGGGAATTCATACAACTAACCTTGCCCTTCAAGCAATGCTAAAGGGAGCTCATCAGACTGAAAAGAAATGGGACAAGACAGAGCTGCAAATCAGCATAAAGAAATAAAGACATGAAATAAAGGTAACTATTTGTGTATATATAGTCACCAATATTATTGTAAGTTATTGTTTGGTTTATACCTCCATTTCTTAATTCCTAAGGTGATAAAATACAAATAAATAAAAAGTAATTATAATTCTAACTTTTGGGCATATGCAGATATAAGTGTACCCATTTTGTACTTACAACAAGTACAAAAAAGGAGGGTGGAAAAGGGGTATCATAAAAGTGTATGTGCATACTATTGAAGTCTTTAGCATCAAACCAAATATGACCTATTAACTTAGGATGTTAAATTTTAACCCTGGTTTCCTCAGATGAGTTGGGCTTATAACAGTTTGCCAGAGCCAGGTTGCTTAGTCTCCTTCTGCCTCCTCACTTACCTGGTTCTTCTCTCCCCCAGGATAGCTGGGTATGATAGCCTGCCTGATCAGATCCCCCCTCTCCTCTCCCTGTGGCCACTTCAGTGCTGGTTGGGGTCTTTTCTGAGATTTAAAGGGGGCTCAGGTTGCCAAACACACTGAAAAGCAACCATTCTCCCCAATCCATGAGACCCCTCTTCGTCCCAGGGAAAGTTTTTTCCCATTCAGTTGGCTGCAGTGCGCCAGGGGTTTTATCTAGGCTATTTGCCTTGAGAGTGGGGTATATTCCCAGCCACAGGGGTGAGCAATTCATGGTTTTCCTTTGGTCTCTTTGTCTCTCTGTCTGCATCCCTCCTGGATGATGTGCAGCACTTTCCTGTTCTAGGCAATGGTTTCTTACACTTTACACCCAAAGCACAAAAAACAACTTTTGTGCCTCAGTGTACTTTATCATGAAAACAATATGACAATCAACACAAATGGAGAAAATATTTGGAAACCATATATCGATGAAAGATTAATATCCAGAATGTATAAACCAACTTAGCAACAAACAGCCCAATTAAAAAATGGGCAAAAACCTTGAATAAAAATCTCTTCAAAAAAGATATACAAAAATACAAATGGTCAGAAAGCACAAGAAAAGATGCTTAACATTATAGGGCAATAGGGAAATGCAAATCGAAAACACAATGGGGTCTCATTTCACACTCATGAAGTGTCTGCTATTAAAAAAATAAAATAAAACAAAAAAGAGCAAGTGTTGGAGAGGATGTGTAGAAATAGTCACCCTCATTCATTGCTGGTGGCATTGTAAAATGGTAGATATGCTCTGTGGAAGACAGTTGGGTGATTCATCCAAAAGTATAGAAATACCATATTTCTAAGCAATCCAAATAATAGGTATACCCAAAAGAATAAGTAGGGATTCAAACAGATATTTGTACATCGATGTTATAGCATCACTATTCACAGTCAAAAGATGGAAACAAGGGCAGTGTCCATCAATCAATGAATGGGTGAATAAAATATGGTATATAATTACAATACAATGAAATATTATTAAGTTGTGAAGAGAAATGAAGTCTTGATACATGAGGCAACATGGATTAAACTTGAAGACATCAGGTTGAGTGAAATAAGTCAGAAACAAAAAGACAAATATTGTATGCTCTCACTGATTTGAAAAAATTAAAATAAGCAAATTCAAAGAGTAAGGATCTAGAACATAGGTTAACAAAAAGGAGGATAGAAAATGAGAAGTTAAGGTTGAAAATGTAAAGAGTTCCTATTTGGAGTGGTAGAAAAATATTGCTGATGGATGAGGATAATGGTAGCACAATTCTGTGAACTCAATTAACAGCACTGAAATATGTATCTAAATGTGTAATTGTAAGGGGAAATGTTAGATTGCATATATGGTAACAGAAGAAATTGTTTTAAAAAGTCTGTGAAACTCCACTACACAGTGAACTCTAAGATAAATCATGAACTTTAGTTAATAGTATAATTATAAAAATGTGCCATTATCAAATGTAACAAATGTTTCATACCAATGCAAGTTTTGGAGGATGGGACTGTGTATACCAATCTTTTCTTTTATATATAATTGTTCTTTTATATATAATTGTTCTGTAAACCCACAAGATCTGCAATAAAGAAAAAATTAAGAAAAGAAATAGATGAATATTGAGGCTATAAAAAGATATACCTATAAATATAAACATATAAATAAACCTGTGCAATGTTATGCCATTTGATAAAACACACCTCTGTATTCCAGAATTATGAAAGACAGTACAAAAAAACAAGAGCCGGTTTTTCAAAAAAATGTATAAAATTCCCAAGCAGAACTTCAAAAAAGATTGAGAGAATTTAGAGGAGGAATAGAATTTTTTTAAAATGTTATTGAATAAATATCAGGGATAAAGGTTTAATTTTGTTGAAATATAGGGCAAATAAGTCATGTTTTCTTTCTGTTTCTTACTCCTAATCTTCTGCTATATATAGCAGATGCTATATAGAGAGATGTTTACTGGAATACTAACAATAAAAATTAACCAAAAATTTACTCATAATTTTATTTAAATTTTTCTTTCTTTGACTATTACTTGTATTGTAGTACAGTTAAAATCTATAAAAACTTTATTTCAATAATGGGAAGAAAAACTCCCTCATGGAAATTTTGTAAAGAGTAAGCATACACTGTTGTAGTGGAAATTACATAGAACATCTTAAACCTCAATATCAACTACTGTGAAATAAATTGATGTTGGCATTTTAAACCCCTAATGTGGTTATCTCTGTATAATTGAATTTTTGATGAATTGAAGAATTGTACATTCACAATTTTATCAAATATATAATACATCATTTTGTGATTCCTTGATTCATACCATCAAATTCTCTTCTGATGTTCTGCTGGAAAAACAGTATTTCTTGTACGGTTTTCTTCCAAATATATGTGAAAAAGATTCATTATCCATAATTAATAAAAAAATCATGTTAGTTCATTTCACTTGGTTGTATATAAATGAAGTTATATGAAGTAAGATTTTGGTCATTAATATAATTATAGAAACTTTACCCATCTCAGCATTGATTTTAAATTCTTCTGTCACCTTTCTTTTAATATAATAAAAGTCGTTGGACTAAACTAATAAAACAGATTGCACAAACATTACTGTGGCTAAGCACATTACATCTGATGTGTCAGTGAATTAGTTGACATTCCCAAACCTTACTTGAGAAACGCCACTATGATTTCCTCAAAAACACCCATTAATCTCCTGATGCACACTCATTCCAAGAAGTTAGATATACCGCACCAAAGTAAAATACATCAAATTGTGGGTTTTACAAAATTCTATTGTGACAGAGGTCAAGGGGTATTGTAAATATTTAATAATAAAATAAAGATATTACTGAAAATTCAGTGACAAAATTATATAAACATATAAATATGTATATAAATATTCTTTATATGCACTAAGGAAAATACTTGGAAGAACATACATCTATAGAATAAAAACACTTATGAATGTTTTTCCTTTGCTGCTTTGAATTTCTATGTATAATAATATTTGCATAATAAACAATATTTAATGCTATAATATTATCACACTTTTAAATATAAAAAAAATGTTTCATTGGAAAAAAATGTGCTATTCCATCCTTGGTGGTTAATGATCTGCCCTTTCAGCTATGAGCAATTGAATATTTCTTTAGGAATACCTATTCTTTTACACAGTCATGAAATAGAATAATACCAAAAATATGCTTCCCATCATTATGTGGTTCTAAGCGGAAAGGAACTGTCCGCTACTAACCTAATATGGATACATTTGTCCTTGAACCTTTATCCTTGGCATCATGCCAAGCAATTTTCATTGGAAATTGGTCCCAGAGATGACCACATATTTCATTATCAGCAATCTTAATATAAGAGGTTACCTGGCATCATCAAGGTTAAAGGGAAGGGATACTCTTCTCTGCTTCTATTCACAGTAGCTACCTGGAATACTTGTGAGACATATTTTCCAGGAGAAATTTCTATTTGACCAGGACCTGAACAAAATTATTACATTATTTATTTTACCTAAAAAATAAAAAATAAAAATACATGTATAAAATATTTAACATAAATTATCTCAAAGGAAACATTTTGTATCTCACAAATCTCAGGCTTCTGATGTGGTTAAAACATTTCATTTGGGAGAAAAAGTTGAAGTTGACAAATTTCTAGACATAGAATCCTGGAAGAAGTTTTTCACCCACTTTGACTCATAGTGAGTACTAATCTCAATGTAAGAGCTTTTTATTTTATCTCAGAAAATGGGTATATTATTAGAAAGTTAAGCATATACATGAACCTATCATGTAAGCCTTAGCTAAGTAATGCCAGCATTTATAGAAATGGAAATATAGAATGGATGGAATCAGAGTCATTAAGCTATGAACATTTATTGAGAACATAATTTTTGGAAGAATTTCGATTATATAATCTGTCTCTGGGAAATTAATAGTAACGTGTGGTCTACAATATAAATACACCTATGGTTTTAATTTCTGATCTGTTATTTGTATTACATAACATTGGATACAAAAGAACTATAAATGATACATTAAAACTATTGTTGCATATTATATAAGTAGTTCTTTTTTTATATTAAATATCAGTAGTAATACTGTATTATGAGCATGACCACTGGACTCAATCAATCTAGGTGGAATCACAGAATCAACAATACCTAATGGTTGTGACTCTGGATAAGTTATTTAACTTTCTGTGTCCTTTTTCTCAACTAAAATATGTGTACAATAGTAATAACTATCGTATAATTTTTAGTCTGGAAAATGTGTTAAAGAAGGGAAGTATTTATAACATCGCTTTATTCATTCTATTATAGAAATATACATTTCCACCATATAAATCTGAAGGTTGATTTATACCAAATTTATATTTGGAAGTCAAACTAAGATTTTTTCATTCATATTTGGCCAACTATTATGAATTTCTAGAAGAACTAACCTTATTTATTTTTTAGAAAAATGGCCAGATCATTTGTATAAACAAAAAATGTTATGAAGTCATTCATGCTAATTATCACATTGATTTCTCAACAGTTTAAACACTTGAATTCTATGGGAAGTAGGAATAATACAAATATGCCTCACCTTATACTGATGGGATTGATAGACTCTGAAGAGATCCAACAGATCTTCTTTACCTTATTTCTCTTAGTATACCTTGTTACATTGCTGGGGCATGCAGGAATGATACTGATAATTCACCTGGATCTCCACCTTCACACCCCCATATATTTTTTCCTCAGGCACCTGTCATTCCTTGACCTCTGTTACTCAACAGTCATCACACATTAAACCTTAGAGAACTTACTGACTTCCAACAAGTCTATTTCATTCATGGACATACATTCATCCAGATGTATTTTTTTGTCTTCCTGGTTGTCAGTGAAGTTTTCTTTCTCTCTTCAATTGCTTATGACAGCTATATGGCTATCTGCAATCCTCTTCAATACTCTATTGTTATGTCCATGAGACTCTGCAGTGCCCTCATCACTGGGTCCTACATGATTGGTTTTACTGAATCATTAGTTATTGTTCTTTACATGAACAGGTTGCATTTCTTCAACTCCAATATAACCTCTTACTTTTTCTGTGATTTAATGCAAATTTTAGCCCTGTCCTGCACTGACATTCATGACACTGAAATCAGGATACTCATTTTTGCTAGTTTAAATGTAGTACTGTCTCGTACCACAATCTCTTGTCTTACATGTCCATTTTGTTTACTATCTTGAAACTTAATTCCTCTTCAGGAAAGTGCAAAGCCTTCTCTATTTGTAGCTCTCACCTCCTCGGGGTCACTATCTTTTACAGCACCATGATTTTTACTTATTTAAAACCAAAGAACTCCTACACCTTGGGAAAGGATTAAGTTGTTTCTGTGATACTATGATGAGCCCTATGCTGAATCTTCTCATTTATAATCTTAGGAACAAAGAGGTGAAAAATGCTTTCATTAGAGTCATGCAGAAGAGAGAGAGCTCCAGGCAATTGAAATGGCTATGATGTTAAAATATAACTATCTTTTTTTCTTTCCTATTTGGGTACTTAGTCTCTAAATCCAGTAGCATGTTTTAATTAGTTTGAATTTCTGTGGAGCCATCCTTTATTTAATGACAAGTGATCTGCAACATTTCCAAGCATATGATTTTAGAAATCCACATAGTAATTAGAAGCCATCAAATATGTTTTAGACCTGTGTTTTAACATATTTTTTTTTAACCCAGGACCTTGAACATGGGAAGCAGGCACTCTTAACCGTGAGCTACAACTGCTCCCTGTATGTGTTTTTAAGGGTAGCTAATGTGCACAAATAACAACAAAAATGTAGTGTTATCCTTCAAACTGTATCATACAAATCCCCATGCATATTCCAATTTTAGAGAATTTTGTTATGAATAGCACTTACGGAAATAACTTATTCTGTAGAAAAAAAAGTGTGCTGATTTGGACTGAGAAATCCAGAGTTTAGTTTGTAAATCTGCCAGCCTTTTAGCTGCATAGCCCTTAGTAAGTCCATTGAAAGTTTAGTTCTAGACTCCTCAATGGTACAAGCAAAAAATCTCTTCATCCATGCAGTTACATGAATGTTTTAATAAGATGACAAATAGAAATAATTTAATGCAGTACTAATAAATTTTGATCAGGATCACCAGACTGTTTACATTCTTGTAAAATTTTGAATACACAATATGTTTCTGTTATGAATTTGTTTGCTGATGTTTTATAAATATTTTTAGCTAATCTTATCCATAAACAAACAGCTAACAAGGACCAAGAGAAATTCAATATTTTGTGGAAGAGCAATATAAAATATTGCAATAGGATGAAGTTGTTGAAGAAATATATGTTAACATTGAAGAGTTTTGTTAATGGTCTTTTTGACTATTCATATCTTTACACATTAGATATATAGATATAGATATAAATATATTTTTTTTTGTCATTTTCTGTTTGTTTTTTGCAGCTTTTGTTTTCCACCCATCACTATAGATTTTTGGTAATTCCTTATCATTTCAGCTTGGGAGATGAACATGCTCTTGGTAAATAAGCAAAATCAAGAATCTCTTCTTCCAATGCTTTAAGCACTGATGTTTTGTAAATTCATGAGGCTATCTATATGCATGCAGTTATAACTCTTGTGTCTATCTGTTGACCATTTGAAAACCTTGCCATTCTGTGATACATCAATCAATTAATAAATTATTATTTCTTCATATAATTTTGATATGACCAAAAAACCATAATTGCCTTTTTCCTGGTTTCTTTAAATTCATGATCTCTAGAAAGATATACATTTTTGAGTTAAATTTTGTGTTCATTTCTTTTAAGAATTTTAATAGAGAAAATTTCTAATGATAAGGATTAAAAATGAAACCAAATTTTGTAACATCCCATAACTTTCATCCAGGTAGCTTTTTAATATTTTCTTTTACAAATATATCCACATAATCTGTAATTATAAATTTCATTTTCTCTGCTATTCAATGTATAGTTAAGAAAGAATGTTTTCTTAATATTCCTATATATGATTATTTATATTTAAACATAATCAGTGGTTATTAGATATATTTTCCCCTTCAACTGATCTATATTTTTTTAATTTATATTGAGGTTTTCTTTGTAAAATATTTGTTCATTTTCTTAAATGATATTGAAATAATAAATAAATGATTTTAATATTAAAATTTTAACTAATTCTAACAAGTTAATCATGGTTTATTAATTTATTCAAATAATTAAAATGTCCATTAACTTTCTTCTCATTCTGAATTTAAATAAAAACTTTAACTTATCATAGTAATGATATAAATTACTGTATTAAGATTTAATTTTGCTGTTAAATCTGTATAGAATTCTTATTTCATATAATACCTTTTTGTTTTGTTTGCAATTAGCTAGTCTTTGATTAGCATTTATTTTTTAAATAATATACTTTTAATCTAATCTCCAATCTTGTATATAATTACATCTTTTCTTATATTTATAGACATTTTATATTTTATGGCCTTTTTTATGAGATGTGCTAGCCTTGTTTTCATTTATTTACATTTCTATGATTTAGAAAATATATCCTGTTGGTTTGTTGGACAACAGTGGTGAACAGATTCTCTAATTTTTCAGAAAGTAGTAAGCTCTGGAATTGCTTATGTTTTAATTAAATTGAGAGTACTCTGTCCTCTTATAATATATCCTATAAAGAATTTATGGTGCTATAAAATAAGTGTAATATAAACACTGGGCAATTTGACCACACTAGACACTTTACATTATCAGTCTATTTGACCTATTTATATCAGTGCATATCATGTTTTATGTAAAATGTGGCCTAAAGTATTTGTAACTCTAAGTCCTCTTGTTCATAGTGGTATGCCAAATTTCTGTGTGTTATAAAGGTTGAACTTCTTAAAATGGTAAAGAAAATAAGACTGGAACAGAGCATGACAAATAGGACAATATTTTTTGTTTGAAAATGATTGATGTTATATAATGGTAGAAATAGATGATATTTACTGAACATCTACTGAGTGCCACACAGTATTCTAAGGGCTGTAGATATATAATTAACATAATCTACTTCCACAAGATAACTCTCAGGTAAATGCTTACAATATCTAAAATTTAATCTCAGGTAATGGAAAACTATTCTCCTACTTGTTCAGGCAAATATTTAAGATTCATTCAGGAATTTTCTCTATGTTTCCCATCTTGCATAGTGTCTATCAACATACTATATTGATTCTTTGAGCTGAATAATTTGGAGTGTGACTATTTCACAACATCTCTTCTGCTAGAACTCTGGCCAAAAGAACCATCATCTCAGTTTTTTCATTTATTGTCACAGCCTTCTAAATTGTCTCACTGTGTTCTGCCTTGAGTCTAATCTTAATATAAAGGTCAGAATGATACTGTAAAACATAAATTGTATGATGTCCCTTACTTCACATAACCTACAAAACTTCCCCTCACATTAAGAGGAAAAATAAAAAATTTTACAAAGCCTAAAATGTCCAGACATGATCTTGCTCCTGCTTCGTACTTCTATGAATTCATCACTTACAATTGCATCTCTCACACACACATTGGAGTAGCCACAGTGACCTTTTCAAACTTCTCTGTTCACATTAGATCTGATGCTGCCTGGAACATTTCCAATTTATTTTCTTCATGAAATTCCCTCTCCCCAGGTAACTACGTGGTCTTTCCTCTTTCTTTTCCTCTTACAACTATCACATACACCCTATTTAAAATTGCACTTTCCCCAACATTCATCAATGCTGCATTTGTTTTCCATAGCAGTTACATATTTTATATATATTTTGCTTATGCCTTTTGTTTCTTCTCTGTTTTCCTCCACATTGAAAGCTTTATAAGGAAAATATTTTTACCTCTTATGCTCAATACTGTATAGCCTGTACCCAGAAGATTGCCTCAATAAAGGTATTTGAAGGGCTGAATTTTGTACACGATGAAACTGGGGCACCAAGAGGTTTTATAGCTTTTATATGGTCTGACAACAGTTTAAGGACAAGCACAAATTAGAATCCAAACAGACTGAATTTAGAGCCCACATTCTTAATCACCAATTTATCATATGACATTTTTTTCCTACAAAATTATACTACAACCAGCAGAGTTATAAACATATAATAAATTATTGTATTATATTTCAAAGTATTTTAAAATTTCTAGGATTTTTAGAAGGATATGTTACTTGAAGACCTCACAAGAGATGCTAAAAGAAGACTGTAATTTTGGAAATAGTTGCTAAATGTTCTCAAACATACATGTAGAGTCCAGTTTACAGAGAGGAAGAACTCTGGAAAAGAAAGAGTGATTTAGCAGGAAAGGTGATTGGGTTGGGAAGAGGACATGTATTGTTTGGGTAAAGTCTGGTTGGTGTAAGAAAGGGCTTCAGAAACAAAAGGGAGAGTATCAACATTGGGTGTAACAGTGCAGACTTTAGCTAACTAGGCTTTGTGTGTGGCTCTTTCCTTGAGGTAATTCTGGATCCCAGGGTCATTTAATTGTTGTTCTACATTTCCCAAGATGTCCTCATGTGCAAGGTTGAAGAGGTTTCACAGAGCATTCTGTCCACATTCCACTCTGAAGGAAAGGTGAGATTTTTACATTTGGAAACAATTTCAGATATTTTGTCATTTAGATTTTTTCCAAAGAAAAATTCATTTTCTTTAAGAGACATAGGACTAAACAGTTTATGCCTTTGTTGTGTACATTTAAAAATTGTACATTTCCTCTAAGTTATCAAATTTACCATCTAAATCTTGTTCATAACATTTTCTTAGATCCTTTTAATATTTGTTTGTGACATATTGATACCCTTACTATAATCCTTTAAGTCTATAATTTTTGTTTTCTCTTTTTAGTGGTTGTCTTAAGGATTTTCATGTGCCTGTTTAATTTATCATAGTCTAACTATAATAATATACCACATAACTTAAAAATTAGAATTGTATACTAGAAGAGATTCAATTTTCTTTCCCATTTTGTTATTTTTCTCATAAATTTTACCATTACATGTGACTTAAGCCCAACAATGTATCATTCTAGTTTTGCTTTAGGCAATTATTTTTAAGCAATTAAAATTTTAAAAATCAAATAATTGATATATTTACCTTCACTTTTACATTTTAGCATCATTTATGTCTATGTATAGACTGAACTGTCCTTCTATTATATTATTCCTGTCTGGATATGTTTAAAGCGCAAGTCTGCTGACAAAAAATGTAAATATATATTTTCTCTCTGCATGTGTTTATGTGTCAGTTTTCCCAAAAATCCTTTAACTTTTTCTAATATTTGAAAATTGCTTTCAGTGGGTATTGAACCCTGGAATATTTTTATCTTTCAGTAGTTTTAATCTCTCTTTACACCATCTTCTAGCTTGTATCATTATCAATGGCAAGTCTTTATAATATTTATGATTTTTCTTCTCTTTCTGAAATGTATTTTCCTCTGACTTCCTCCATAACTGTAAACTTATGTTTGTTTTTCAGCATTGAGTCTGATGAGTCTCAATGTTTCATGGTCAGCTGATTTATTTTTCTATTATTTTCCCTGAAGATTTGCTGACATTTGTGGCTCTGTGATTTGATGACTTTCCTTAGTTTTGGAAAAGTCTTGGGCAGTATGTCATTAAATATTGTTTCAAGTTCATCCCTCACTATTTTTGTTGCTGAATTCTAACTACATGTATATTTACATGTATATACATGTAGTTAGAATTCATATTTAATTCTTGATATTGTATATTTATATGCTTGAAATTGTCCCATAGCTCTTGGGTAATTTTTTTTCCCACTCTTTATTTTTCTTTAACTTTATGGTAGGATGATTTATATTCACTTACATTATAGTCTTTTTTTTCAGCTGTGCTGACTCTACAGATGTATTGGTTGAAATATTGTTTTGTTTCTCATATTGTATTCCTGTGTGTTTTTAAAAATTTTATTTCTAGGCTTTCATTGAGCACTACTTTATAGCGTCTTTCACAGATAAAATTTCCTACATATATGTATATGTTGTTTTTCCTCTCAATTAGACATTTTAAGTTAATATTTGTCAGAATTCTTTTTCTTTAATCAAAGACCATTAAAACACCTGTGATTCAACAAGTCAACTTTATTACTAAATGCAGTGAGGCATGATTTGGATACAAGAAACACTGATATAGCAAATGAACCAAAAGATAATGTCAAATATTAGAACACTCTGGAAAAAGTATGCCAGCCTCTCTGTAACTATGATCTGGTTTCCATGGCACATCGAATGCAAAATTTAGTTAATGCCATCAGAATGATTCACAGTTTGTCAAGGTATTATAATATCTCAAAGAGAATGCCCTCACTTTTTTTAGGGTAACCAATCAAATGGTTTGTTTGTAAAGCATATATTACTAATGGAGGAATGAACCATGTATGGGATCAGGAAACATAAGTTATACTAAAGAAATTTCAGTATTGTATCTTTTTCTTCAGAGAATATCAGACATCTTTTCACAAAAAAAGGAAAAAGATTTTAGAATCCTCAGGGAAAATATAATATGAGGTTTCAGAAAAGATTATATATGTGGAAAATTTGAAGCTTAATGTAAAACACTGGAGAAGATTATAGAAATCCAAACTATGGTGCAAACATATTCTGCCTTGAGTAATTCCTTAGAAGGGATATATATTATGGCAATAAAATTCAAAAAGATGTATCATATAAATCACAGTGTTAAGAAAAAGCAATATGATATTCTGGATCCACAAAGGACAGAATTTGAAACAGATTTCTTAGAGTTCATGTCAAAAATCAATGATTTAATGTGATTATTCTTGCTGTCCTGATTTTGTGATAATCAGTGTAGACTAAACATTTGCTATATTAGAAACCATGCATATGTCCCGAGACCTAGTTTTTCTCCCTAGGTCTGGTCTTTTAGAATGCTATGATAAAACTAGCCTAATTTATTATATGACCATACTGTATGGGAAAAGACTGTAACTTTGGGTATCTTCGGTCAAATTAAGCGATATAGCACGGGGTTGAATGTGACTCAGGTGGTTGTGTATCTGTCTCCCTTATGGAGGGACCTGGGTTCGATCCTGGGACCTCCTGGTAAAAAGAAAAAAAGAAAAAAAGAAAAAAAAATAGAATGTGCATGGGTCACCGTGCACAGGTGCACTGCCAGGCCCCTTGAGTGGGTAAGCCATCAGGCCCTGCATGCGTGTGCACCACCAGTTCCCAGGTAAACTGCCAGACCCTGTGAGTGGGTGAGCCTCCAGGCCCTGCAAGCAGGTGAGCCATCATGCCCCACGAGCCACGCAGCAAGATGATGATGAAACAGTAGAGTGATATGGGGGACAGCCAAGATGAGATGCACCGAAAAACCAGGAACTAATGTGGTGCAGGCAGTAGGATGCCTCTTTCCCATATAGGAGATTCTGAGGATCAAATCCCAGTGAAGAAGGGAGGAGAGGGATGATAGGAGAGGGCGGGAAGTGGACACAGAGAGTTGTGCAGTGGATGGACACGGAAGCAGCAACGGGGGGGTGTGGAAATGGATAAAAATAAATAAATAAATCCTTTTAAAAATGTATAGGTGGAGGAAGATACAGGATATAGTTAGTAGTAATACTTTGACGATGCTCTTTCATGATTTGTTAACAAATGTTTCACAACAATGCATGGTATTGGGAGAGGGTGATGTGTGGGAGCCTTGCATGATGTTATGCATGTTTATTTTGTAAGCTGATTATGTTTACCGAACACTTATAGTTTATATATGTTCATGTATGAATGATATACATCAATAAATTGTTTTTAAAAAATCAATGGTTTAGAGATGCAGATACAGGCTTTTATAAACAGTACTTTTGGAAAAACATTATCTTCTCAGCAAGCTCTTCAGCTGCTTCAAAGATTTCAGGGTTGAACATACCCTGTCTTCAATTAGAAATACACAACACAATTGAGTATATTCTTCAATGTTATGTGGCTGAACTTGAAGCTGAAAAGAAGCTTTATCATTCTCAAAATGATGATCTCCCTCTTGCTCAGAATATGCCTCCTATCACAGGAAAAATACTTTGGGTAAGTAAGATCTATTGCTGGAAAAGTGAGCCCATCCACTATTTCTTTAAAAACTCAGAAATTCTGTCAAGTTTGGAAAGTAGGTCCATCATTTGTCAGGATAACAAAATTTCCTATGTATGGTTCTATTTTGAGGTTCTCTATCAGAAAGATAGAAAGATTTCACAGTTACAGTATGCATTACAAGCCACACCTTTTGTGTGACACCCAGAATCAGGAAATTTGCTGGTTAATTTTGATGCAAAAAGTATGGAAGTTGTTGGGGAAACTAAGAGTATTATAAGATTGAGGCTGGTATACCAGAACAGGTGAAGAGATTGCTAAAATTGGAAAGTAAATTGAAAACAGACACACTATATTTGCAGGGTCTTGCTGCAGTACTATGATGAACTATGTCAGGAAGTTCCTTCTGTGTTTGTTACCTTGATAACTCCTAAAATTAAAAAGGTAGAATCTGTGTTGAGAAAAGGACTCACAATATTAACATGACTGTCTTTAACATTGGAAAGCTTCTTTCAAGAGGTTGGTTTAGTTTGGGATATGTTCAATCAACTTTTAAAAGAGGTCAGTGATTTGTATGAAATATTGATTGATGCAGTTCTAAAACGATGGCCAAAATGGTGTTAATTTCCCTGCATGAAAGTGGTGCTACCAGAGTAGAAGATTTGTTCACCTCAATGAGATTTATGCAAAAGAATGGGCTGAGGTTTTAAACCACAAAAATAAGCATGAGGAAGAAGCTGTAAAGAACTTATATCATTATTTCAGAAAATTTATGAAGTTAAATACAATGGGAAAAACAAAACAATTGTCAGAACAGTGGAAACATGTTGTTTTTGGAAGTAAAACAGAAGAGGGGGAAAGCACTAATTATGAGGTTAACATTTTGAGTGATGTTGATGTTGATAAAGAAGATGAATTTACCACTGCTGGGTATAGACCCAGAAGAATTGAAAGCAAAGACACGAACAGATATAAGCACAGCAATGTTCATAGCAGCATTGTTCACTATTGCCAAAAGTTGGAATCAACCCTGGGCCCATCAACAGATGAATGGATAAATAAAATGTGGTACATACATACAATTGAATATTACTCAGCTGTAAGAAGGAATAAAATGCTAACACATGGAATAACATGAATGAATCTTGAAGACCTTATGTTGAGTAAAGCAAGCCAGGCATTGAAGATGAACAATACATGACCTCACTGATATGAATTGAGGAAAGTGAGCAGTCTCTGAGAACCATTGTCTGAAACATAGGTTAACAAGAGAGAGAAGGAGAAGAGAAGGTTGTGAGTCATCACTCATAGGGACATAATGTATGGTAAAGTGATAGAGTATAGTTGCGTATTGAAGGATAGGACAGGTGGGTAGTGATATTACTGGGTTTGGTGGTACAGTGTTGACAGGTGGGTAGATTAGGAGGGGTGGGTTAGAATACCCAGGATACTATGGGGAGAGATGGGAGAGGGACCAGGTGAACACAGGATTTGTGGGTATGAGTTTAAAAGTGCAAGGGTGGGAATGCTCTTATGGCAATATGACAAGGTAGTGTCACTGGTTTGGGGTGTTGTTTGGGGCGGGGACTTTCAGGATGGGATACATCTGGAGCTGGCTTCTGGGGAGTGTGTGAGTTTTCATCCTGTCATAATGTGTTTTGTTAGTGGGTGGAGACCCACATGGTGAGTGGGAAGGAGATGGACCTCCATCTTTGGAAGGATCAATTCACCAAGAAAAAGACAGGTGGGTGTCTCTTTTGAGCAAGGGTTTATCCTAATAGGGGAGGACAATCAGCATGTCAAGATCTCTTGTTGCATGTAACTATGAATCTTGTCATCCAATGGATCAAGACAGGGGGTTGTCATGTGCCTCAGGGGGATGGAGAGGGAGGAACAGAATAGATCAAACAAGTGGTATTTAGTGGTCAGGGGAAATGTTATTCATTACCTTACAGTGATGGACACAGGGCATGGTAAATATCATCAAAAATTATTAAATTGTACCGTCTAAAATGTAAACTGTACTGTAAACCATTGACAAAGTTTAATAGCTATGTTTCAATATCTGTATAACAGTTATAACAATGCTACCATCCACATACAAAAAAGTTTTAATATGGGGTAAGGAAAGGGGGAGAACGTTGGGTATATCAGAGTCTCTAGTACTCACTGTGTGACTTTGCTGTGACCTAAAACTTCTTTGAAAATTAAATGAAAATTTGGGAGATACTGGGGAGTGAGAGGAAGTTTCCACAGTACAGACTGGACACCCGATAATATAGTGACAAAAGGAAAAATGTTAAAAATGTTTTTTTTATTTTTTTTGTTTTTTCTCCTTTTTTGAATATCCCAATCCTTTAATTTTATTTTATTTTTAGTGTTTTATTTTAAGTTTCCATGTATTATATCTCTTACATTTAAACTTATCATTATTTCATTTTCCTATTAATTGTATTTGTCTATTATATGGGCTTCCTCTTTAAGGAAGGTTTGGATCACAGAAGGGTTACAACTGGGCAGGGAGAGGATCATTGGTGGGGGGTGTCAGGGATGTGGATTTCATGGGAGGAAGTTCGCCTGAGTATACATAAAAGATATATAAAATTGTTCAAATGGTCAAAGGGTGGGGCATGGTCACAGTGGGTGGAGAATCACTCAATAAATGAAAGAATACTGAATTCCCAGCTGAAGAGCTCTGCCACATTCTCCAAGGGAGCAGCAACAGTCCCCCAAGTGCAGGGGTAGTGTTTGGCTAAGGAGGATGGTCCGTTGATGGGTTCTTGTTATTGATGACTAGCCTTACCAGTCCTTGCTATTGTAATTGAAACTTAGCCTATTGTTATGGGGTGCCTAAAGTTTGCTGCCTGAGAGCCTCCTTGTTGCTCAAATGTGGCCTCTTTCTAAGCCAAACTCAGCATATGAGTGCATTACCTTACCCCCAGTATGGAACATGACTACCGGGGATAAGCCTCCCTGGCAACGAGGGATTACTACCAAGTGCCAACTGTCAATACAACTGGAAAAAGACCTTGAATAAAAGGGGGACAAGGTAAATACAAATGAGTAAATATGGCTAAGAGACTTCAAAGAGCGTCGGGAGGTCATCCAAGAGGTAACACGCACACCTCAGTAGGCTCTCATGGAACACCAAAGTGGATATCATCCCAAACAGAGGGGCTCTTCAGGGCTCTGGAGACACCCAGGTCCTATAGAGGAGGGGATGGCTTCAGAGATTGATGCCTTATTAGTAGGCTATACTTTGGAATCTGTACTCCTGAGAGTGACAGAGTTGGACTAAAATAAGTCCTCCCTTCACATGACCCATCAGTCCCTTCTATTCAATCCTATATTTGGTGCTGAAGTTTGTAGGTATACTTCCAGAGACTGGAGACTTTGACCTGTGCATGTGAAAGCTGTGCCTGGAATCTCAGTGGAGCTGAAACTCCTACTCTACAGCTCAGTGGACTCACCCGACACCTGGCGAGGAGATGATGATTGACAGTGGCCATCCCAGCAAATGGAGAGAGTCTGCAGCTGCAGGCAGGAGATAATCCCAGCCATCTTATCCATGGGATATAAGCCACTTGGAGGTGGAGTGGACATCAGCATCCCAGACTCCTCAGGATTGGGGGAAAAGCTATGGACTAGAGAGGACTTACTGGCATTCTGTTGTAGGCATATTGTGATTCAAACAATGGAAGAAATTACAACATTGATGTTGAGCCAGTGGCCACTGGATGCTTTTGGGGCAGGGAGAGGGAAAAGCAGTTGTAATAAATGGGCTTTTACGGGACTTAGGAATTATACTGAGTGACATTACAATGACAGATATAGGCCATTTTACATCAGCATATAACATGCAGAACTGTGTGGGTGACAGTGTGTTCTACAATGTGAACTATGGTCCATGCTTAGTGGCAAAGCCTCAGGATGTGTATATGTATTGCAGGTGATGTGCCACACTAATGACAGATGTTTATGTGGGAGGTGTGGTGTGGGAGGTAGGGAACATGGGAATCCCTGTAATATTTGTCTAACATTTATGTAATCTAAGCATCTTTTAAAACATTTAAAAAAATAAAGTAAAAAAAAAAGAGGAATGTAAAGAAGCCTTTGCTTTCTTGTCTCATCAATTATTAGATAATCTTCAAAAAGCTATGCAGTTATCTTCGGAGACAATGAAAAGAAGAATATTTGTTACAAGCCATTATAAGCTAAAGTAGTCAGATGATATAATTTCCTTTATAAAAACTGAAGCCTAGTTTGCAATTCCTAACATGGTAATGGTTCCTACTTTGGATGATATTCAAGAAGCCATTAACCATACGATCCAGTTAACTCTGGAGCAGAGGAGGGGATCACTGAGGGCAACAGCAGATCCAGCACATCACATCTGCAATCATCAGCCCAATCCATACCTCCACTTATGTGTCCCATTTAAGCACAGAGAAACAGTTGAAGAAG
Source organism: Tolypeutes matacus (assembly GCA_026826555.1). Lineage (NCBI taxonomy): Eukaryota > Metazoa > Chordata > Mammalia > Cingulata > Chlamyphoridae > Tolypeutes > Tolypeutes matacus. The sequence goes on along the minus strand of JAKSZT010054430.1, from coordinate 1,105,629 downwards.
AAAGAGAGTAAGAATGTTGAAACAAATCTCAGATGAATAGACTCTTCAAAGTATAACAACTAGTCAGTGGACTTTGTTTTTTCCATATGTAAGGCCAACATTTATTAGCATCATCCTATTGTGAGAAATTTAGGTTGCTTCAAAATTTTCACCATTGTGTATAAGGTGTAACTGAAAGTCCATGTTTTTAAAAAAATGTAATAAAACCTCAGAGTCATTATAGTTATTACTGACCTCATCCACTTAGATTGTGGGAAGGAAATAATGAGATAAATATTTATTGTGCTGAGCCAAAGAAGGCAAAACACATATCCAGATGGATCTGAGGGTGTAAGGCCACTTGAAGAAGTGAGGTAATATTAATTAGTCCTTCACAGGGATTACAGGATCAGAAATTAATTTCATAATGAATGCTGGAGATTTACTAAAAACCATGTGTGGTTATATAAAGATGTCATCTCCTGATATCTTCCTTAATTGTAGTAAGTGAAAAACAAATTACACAAAGACTAACAATATCAATATAAGTTAATGACAAATATGGATAAGTTGGAACAAAATCATAGGCATATATGGAACAAAATTTATCTATAAATGTAAAATATCTCATTGGAGGACAGATTAATACTTTCTTTGGAAGTATTCTAAGATATGCAAATACTACTAACTGAAAAGAAGATATGTTCTTCCCTAGTTTTTGACCATAGAGATATGAATTAATATATAAATTCTTTTAAGTTTTACTCAATGCTAAAATTATACTTTATTTACATACCAATTTCTCTTAAACAAATTTTTCATTGCCTCTTTACCATCTTTGTTTCTTAAACTGAAGATGATGAGATTCAACCCAGGAATTTCAATAGTGAAAAAATATATATAAACACTTTCATATCATGGTCCAAAGCATAGCTGGAACTTGGTCTCACATACATAGACAGGATTATACCATGATAAATTGTCAAACCAGTTAGATGAGAGCCAAAATTGGAAAGGCTTTCCACTCATCTTCAGTAGAATCCATCTTCAGAATGACAAAGAAATGAAATCATAGGAGATCAAGACAATTAGTTTAAGCATTATTTCAATTAAGCCCACAAAGTAGAAATAGAAGTTAGTTGATTTGAGTGTCAGAACAAGAAATAGCAAGGGTTAGAGAGATGTTGCAAAACACCTATCTAATTTCATTGGATGCACAGAAAGATGGGTTAAAATTGACCATTGTTTGAAACACAGCATACATGAAAATGCCATTAATATAAGAAGCAATGATGACTGATATTTAAAATGGGGAGATCTGTTAACTAAAAAATTGAGTGGATTGTCGATTGCTGCATAGCTTCCATAAGCTAATGAAGCCAAGAGAAATCTTTCTGTAGTCCCAAAGATGAAAATGATCTTCTGTGTTGCATATCCAAGAAATGAAATGGCGTGATTCACTACCAGGAAATTGACTAATATTTTGGGGGTGACAATAACAGGCATCCAAGAATGACAGCACACTCTGGAAATAGTGCATGGAATTGTGGAGCTGGGAAATCCCAAGTACCAATAGAACCAGTCCCAAATTTCTTACCAGTTTAAAGAGATAGATTGCTATTGTACTTATGAACCTTTTTTGTGTGTGTGAAATTGAAAATTAGCCTAGCATTATATATTTTCTAAGAGTCACTCCCTGAGAACCACCTTATTGCTTACATGTGGCCTCTCTGTAAGCAAATTCAGCATATAAATGCACTACCTTCCCCCTCCCCCCCCGATGTAGGACATAACAATCAGGGATGAGCCTCCTTGGCACCAAGAGATTATTACCAAGTACCAACTAGCAATTCATCTGGAAAAATACCTTGACCAAAAGGAGGCAATATTAAATACAAATGAGTTTTTATAGTTAAGAGATTTCAAAGTGAACTGGGAGGTCATTCCAGAGGTTACCCTTTTGTATGTCTCAGCAGGAGCTCATTGATTGCCACAGTAAACATTGTTTCAAACAGTTGGGCTCCTAAGAACTCTAGAGACATCCAGACACTATAAACTGAACAGACAAGCTCAGAAATTTGGCACCTTGTCAGTGGACTTACTCTGGTATTTATGTTCCCCAGTGTGACAGAGTAAGACTCATCTAAAATTTCCCTACACATGGTTCTTCTGCCCCTCTTATTTGAACCTTTAATTAGTACTATACTTTAAAAATATATATCTCTGAGACTTAAATATTTGGTCTGTTAGTGTGCCAGTTAAGCCCTGAATCTCAATGGAGTTGTAAAACTTATCATCCAGTTCATTGGACACACCCAGATAATTAATAAGGATGTGATGATGGACAATGCCCATCCCAAGGAACAGAATGTGTCTGCAACTGCAAGCATTACACTTCTATTCATCTGCCCCATGAGACCTAAGCCCCCTCTCAATTATAAACAGAAAGGTCATAACTGTCCTCAAATCCTCAAGATTAGCAAATTAACAATGGACTAAAGTAGACTTATTATTATTCTATTATAGACTTATTATATTCTAGTAATGGAAGACCTTTTATCATTGATATTAAAGCAGTGGACACAAGAGGTTCTGGGGGTAAGGAAATGGAAGAATAGGTGTAATATAGGGGCATTTTAAGGACATTGGAGTTGTCCTGAAGGATATTGCAATGATGGAAACAGCACATATGTATTGTGCCATAAACTACAAAATTGTGCAGGACAGAGTGTAAAGTGTTATCTAATCTATATTACATGGTTAGTAGCATTGTTTCAACATGTGTTTATCAACAGTAGCAAATGTACCACACTAGTGAAGGATGTTGTTAATGTGGGAAAATGTAGGAGGGGAAGGGGGTGAGGTATATGGGAATCCCCTTTATTTTTTATTTAACATTTATATAATTAAAAGCTCCTTTAAAAATAAAAATAAAAAATAAAAATCTCCCATGAAGCACATTGATATAAACATAGTGACTTCAGTTACATTCTTCAATGAGTCCTGTATGTATTCAAATTGGATGGCAAATCTGAAACATTTCATTTATATTTATAGGTTCTCAAGACAATTTATTGACAAGAAAAAAAAATGCTTGGCAAAAAAAGAAAGTGTTAAAGAAGCACCTTTATATTAACTACAAGCCTTAATGATTGAACATAAATACAGGATCCACATTAAGGGGCTCAATGTCTGAAAGGTATCTTTTCCATTTCTTTCATTGTGTCATAAACTAAGATTTTTGAACCATTCTTAGTCATTGTCTTCTACAGGGTTTAAAGAGGTAGAACATTTGCCATGCATTGGGCCAAGCTGCATTCATTGGCCTAAAAATGATTTATGTCAATAAAATGAAATACACTAAATTTTCGTCATATTGAGATGTTCATATGTTAAGAAAATGATGTGCAAATCATTGTAAAATTACTGAACTGAGAAGAAAATAGCCAGAAAGGCTTTCACAGATCTAGGTAATAGATTATTCTAATACATGGGATAAACAGCTTCATAATTGTGGGGTCAGAAAAATATGCTGATTTGATAGAGAATTCTAGAGTAAAAATATATAATGAAGCTAAATTCCAAGTTCTGTATAAATTGAGAAAATTTATATTGTTTCATGAAAGCAAACACCAAAAGACTCATAATAATTTCTAATTTAGTTTAGTGTCTGAAAATAATAATAAAAAAGACAGTCACTGCTTTTGTTTGCAAATAGGGTTGCACCTACCTCCAGGATATTTTTGTTGCCCTGTTCAGCAACTATTCCTGAAAGACTAATGGAACGACATCATTGCCAGGAAAGAGCACATTTTTTTTTTCTGGTATGAAGGGATTTCCTGTAAGACAAGTTGAAATGTAAGTCTATTTATCACAGTTTGTAGTGCTATGGAAACATTTTAAAACTACATAATTGTAAAACCTGCTTCTTTAAATTTAATACAATCTTGTGATATGAATGTATTTACTCACATTTCATAATTACAACCATTAAGGAAAGGCATTTTAGGCGTATTGACGCAAATATAGGCCTAGTACTCAAATTTGTGCTTCTCACTATATAACATTTTTGGATTTAAAAATCCCAAAATTACTATGAGTTTGAAAATTTTAAAATAATTTAATATAAGAACAGGATGTGGAAAATTGATCAAATTGTACTCAAAAACAAATATTTAAGCTTCAAGATTTTTTTAAAAGACTCCTTTAGCCAACAAATGAATGATACATTTATTTATTCGTTTAATTTACATTGTCCTTTCCTCAATTGTTTTTTTCATTTGTTTTACTTGTTGTTTGTTTTTGTTTTTTCAGGAGGCCCTGGGAACTGAAACTGGGACCTTCCACACAGGAGGTGGGTGCTCAATCACTTGAGCCATATCTGCTCCACAAGCACATTTTAAAAATGTATCCATAGGTAATCTACTAAAGGCGTCCATTACATAATACATATTGACTAGCACACTAGAGAAATTTCAGCAAAATTACTTCAGTTTTCCCTGCACTGGTATGTCAGTAGGACAATTGTGAGGATTAATAGCCTCTATAATCCTGGAATAAAATGTCCAGTTTAGCACCTATTGATAGAGTGAGCTTGCAAAAGAAATTTCATCTTTAAAAAAAAACCAAAAATACAACTAATGATGAGCTAAATGTTTAGGCATGCCTTATTCAACTTCATGAACATGATGTCTTTGCAGAATGTTTATTTCTGAGATGCATTGAAATATTTTTATTAATTTAAATGTTTAATATTATGTGAAGGATGCATAAAATTGAAATATCATGTTCATATTTTATCTAAAATAAATCAATGGGAATTTATAGCATCAATTATTTTTTTATCAAATCATTGAAAAATGTAGTGCCTTAAACTAAAAGTTTAGTATTCTTTAAGTTTGTCATGTAATAGTAAATATAAATTAAGTATCATTCTATTGAAGATAAAACGAAGGAATCCCAAAATTCTATAATTTTTTTGACCAGAATGATTAATCTTTGTTACCACATTCTGCTTATGGACATGCCAATGAAATAAAAGTATGTTTCACTTAAATTCTCCTGAAAGTCTCGGCAATATAATTTTCTGGCAATTCTTGATGACTGATCTCTGTAGAGTAATAAGTTGGTTTACAAATGAAGATATATTTTAGCAAATCCTGTCCCATCACAGAAATTCTTTATATCACTCTAAGGAAATGTAAACATGGTACAGAATATATGGATTTTAACCATTTCATCCAGACTGATGGTATTCCTGCTAACTAATATTTCAGGACTATTAAGCTGGTTGTGTGCATGTGTGTGTGGCTGATTTTACTTTAAGAGGTGATAGTGTTTAGAAAAATAGACAACATGAATTATTTTTTAAACTTGATCAAAATATGAAAGACTCAAATAATACCTTTTGCTCAATTCTCATATAGACTGAAATCCTAATGTAATAGAGGTCCATGAGAACAGTTTTACAAACAATAAAATATTGTGTAGAAAAAGAAAAACTTTTCTTTTTACATCTGAAATTGATGTAGTCACTCAGTTACCATACATTCTGAATATTATGATTTTGGATACTTATGCTACCTAAATAATTTTAAGTCCACAGGGGAATCCCAAGGAAAAAACACAATAACTATCTTCTGCAACAGAAACAAGATGAGAACCCCTCCCCCCCCATATTATCCAAGGGAATGTTTCTGGAACAATGAACTACTTGATGAAAATGACTACTTGTAAGATTTTAGTAAAAAATGAACTGGGGAGGAGGGGCCAAGATGGCGTTAGTGTAGGAGGGCACACACTGCAAGCTCCCAGAGCAAGGCAGATTGTGGACGGGGTCCTGCCCAGGGGTCTGTGCTGTGCACGCATGGAGGGAGAAACTTGGGACATATATCTGCGCGGATCAACGGCGTGGATGGAACGGTAGAGATTCATGAGTTTTAAGCCTGCTGGTGGTGGTTGGCATGAATGGCTGAGCCCTGCAATTAGGAAGAAAAAAGGAAAAAAAAAAAAAAAAAAAAACGGACACTTGGAGCAGCAAGTGGGGCAAGAAAGTTTTATTTTCTGGGAATCTGGCTGCCTGGCACCCCTTGGACCTTGTGAGAAAAGAACAGCCGGAGCTAATTGGAACCCGATGAATGGGTGGGGGGATTCTGGTTGGGGGAGGGAGCTGATTTGCCTAGCTGTCCAGGGATAAGACCTGGGCCACTGCAGAGCTAGGAAGAAGGGACACTCCCCAAAAGAGGGAGGGTTCTGTTTGAGGACAGGGAAGAGTATTTTTATTTTTAATTTTTGAAATTGATCTGGCTACCTGCACTGCCCCATAGCTTTGGGGAGCAGATGAGCCGACCTGAAGCAGCATCAGGCTGAGAACAGACGCGAATCTGCAGTCAAACTGATTTACATAGCAACCCAGTGACGCTAGTGTTCGGCTCCAGAAGGGGGGGAATCGGCCATCTATAACACTCTGCACTGACTAACATCAGAGCTACAGCTACCCTGGGGAGTCCAGGAAGTGGGGCGTGCCTGATTAATTTCCACAGGCCCAGCTAGGGTCCTTTCCGTAAGGGGGTTGGTCTAGAGGAGGAATTATTTTGGGTCCTGTATTTCGGTAAAAAAATAAAAATTTAAAAAAAAGTGAGAAGGTCACTTCAATAAATGAAAAATAAATTCTTTTAAATTTAGTTTAATAGCTAAAAGCTGCTTCAGGACCTGCATATAGAACCCTGCTGGGAAATTGATTGATAAACACAAGTAGGCAGAGAGGATCCATGTGGACCCTAGGGGAATCATTGACCTCCCTTAGCTCTGTTTGACTGCTTGCCTGTGTGGATCTTTGGTTTCTCTCTGTTTCTTTCTGGTCTATTGCTTTTCTTTCATCTTTCCTCCCCCCTTTATTTTTTCTTTTATTTTTTTAAAATTAGGTGCAGGAAGCTTGTCTCTTCTTTGCTATGCTTCTTCTTCAGTAATTTCCCACTCACTGTCTATATTGATTCTGTATTACAAACTATCACTTATCCTTACTTCATCTTTCTGCCTTCTGCTTTCTGTTGTGTCTCTTAGATACAACATTTTTTCACAGGCCCACAACTTAAGGGTGTCAAATTCTATTCCATCTATTTTGTTTTATTCTTTTTTTTTCTTAGAATTAACTTTTTCCTTTCAGCCCTTTCTTTACTATTTCTCACCATCCTCATAATTCTAGCCTTCTAAACCACTATATAAATATAAATATATATATATATATATATATATTCCTCCATTTGTTTTCCCAGTCCATTGTAGGAACTCCACTTTTTTTCCTATTACTCTACACTGCCTACACAAGTTAAATATTCATCTCATTAAGTCTCATTTTGCCCCTCTTCTAACTTTTATCAATATCACTATAATCCTTCTACCTTCCTTACATCTTTTGATTCCTCTGGCCCTAATCTTTTGCCTTAAAGGGAACATAGAAAGAAGTAAGGATATAAAATAAGAAGAAAAACTGCCAAAGAGAAATCTCAACTCACACACAGAACAACCAGCTAAATAAAACTCTAGAGCAGAGAGAAAAGCTAATTAACTGAACAAACCCATCGAGATAATATGATGAACAGAGGGCAACAAAAAAATACAAATGACTCTGAGAAACAGGAAAACATAGACCAGTCCAATGAACAAAATAAAAACCCAGAAGTGATGCAGAACATCGATCAACTAATCAAAGCTATCCAAACAAATATCATGGACCAACTTATAGAACTGAAGGAAGAGATTAAGGATATAAAGAAGACTCTGGGAGAACATATTGAAGAAATAGCAAACATGCCTAAAAAGGTAATGGATATGATGGTGAACAATGGCACAAGCCAAGAAATGAAAAAGATGCTGGATTCACATAACAGCAGATTTGAACAGGTAGAGGAAAGAATTAGTGATATGGAAGACAATACAGCTGAAATCAAAGAGATATTAGAACAGATAGACAAAAAGATAGAAAAAATCCTGCAGGGATTCAGGGAATAAAACGAAAACACAAAACGCACAAATATAGGTATTATGGGCATCCCAGAAGGAGAAGAGAAGGGAAAGGGAACAGAAGGAGTGTTGGAGGAAATAATGGCTGAAAAATTCCCAAATCTATTGAGAGAGATGGATGCCCAGATCCAGGAAGCACAGGGCACTCCAAATAGTATAAATCCCAAAAGGCCAACTCCAAGACATATACTTGTCAAAATGTCCAATGCTCAAGACAAAGAGAAAATACTCAAGGCAGCAAGAGAAAAGAGAACCATCACATACAAGGGAAGCACAAGATTAAGTGCTGATTTCTCAGCTGAAACCATGGAGGCAAGAAGACAGTGGTATGACATAGTCAAAACACTAAAAGAAAAAAACTTCCAGCCACGAATTCTCTATCCAGAAAAACTGGCATTCAAAAATGATGGAGAGTTCAAAATATTCACAGATAAACAAAAATTAAGAGCATATGTCAAGAAGAAACCAGCACTTCAAGAAATACTAAAGGAATCTCTACAAGTTGAAAGAAAAAAACAAGGGAGACAGAGTTGGAGAAGAGTTTAAAAACAACTGAAAAGACAAAAAGATAAACAAAACAATATAAGACATACATTAACCCAAAGAAAAAAGAGCTGAAGAAATTCATTAAGAGTAATAACACTGAATGTTAATGGATTAAATTCACCAATCAAAAGACACAGATTGGCAGAATGGATAAGAAAATATGATCCATCTGTATGCTGTCTACAAGAAACCCACCTTCGACCCAGGGATTCAAGGAGGCTGAAAGTGAATGGCTGGAAAACCATATTACAAGCTAACAATAGCCAAAAAGGGGCAGGAGTAGCTATTCTAATATCAGACAAAATAGACTTTAAATGCAAAACTATTGTAAGAGACAAAGATGGACACTACATATTACTAAAAGGAGTAATCTCTCAAGAAGAGAGAACAATCATCAACATTTACAAACCTAATAGGGGTGCCTCAAAATACATGCAGCAAACTCTGGAAAAAATAAGAGGAGAAGTAAATGCCTCTACAATTATAGCAGGTGACTTCAATACACCACTATCATTATTAGGCAGAACACCTAGACAAAGAATCAATAAAGAAACTAATGCACTCAACAATACATTAGAAGACCTGGACTTAATAGACATATACAGAACACTACACCCAAATACAGCAACATTTTCATTCTTCTCGAGTGCACATGGATTTTCCTCCAAAATAAACCACATGCCAGGTCACAGAACAACACTCAATGAATTCAGAAAGATTGAGATTATACAAAGTAATTTTTCTGATGAGAATGGAATGAAATTGGAAATCACTAAGGGCCAGAGAAACAGGTTATACACAAGGATATGGAAGTTAAACAACACACTCTTAGACAAACAGTGGGTCAAGGAGGAAATCTTAAAAGAAATCAGTAACTACCTTGAAACTAATGAAAATGAAAACACAACATATCAAAACCTATGGGATGCAGCGAAAGCAGTCCTGAGAGGGAAGTTCATAGCCACAAATTCATATATTGAAAAAGAAGAAAGAGCTAAAATTGAAGACCTAACTGCACATTTGGAGGATTTGGAAATACAACAACAAACTAAACCTAAAGGAAGTAGAAAGAAGGAAATAACAAAGATTAGAGCAAAACTAAATGAAATAGAGTATAAGAAAGCACTGGAAACAATAAACAAAACCAAAAGCTGGTTCTTCGAGAATATCAATAAAATTGACAAACCCTTAGCCAGACTAACAAAGAAAAAGGGATAACAGATGCAAATACATAAAATAAGGAATGAGCAAGGGGATATCACTACTGACCCCACAGAAATAAAGAGTATCATAAGAGGATACTTTGCAAAATTGTATGCCAACAAGAATGATAATTCAGAGGAAATGGACAAGTTTCTAGAAACCCACAAACAGCCTACATTGATGAAAGAAGAAATAGATGACCTCCACAGTCCAATTACAAGTAAAGAGATAGACTCAGTCATCAAAAATCTCCCAACTAAGAAGAGTCCAGGACCAGATGGTTTCACAGCTGAATTCTACCAAACTTTCTGGAAAGAGCTAACACCAATTCTACTTAAGCTCTTCCAAAAAGTAGAAGTAGAAGGAATATTGCTTAACTCATTCTATGATGCCAATATTACCCTAATACCAAAACCAAATAAAGATACCATAAGAAAGGAAAATTACAGACCAATTTCTCTAATGAACCTAGATGCTAAAATCCTCAAGAAAATACTTGCTAATCACATTCAACAATATATCAAAAGGATTATACACCATGACCAAGTGGGTTTCATCCTGGGTATGCAAGGACGGTTCAATATAAGAAAATCAATCAATGTAATACACCACATAAACACATTGAAAGAAAAAAATCTCATGATCATCTCTATAGAATGCTGAAAACGCATTCGACAAAATACAGCACTCTTTCCTCATAAAATCACTACAAAAGATAGCAATAAATGGAAATTTTCTGAATATGATAAAGGGGATATATGAAAAACCCAAAGCTAACATCATTTTCAATGGTGAAATCCTAAAAGCCTTGCCTTTGAGATCGGGAACTAGACAAGGATGCCCACTATAACCATTCCTATTTAACATTGTCTTAGAAAGTACTTGCGTGAGCACTGAGACAATAAAAGGACATAAAAGGCATCCGTATTGGAAAAGAAGAAGTAAATATTTCATTATATGCAGGTGACATGATCCTATACATAGAAAGCCCTGAGAAATCTACAACAAGGCTCCTAGAACTTATAAAGGAGTGCAGTAATGTAGCAATCTATAAGATAAATGCTCAAAAATCAGTAGCATTTCTATACACCAAAAACGAGCAAACTGAGGAGGAAATCAGGAAAAAAAATACTATTTACAATAGCAACTAAAAGAATCAAATACTTTGGAATAAATTTAACTTAAGATGTAAAGGAGTTATATACAGAAAACTACACAACATTGTTAAAGGAAATTTAAAAAAAAATTAAATAAATGGAAAAATATTCCCTGTTCATGGATGGGAAGACTAAACATCATCAAGATGTCTATCCTACCCAAACTAATATACAGATTTAATGCAATCCCCATAAAAGTCAACACTATATTGTTTAAGGAACTGGAAAAACTAACCACAAAATATATTTGGAGAGGTAAGAGGCCCCGAATTGCCAGGCATATTGAAAGGGATAAATGAAGTTGGAGGTATCTCAGTACCTGACTTTAAAACATACTACAAAGCTACAGTGATCAAAACTGCATGGTATTGGCACAAGAATAGACCTACTGACCAATGGAAGTGAATTGAGAGTTCTGGTATAGATCCTCGCATATACAGTTATCTGATATTTGACAAGGCCACAAAGCCCACTCAGTTGGGAGAGAATGGCCTCTTTAACAAGTGGTGCTTGGATAACTGGATATCCATATCCAAAAGAATGAGAGAAAATACCATCTCGCACCTTATACAAAAACCAACTCAAGATGGATCAAATATCTAAATATAAGAACAAAAACCATAAAGACCTTGGAAGATAATGTAGGGAAGCATCTACAGGACCTTGTAATAGGAAATGGTTTCATGAACTTCACATTCAAAGCACGAGCAGCAAGAGAAAAAATAGATAAATGGGATCTCATTAAAATTAAAAACTTCTGCAAATCAAAGGATGTTATTAAGAAAATAAAAAGGCAGCCTACACAATGGGAGAAAATATTTGGCAACCATATATCTGATAGGAACCTAATATCCTGCATATGTAAAGAAATCCTACACCTTGAAAATAAAAGGACAAACAACCCATTTAATAAATGGGCAAGTGACCTGAAAAGACACTTCTCCAAGGAAGAAATACAAATGGCTAAAAAGCACATGAAAAAATGTTCAACATCGCTTGTTATCAGGGAAATGCTAATCAAAACTACAATGAGATGCCATCTTACACCCATCAGAATGGCAGGTATTAAAAAAAACAGCAGCCTCTAAATGTTGGAGAGGATGTGGAGGAATAGGAACCCTCATTCCCTGCTGGTGGGACTGCGGTATGGTCCATCCACTGTGGAGGACTTTTTGGCATTCCTCAGAAAACTAACAATAGATCTTCCATTTGATCCAGAAATTCCATTGCTGAGAACTGAAAGCAAAGATACAAACAGATATACGCACACCAATGTTCATAGCGGCATTGCCAAATTTGGAATCAGCCCCAGTGCCCATCAACAGATGAATAGATAAGCAAAATGTTGTACATACATAAAATGGAATATTACTCAGCTATAAGAAGGAATAAAGTGCTAGCACATGGAATAATGTGGATGAATCTTGAAGACCATATGTTGAGTGAAGCAAGCCAGGCACTGAAGGATGAATAGTATATGACCTCACTGATCTGAACTGAGGAAAGTGAGCAGTCTCTGAGAACCATTGTCTCAAAGATAGGTTAACAAGGGAGAGAAAGAGAAGAGCAGGCTTTGAGCCATCATCCATATGGACATAATCTATGGTAAAGGGATAGAGTGTGGTTGTATGTTGGGGGATAGGGCAGATGGGTGGTGGTGTTCCTGGGTTTGGTGGTGCAGCACTGGTGGGTGGGTGGATTAGGAAGGGCAAGTTCAAATTCCCAGGGCATGTAACTGTGAATCTTGACATTCCATGGGTCGGGATAGGGTGGTGTCATGTGCCGTGGGGGGCTGGGGAAAAGGGAAAAATCAAGATCTAATCGGGTGTTTGGTGGTCATGGGAAAGGTTTTTCATTACCTTATAGTAATGGACACAGGACATGGTAAATATCATCAAAATTATTAAACTGTATCATCTAAATTATAAACTATACTGTAAATCATTGACAATGTTTAGTTGCTATATTTTGCTATCTGTATAACAGTTATAACAATGCTAACATCCAAAAAAAAAATGGGGGGATTTATTATGGGGTGGGAAAGGGGGTGGTGGTTTGGTATCTGGGAGTCTCTGGTACTCCGTGTGTGACTTTGAAAACTTCTTTGAAAATTAAATGAAAATTTGGGAGACAATGGGGATTGAGAGGGGGAAGGTGTCACAGCACCCTGGACATCATATAACACAGTGATAAAAGGAAGAAAAAAAATATATATATATAAATATATATATATAATTTAAAGGCATTTCTTTTGCTTTTTTCCCCATTTTTTTGAATGTCCCAATCCGCTAATTATATTTTGTTTTTTGTTTTTTGTTTGATTGTTTTTTTTTTAATCCTGAATTTCCTTATGTTTGTCTCTTGCATGTAAACTTATCATTGTTGTTTCTTTTTCCTATTAAGTGTATTCGATTATTTTATGGATTACATGTTCATGGAGGTTTTGGATCACAGAAGGATTACAATGGGTACTGCAAGGGATTATTGTTGGGGGGTATCTGGGATGGGGGATTCATGGGAGTTAGTTCATCCGAATATACATAAAGATATAAGAAATTGTTCAAAAGATCAAAAGATGGGGCATGGTCATGATGGGAGGACTATCACAAAATAAATGAGGGAATCTGAATTCCTAGCCTGGAGATCTCTGCCACAATCTCCAAGAGAGCTTCAATAGTCCTCTGAGTGCAGGGAGAGTGTCTGTCAAAAGAGGATGACCCACTAATGAGTTCTTTTTATTGATGACTACCCTTGTGAGTCTTTGCTCTTGTAACTGAGACTTAGCTTGCTGTTGTGGGGTGCCTAAGGGTTGCCACCTGAGAGCCTCCTTTTTGATCAAATGTGGCCTCTCTCTAAGCCAAAATCAGCATATGAATGCATTACCTTCCCCCCAACGTGGGACATGACTCCTGGGGATGAGCCTCCCTGGCAACGAGGGATTAATACCAAGTGCCTACTGGCAACTGGAAAAATACCTTGAATAAAAGGGGGAAAAGGTAAAGACAAATGAGTTCAAGAGGCTAAGAGACTTCAAAGAGAGTCGGGAGGTCATCCCAGAGGTAACTCTTACGCACACCTCAGTAGGAGCTCATAGAATGTCAAAGTGCCTATCACCCCACACAGAGGGGCTCCTCAGAGCTCTGGAGACACCCAGGTCCTATATAAGGGGGGATAGCCCCAGAGACTAATGCCTTATCAGTGGGCTATATTTTGGAATCTGTGCTCCTGAGAGTGACAGAATTGGACTCAAATAAGTCCTCCCTGCACATGGTTCATCAGTCCCTTCTATTCAAACCTATATGTGATGCTGAAGCTTTTAGGTATACTTCCAGAGACTAAAGCCTCTGGCCTACCTGTGTGCCAGGTGTGCGTGAAATCTCGGTGGAGCTGCAACTCCTACCCCACAGGTCAATGAACTCATCCAAGTCACCTGGCAAGGAGACAATGATGGGCAACAGCCAGCCCAGGGAATGGAGAGGGCCTGCATCTGCAGGCAGGAGCATCCCACAGACCATATCCATGGGATATAAGCCCTCTCTCACTTGGAGGTGAAGTGGACATCACCATCCCTGTCCCCTCAGGACTGGGGGAAGAAATATGGACTAGAGTGGATTTGATGGTATTTTGTTGTAAACATATGGTGATTCTAGCAATGGAAGAAATTATAACAATGAGGTGGAGCCAGTGGCCAGTTGACACTTTTGGGGCAGGGAGGGGATGTGCAATTGAAATACAGGGGCTTCTTTAGGATTTGGAGGTTGTCCTGAATACCGTTGTGGCAACAGATGTAGGCCATTTTAAATCAGCACACACCACTCAGAACTGTGTGGGAGAGTGTGGTCTATGATGTGAACTGTGGTCTATGGTTGGTGGCAAGGCCCCAGGATGTGTAAGTGCATTGAGGGTGGTGGGCCACACTTGTGTGAGATGTTTGTGTGGGATGTGGTGGTAGGTGTGGGAGGTGAGCAACATGTGGATCCCAGTGGGTTCCGTGTAATAATTTAGGTAATGTAAGCACCTCTTAAAATATATTTATATATATATATAAATAACATTTTTGTAAGCAAATGCACATATATGTATATATATTTATATATAATTTTACAAATATTGGTATGTATTGTGAAAATTTTGATTTTTACCCACAATAAAAAATAAATAAATTTTAAAAAATGAACTGGCAGTGGAAAAGCCACTTGGTAATGGACTGGAAATGTAATCTAATAATTATGTACTAGCACATAGTCCTAGATCTGATATATATTACCTATGTAGCAATAGGTCTATAGCTTGAATTACCTGAAATCCAGTTTTTTTCTTTCTGGAAATTTAACCTCATTAATTACTCAAAGGTTTGAGATGTGTTTATCAAACTTTTGAGTAACTAATGAGGTTTATTCCTTCCTCAATTTTGAGGATTTAGGGATGATGATGCCCACTCTGCCTCAGATTGAGAAGTGGCTCAGATATAATGGGGCAGATGGAAGGAACTGTTTTGCTTGCACTTCTAGATACTCTATGTTTTGGGGGGATGGGAGTTGTCCATGATCATAATTTATTAGGTGCCCTGGGTGAGTCCAAAGAACTGGAGAGTAGATGTTGGCCACAACTTTTCTGAGATTCAGGACTCAACCAGCATATGAACATACATAAGATTTAAGTCTCTGAGACATATATTTAATGTTCTAGTGTTAAATATAAGCTTGAATAAAATGAGTAGAAGAATCATGTATAGGGAAATTATAAATGAGTCTATTTCTGTTACATTGGAGAAATAGGTTGTCATATATTTCAAGGTAAGGCCCACTGACAAGTGCTGATTTCAAGGGACTGTGTGCCTTGTCAAAAGTGTCTGGATGATACTAGATTCCTCAGAACACCACAGTTTGAGGCTTCAAATGTTCAATGTTCCATTTTTTTAAATAGATGCTATTCCACCCCCTGGTAGTTAATTTTCTGGTCTAAAAATCACAGATTAACTATTTCTGTAGAAATACTATCTCTTTTAACCAGTCATCAATTAAAGCATCACAAGGGAATACCAAAAAAGGGTGTACAACATTATGTGGCTTCTAAGAGATAAGGAACTCTCTGGCACAAGCTTAACATGGATACATTAGTTCTTGGAACATGCCACACAATCTTCCTTGGAAATTAGTCCCAGGGATGATGGGATAGTACATTACCAGCAATCCTCACTGTAAGAGGTGCTGTGGCCTTTTAAGGGTGAACAGAAAGGGATTCTCCCGCTCACTAAGTGATCACAGTAGCTCCCTGGTATGCTTGCAAGGTGAAATTTCCATTTGAACAGGACTGAAAAAAAATTTAATTTGATTTATTTTACCTCCAAACAAAATGAAAATGCACACACACACACACACAAAACATAAGTTACATCTAAGAAACAAATATTATATCACAGAAAATTCAGCCTTCTTAAATGGTTTATATATTTTATTTGTGATGAAATTTAGAGTTTGATAAATTAGTAGAGAAATAATGGTGGTCGAAAAAGTATTGTTCTCAAAGTTACAGTGTTTCTCTCAAAATCTGGGGATATTTTTAGAAGAACAGTCATATATATTCACATAATATTTGGTCCTTAGCTAATCATGCCTGGTAGTAGAAAAGCAAATATAAAATTGATTATCAACAATTTACATGTAATGAAAATATAATTTTAGAATAAATGTGATTTATATAATTACTTATAAACTTATCTTCTAAATATTAATAGTAATATGTGATCTTAATACACACCTGTGGTGCTCTGGCACCTTTATTACACAATAAATGCATATAAAAGCACAGTAAATGATGTACTAAAAAGTATAATTTCTTATGCATCTAGCAGTTATTTTCTGTTTTTTCTGAAATTATTTTTATGTAGGATAAGTGCTATGAGCATATCTAGATTCAACCACATGTAGTGGAATCACAGGGCCAACACAAAATGGTGAGAATCTGTTATAAGTTACTTAATTTTCTGTGCCTTTTTCTTCATCTAAAAAAATGTGTAAAATTGTAATAAGTAAAATACCTATACTGTTTCATATGGATAAGCATTTTAATAAGAGAAGTATTGATAATAGTTTCAAGGGTCAAGTGGACACCTCAGATACCTTCAAACAACAGGCCTACCCATTGGCCCCCTGAGATCTATAAGGTGGGACAACAATCAGAATAGCAAACAGCAGGGGCCCCTCCCTATATTAAGAATGGGGAGGAGAAAGGTCTTAAAAGGGTGCAAGCTGGACCTCCACGGTGCTTTCTCACACTACAGCTTACCCACAACTGTGGCTGGAGTTGCATGCTGATTTTCTTTGCTTGTTTCTTAATAAATATTCTCTTGACTACCCTAAATAAAAATAATAATAGTGTCAAATAAATTGTAATTATACAATATATGTGATTTTTCTATTATATAATATACAAATGATTTATATCTAATATTTATTTAGAGGTCAAACAAAGTTTTATTTTCAGTCATATCTTGCAATCTACTTTTTATCATACATTTCTAAAATGAATAAATGAAATTTTTTTTAGGTCAGACTACACGGTGATTCATATAAACCAAAATAATTTGGTAGTCATTCATGCTAAGTATCACCTTTGATTTCTCAACAGTTTGCAACAGTTGAATGCTATGGGAAGTATGAATAACACAAATGTGCCTAATTTCATCCTTATGGGTTTGACAGTCTCTGGAGGGATCTGGCAAGTCCTTGTTTATGTTATTTCTCTTCATATACCTGATTACTCTGTTCAGAATGGAGGGATGATACTGGTAATTCGCTTGTATCTCCAGCTTCACATCTTTATGTAATTTTTTCTCAGTCACCTGTCATTCCTTGACCTCAGTTACTCAATGTTCATAACATCCAAAACCTTAAAGAACTTATGGACTTCCAGGAAGTATATTTAATTCTTGGGCTGCTTCACCCAGATGTATATTTTTGTCTTTATGGGTGCCACTGAATATTCCCTTTTGTCTTCAATAGCCTATTACTACGATGTAGCTATCTGCAATCCTCTATACTACCAAGTTGTTTTGTCTAAGACACTCTGCCATGCCTTCACTCCTGGGTCTTCCTTGATTGGCTTATTAGTTATTTTCAAAATGATTTTGAATAATTAAAATAATATTCAAGCTCTGTTTTATGGTTTAAATATTTAACAACTTTTCACAAACTTGTCACTGTTCATCAATTAATTGATATATATAAAATGTGCTTTACTTTTCTCTACATCCTGAATTTCTATGTAAATTTTAACATATACAGTATTATATAAATTATTATATTATGACTTATTTTGCTCTGAACTCTATGCACACTGATAGTGTGTGCTGTTACCAGGAGAGGCTGAGGAAACACAGCTCCTCTCCTATCCTATTGGGGATGGGGATGGAGCCACAGACACCCAGGTGATGTAGTCTGAAAATGCATGCAGGTGCCCAGAGAGGCTGAAGAAATATTAGCCCTCTCCTGTCCTATGGGGGTGTGTGTGGTTGGGGATGGAGTTGAAGGAATTCAACAAATCAAGATGTGCCACTGAAAGTACTTGCAGTTTCACAGAGAGGCTGAATAATAATAGCTCCTCTCTGTTTCTGTTGGGGGTGTCCAACTATTTAGTCTGTGCTAGCCTAAATTGTTTGCAGTTGCCCAGAGAGGCAGGTGCACTTACCCCTAG
This sequence comes from Tolypeutes matacus, assembly GCA_026826555.1. Taxonomy (NCBI): domain Eukaryota; kingdom Metazoa; phylum Chordata; class Mammalia; order Cingulata; family Chlamyphoridae; genus Tolypeutes; species Tolypeutes matacus. Next base: position 1,087,027 of record JAKSZT010054430.1, on the reverse strand, counting down.
CTTCTTCCCTGCCAGATGTGGGCTGGATCTTAGGCTAGAGCTGCAATCTGATCTAGGTAGAAAGAAGCAAGTCCCTACTGTCTCTGTGATTTTAAAACAGCTCCACTTGTCCTCATGCCAGGGGTGGAGTTAAAATGGCAGGTGCCAGCCTCTTTCCAACTTGGACAGTTTCAAACTTTAGTTGTTCTTAGGATTATGCTTTAGCCAGCTGAATTTACTAATCGGTACCTGAAGTCCATGCCCAACTGTCTCTTCTTTCCCCATTTTTGGGAAATGGAGCTTCCAACTTCAGATACAGAATAGCTCCCAAGGTGGCTTACATTGCCAGTGGTGGATGAGCACAGGCCTCCCACAGCATGGAGTGATCTACCCAGGAATCTTTACTGCAGATGGGCAGTGTCCACCTTCCATATTTTCAAGGATGTTGTAGGGTGTTCATCTGGTCTCCTGGTGCCCCAGTCAGGTGCTTTAGATAAATCTGGGTGATTACTAACTGCCTTGAATAATGAGCTGAATCTTAGTGCTCCTTACACTGCCACCACCTGGTCCATCTCCTCCATAAGCTATTATTTTTATAACTCTTAATATTATTTGAAGGTACACTTAAAGACTAAAGATAATTGATTTCAATGCTAGTAAGAAAACCTACTTCATGGTGATTTTGGAAGATATAAGCAACCTATTGAGGTGACAATGATATAGAAAATATTAAACTCCAAGGTCACATATTCTGAAATAAATTAAGGCTCTCCTTTTAATCTCCAAATAAGCTTTTCTCAGTATCATTGAATTTTTTATGAATTGAAGATTTGTACATTCATATTTCACCAAATTTATAATATATTACTTTCTAATTCCTTGATCCATACCAAAAATTCTCTATAAACTGTGCAGTATAAACAGTTTTTCTTGTAGTTGTGGTTCTCAGTTTACATGGAAATAGACTTCATTATCATTAATTAATTAAAGATTCACAGGAATGCATTTTATCTAGTTGTATATAGAGGAAGTAAGATTTTGCCCATTCACATAATCAGAAAACTTGACTCATCTCATCTCAGCACTGATTATTAGTTTCTTCTGTCATGTTTCTTTTAACAAAATAAAAGCTAATACACTAAATAGTAAAAAAAGTTCAACAAATTTCTTTCTAGTACTGTGCACCAGTTGATGAATGGGTATTTTGAGGTGTAACATGGAAAACATGGTGTAAATTTTCCAGTCACATTTTGGAGTGTTAACTTTTCAACACAGCAGCCATGCTGTTTTCAGTCACAACAATGTTTTTAAACATTATATATATATATATTATATATATATAATAAAAGCCAATACACTAAAAAATAAAACTAATGCAACAGACATTGTGGCTGAATACAGAAGTACCTGTTCTGTTGATGAGTACGTTTATACTTCCAAACTGGAAAAGTTACATGTTTTCCTTGTGAGACCTCAAAAATGCCTGTTCATCAGGTGGTACCCCAAGAAAACCTTCATTTTGCTGCTCCAGTCAATACAAATAACATGGAATTGTGGATTTTACAAAAATCTATTATAACATAGATGCC
>JAKSZT010054430.1:1065156-1075833 GCA_026826555.1 Tolypeutes matacus | reverse complement strand
AGTACATGTTAGTCATCATTTTACCTTCAGTATAAGTTTGGATAGTGATTGTGAAATGATGGCCCCATGAAGGGAAATTGCATGCATGTGGAATCTCCTATTTTGTATGATATTGAGTTTCACTTCTTACTGATCCATCCTGGTGTCTTTACTCACATATGATTCCCCTTAATCTATTTGCCACAGGTTTTTCTCTTTCAATATTTTTTCTGTTTAAACAAAATTTTACAATGTATAGTTAAATTTCCCCAAACAGATCTTTCCCTTCGTTTTCAACTATTTCTTATACATATAGATGCATATCTATACAAATGCAACCATCCTGTATTTTATATGTGCATATTAATTTTAATTTTATTTGCTAAAGCCCTTTTTGCATGTAACTAAAGAAAATCAATAGCACAATTATTTTAGGAGTTGTAAACTAACATGCAAACATTTCATACACTCATTTATCATTTATTATTATTCATTTAACATGTTTTCAAATTTTCACTTATATTTTGAAGTGACTCTCTCATTTATATAATTTATCTTATTTTTAAAAATTCCATCAAAAGAAATTTCCATGGGATTCCTGAGACAAAAGATATATATAATTGCATAATAATTAAGTAGCCTTCCAATTAGCTTTTATCAATATTTATTAGAAATATTTAAATTATATGAATTAACATATTTACATAATAAATATCAAAACTTACAGTAAACCACAGGGTGAAAAATAAAGGTGTCCTTTCAAAATTCATAATTTCTTAATCATAGTCTACAGTGTTACTGCCAGTTGCTAACATGGTGTTCAGGAAATTTAGTGTCATATAGTTAGATGTATGAATTTCATTATTATTTTTAATTGTTGCTAAAATTATAAGAATACAGTAAAGATTTCTAATAAAATTTAAACTTACAACATTTCATCATTTTTTTGTATAATTAAAATGATAATATTCAATTTTTTGTACTGATAATAATATAGTATATTTGCCTGTTTTTATTTCTAATATTTTGTCTGTTTTTAACTAAGCATATATTTTGTCAGTTATGTTTTATATTTGAGCTCTTATCCTGCTGACTTTTTCCATTTTTATACAATCCAATTACCAAGAAAAAATTTCCCTTTGCTGGTTAGATTATAATTAAGGAGGTTAAAAACTTCATTCTTTCCTTAATACTTTCTTTGTTTTAACATTAATCTTAAATGGTCTGGGTTATATTTTAGCATGAATTTTTACATACTCTCTCTTTTTAACTAAACTCCAATCTATTAATGAATCAATAACACCATCAGCACAGTTATCATTTATATACTAAGAACTTAATCACATCTTCAGTAGCTATAGTGAAAAGCTGTTCTCAACCTCCTTATAGTTGAATGGGAGAGATGAAGAAAAACCTCTAGTAAAATCAGTAATTGCATGAAAATTATACTTGGCTATGAGAGATAATAGAAAATCAATTGTTTTCCAAAAGTACAGAGATTTTGAGATAAATAATTGAATGGACAAAGAAAAATGAAAAATGAGAAGAGGAATTATTATGGTTTTAAATTTGTGAACTGAAGCTTACAACTAGATTTCCTGGAACACAATAAGCTTAAAGTATATTTTCCTAGTGAGAATTTTTTAAAATCAACAACCCAAATTGTTTTTTTACTCTAATAAAACTACATAATCTATAAAAATATGAAGATTATTTTCCAGTTCAGCTAAAAGAAATGGTAGATCAGTTTAATCCCACCAGTTTTTATTAGAATTAAAATCTTTATTAATTATTTTTGATAAATATAAAAGAGAAAAAGAATTAATTATAACTTCAATTCAATATATATTTACATTGCTAATGGAGGAAAAACAAAAGCAGAGTTTCAGATGTTGTGGAGAGAGGCACACTAAGTTAAGAAAAGTGAGGAAAAGATTTTAGAAAGAAAGAAGCATACATTATTTTGATTTATATATATGATATATATTAAAATTACATGATTATTAAATCAGAATTTTCAGAGATAAATTTGTGGGCACATAATGGACAGCCATGAAAGCCATGTCATGCAAAACTATTCAGACTGGCTTTAAATAAGCAAAGGGAAGATTTAAAGATATGAAGATAGGAAAGCAGCACTTGAACAAATTTGATGCCTTGGCTCAGACTGTCACCTCAAGGTTTTATTTCTGAATTCAGCCATGATTTGTGAGCATTCCTGGACTATTCAACCTCTCCAGTTTGGAGGGCACCCCAGTATTAGAAAGAACCATTTTCTCTTCTTTAAAATTCTTAAGTTTTACCAGTTGAAATTTTAACTGGTTTAAATTATACCTTGCTCCAAAGTCTGTATCTTGTTTCAGTCTATTTATTTCCTCCCAAATAAAATTTGAGTCTATCTATTGTGAGCCTAAATAAATATATGCTTCTTTGAACAAGAAAATATTAAGTTATATATATTCTTGTACACATGAATTTATCATTTAGAACCGTTTTCATTTTTGTTATTTCATTTAGGATACTTCTTTTTCTGTGATGTATCTATGGCCTATGTCTTGTCCTCTATAACAAAGTTTGACTTGTGATACAGACAGTTGCACCTAATACAATTAGGCTAGAACTAAGACAGAAGGTCACTAGCTTGCTACTACATATAACATTGAAACTGCGTGCTATAGAAAACATCAAATCTCATCCACCATGTAATTTGCACCCCCCAAAAAATGAGATTTTGAGGGGCATCACAGAAGAATGCCAACTGGCATTGAATGATCTTACCCTTATCTCAATACCAATTTTGGAAAATTTCATGGTGGGACAAATATCAAAGCTGATAACTAGATATATAATGAATACTGTGAAGGGAGGAAAGGTCAGGGAATTAATAAAATCAGAAAAGGAGAGAGTTTAGTGATGTCAGCATACACAAGGCAAGGTAAAAAAGTCAGGGAATAGGGCACAGAAAAACATATAGAGGGAAGGTGGAAAAGAGTGTCAACAAGAGTCTTTTGACAAGGAATTCATCACAGGGTTCTGGTTCTTTCCTCCTGATGCTCCGCATTGCCACTCACCACCCAAATAAGAAAAGGCATGTCGTTTCTCTTGTGTTCTGTCATGAACAACAGTCACCATGGGTCTTGAAAGCCCAGGACAAGAGATAAGATTTGTAGCTTTATTTTAGACTCTGTCCCTGAAACATTGCCACTAATTTTAAACTCTTCAAATGAGGGGACTCCCAAGAATAGAAATATCTGAAAGGGTGGCCTCAAAACACTATTGTAGCTACTCTCCCTTTCTGTGAATAAAGAGATTTTGTAGCCAAGGTAGATACTACCCCACATAGTGGGGATCCTGAGGGCTCTGGAGACACATAGGACCTACAGTCATGGGAGATAGCTCTGGAGTTTGGTGCCTTGCCAGTGGCCCTACTTTGGGGTTTATGCTCTTGATTGTGACCATGTTGGACTCAGATGGATTTTACACATGCTTCTTCTGTCCCTTTTGTTTGAATCTATAGTTGGTATAGGAGTTGGTAGGTGTATGTCGAAGAGACTTTTATCTCTGGGCTGTCCATGTTCCAGCTGGATCCTGAAATTTAATAGAGTTGTAATACCTACTCTCCAGTTCATTGGATTCACCCAGGACAACTAACAAGGAGATGATGATGAACAACGAGCAGCCCAAGGAACCCAGAGTGTCTACAACTGCAAGCAAGAAAGTCCCATCCATCTACCTCATGGGATCAAAGCCTCTTCTCAATTATAGGTGGAGTGGGCAACATGATCCCAGAGTCCTCAGGATTGGGGAATGAAATAGACTTATGGTATTCTACTATAGACTCGTTGTTATTCTAGCAATGGAAGAAACTATATCATTCATGGGAATGCAGTGGCCACTAGAGGTTCTGAGGGCAGGGAGAGGGAAATACAAGTGAAATATGGGGACATTTTGCGGACTTGCATATTTTCCTGAATGACATTACAATGACAAATATGTGCCATTACATATCTTGCCATAACCTACAAAGATGTACAGGAGAGAGTGTAAACAACAATGTACACTATAATCCATGCTTAGTGGCAATGCTCTAAAATGTTTTCATCAGTTGTAATGAATATACCACACTAATGAAAGATTTTGTTAATGTGGGAAACTGTGGGAGGTGTAGGAAGCAGGGCATACTATATTTTTATGTAACAATTATGTAATCTAAATACCCTTTTAATATATATATATTTAAAATAAAATAAATAAAAAGGGTTACAAAAAATAAAGCTAATCTTAATTTAAAAAAAAAAAGAGGCTTTGTAAAAGCTTTGTAGCACTCCAATCTTTCATTTTGGAAATATTCTTCAAGAGAACCATCTCTTTTTTTATGAGGTAAACTGATAAAAGTGTCCATCAGTTCAGTCTTCTATAAACAATGTGAAGAAAATTCTTCAAATTGATTGAAAAACTTACCTCTAAAAGCAAAAAAAAAAAGGACTTCCAATAAAGTGTATGTTTCATACCTGAAACATTGATTTACTTAGAAGTAGAATTTTATGAAGCCTAGATGAATTATACAAATTAAACCATTGAGATTGATTTATGATTTGTATCACAGAAGTTTAAGAGGAATGGGAAGTACAGGGAGAGAAGATACCCTTGTTGTTTTCCCATCTAACAAGGTTTTTTTTCTGAATCATTGGATTAGACACAATGCCAGGCTTCATGGGATGGGAGAGACTGTTGTGTAAAACAGAAGAAATCTCTCAATATGGTCCTGATAACTCTTTCATGAAAGAAAGTATGCCATATATGAGAGAAATTCCTCAGAGGTCAGCTGTTTTTCCAGTTTGTCCTTCATGAATTAAATGTTTCTCTTTTTACTGCATTTGATATTTATAGTAATTCCCACAAAAGCTTGCAATGTCCAAGGCAAGCTTTCAGACTCTACAGCTCCAAGGAAATCTGTACTCCTCACCTAGTCCAAATGAGCTACCCACTCAGAAATTCAGAGGGCAAAAGCAAAATACAGGGGCAATTATTTAAACTGAATCTAACTTTGAATTGTGGGTGCAGAAAGATTATTCATTTTTCTTTATGATCTGCCATCTCCTAGAATCAGGATTGTTTTTGAAACCACGTAAAAGTGAATATATTTTAAATGTGTGTAGTGGACATGCCACCGGTCCCCACAAATTACAGGCAGTGAATAAGCAAATTTCTTAAACTTAATTTTAATTTCCTCTTTTGTAAAATGTAACTGGTAATACTAATAATTTATTTATTGTAACACCATTAATAATAAACTCTACCATTTATAATCCCATTTATACTCTAAACAATGTAGAAAGAAAGAGTGCTGAATTCTTTCTTCAAAGGTAAAATAATTATTAAATATTTTTCTTTTGTAATTTCTTTTTAAAAAATATATTTCTGAGAATATATGTTATTCCACTCACAGGGTAAAAAGTTAGTATTTTGCTTTTGAATGTACTTGCAACCAACTAAACATTGAACAGATTGCATTACACAATTATTTTCCTATCTGGAAAGCCATATTACACTTAGAACTCTGATCCATGAATTACCAGCTTGGCAATCCATACAAACTTGGTACCTTCAATGAGGATAAAGGGAATGGTTGGGGTGAGAGTGTTAGAGAGGAGTGGGAGAAAAAATGGAGATGGCAGAAGTTCATGAATAGATTGTACCATTCCTTGCCCTATTCCTGAAGAGCCTAATGACAACCAGCAGACCAAAAACTCAGAGAAACTTCTCAGAGAAAATTATATACCAAACACATGCTTTTAAATTTAAAAATGGAATAGAAGAACATTGGGAAGACTATTATTAAAATTTGTCAGTTCAAGTTTCCCATCTGTTAAATGGGACTAAAAAGGCTCAGGTTTTTTTGGCGTGTAAAATTTATGTAATCTAAGTATCTTAAAAAAAAAAATACAAATAAAAGAATGTCCTTCTATGAACCAGAGAAAAAAGTTACTGTAATGGCTAAAAAATATAACATATAAAAGAAAGAATTCTTGGCTGAAGAAAGTGTGAAATCATACAATATTTGTTCCTTTTTGTCTGGCTTATTTCACTCAACATAATGTCCCAAGGCTCATCCGTGTTGTCGTATGCATCAGGACTTCATTCCTTTTTACAGCTGAATAATATTTCATCATGTATATAAATAAATATATATGTGTGTGTATATATATACCACAATTTAATTATCCGTTCATTGGTTTTTGGATATTTCGGTTGCTTCCATCTTTTTGTAATTGTGAAAAATGCCATTGTGAACATCGGTGTGCAAATATCTGTTCAAGTCCCTGATTTTAGTAGCAGGATTGCCAGATGATATGGTAATTCTTTACTTAGCTTCCTTAGGAACAGTCAAACTGTCTTCCACTGCAGCTGCCACTTTCACTAGCAGTGAACAAGTGCTCCTATTTCTCCATATCCTCTCCTACCATTACTGTTTTCTGTGTTTTTTTTTTAAATAGTGGCCATTCTAGTAAGTTTTAAATGGTATTTACTCTTAAAATATGATTTGGAAAAAAAAAACCTATTTGCTGCATACAATGGTATGGTTTTTTTTCTATTTTATGTATTTGTTCATGTCTATATATAGTTTACATTACTTCAATAATCATATAACACCATTTGTATTCTGATAGTCAACTGGAATTATTATAAGCACTCAACATAATATAATTTCTATTTTAAGTTATACATTTCATGTTGTACAATAGCATTATTTCTTATGAAGCATCTATTGGACCATTTGTCCATTGAGACATTTATTTTGTCTACATTTACACTCCCATAAATAACATACTATAAACAACTTTACAATAATTTTCAGAGTCCAATATTGTTTCCTCAAGTACTAGGATTTCATTATTATGAATAATTAGGTATAAATTAATTTTTCTATATTGGTGGAAATTTATTATCTGAATTTTATTGTGAATAATTAGTGATAATGATAAAATATTCAAGATAAGCAGAATGAGGGAAATAAAAAAATATATTTCTCCCATTTATTGAATCAATAATCCTTCTCTCCAGATATAACATTTTTTTCTTGATATCCTTCCATATTTTCACATATACATATCTGTATGTCTTTTGTCTTCTTTTGTTTTAGTAAGGCCAATATTTCAACACTGATGATTGTGCAGATAAAAATGATACATATATAGACAATATACTTCCTTGTGATATTTCTTAATATCTCACTTTGCTATCAAGGATACAATTATATATTCGTCATTTTCATTGATCACATATGAACAAAAAAATTTAAATTTCATGCATTTGTTTTCTGAAGATATGCCCTTCTGCAAGTCATTCATCTTTTGCCTGTTCTTTTTTTTGAAAATTTGTTATTTTACCTAAAATTGGTATTAATCTAACAAAATAATTATTGCATATCTTAGTAAGAGTTCAATCACTGGAGCCAGGTGGTCTGGGTTCAAATATGAGCTTCTCTATTTACTAGCTGTGATCTTGATTATTAGAACTAATCATGGGTACTATGAAATTATATTTTCTAAAATTCTGTTTAATATTAAAATCAATATATGTCTCAGCTTCTGCTTTTACCTCTATTATTTCTTGGTTACTTCTATATGTATTTTAAATTTCTTTTCTTCTATGAATTTTTTTATTGTCCAATTAGGCAATTTTTTCATTTCAATTTTTTAAAATCTTTTGTTCCAAAATATTAAAAATATCTTTTTAATGTTCTCATATACTTCTATAATCATTTTCCTCTCAAATATTGAATCAAAATAAGCTTGAATTATTATTTGTGAAGAATGGGGAAAATATCCATCTGTTGTTCACATCTTCATATGGCTTTTATGAAAAATGTAGATAAGATCAATGTTTAAGGCACCATGTGAGAAATAGTAAAAGAACATAATCTGCATAGAAAGGAATAAAAATTCCTAATGTACATATCAGGAAAATAGATCAATATGAAACCAGTATTTTTACCATTCCAAAAAGTCATGGTTGAAAAGCATTGAAAAGTAAGTCGTCCTCAAAAACAAAGGCCAAAGAAGCCAGGTTATGAAATTTTGATATTTTTTATTGAAAAAGTAGAAAAATGAGGTAGAGAAATATGAGAACAAAATTGTGTGGGGCAAAGTGTAAACTATAATCCATGGTTAGCAGAAATGCTTTAATATGTGTCTATCAATTGCAACTAATGTACCACACTAAGGAAAGATGTTAATGTGGGAAAGTGTGGGAGGGCGTTTGGGTGGGGTATATGGGAATCCACTATATGTTTAATGTAACATTTATGTATTCTAAAACTTCTTTACAAATAAAAATAAATAAAAACAGAAGATTTATCCATTACATTAAAACAAAAAACACTTAGAGTTGTGTAATGTTAGCCACCATTTTATAAAGGAATTTTGTCCAATTGGAACTTGAGACAAGCTGTATTCATGGGTTTATTTACATTAAGATATCAAAGATCCAGAAAGAACATTTGTCTTTCTGCTCCTAGTACTTTGAAACTTGGTAGATTCTTTCTGACTTGAAAAAAATTAAGACTGCCCCTGCCATGATCCCAATATGACTCATTAGTGTCTCAAATTAGTAAGTTCCTTTCTTGTTTTTCTTTTATTTGTTTTTGTTTTCTTGCAAGTATATATATATATTAAATTCTTGAGAAAATATAGAGTTATCATAATACCCTCCACTCACCCTATTATTCACATTTGCTTTAGTGTGGTACATTTGTTACAATTGGTGAAAGAAAATTATGCTAATTGTGCTAGTAACTATAGTCCACAGTTTTTAATAGATTAGTTATTTTCTTTCTTAATGCATTTGTTTCCTCCAAATCTCCACTGGGGTACATCAAAATGTTAGGAGTTCAAACTTGTATTATAGACTAGGATGTGTCTTGATCTTGGTCAAATTAGGTTATATCAAAACTTCAGTATCATGATTTAAAAAAATAGAGGTCTCAAGAAATAAACCTTTCCTCTGCTTGACAATATCATATTTGTGTTTCTCACATAAAATATCATAACTCATTTCACACAATTTATAGTACTCATTGAATTCTAAATAAAATGTCTCACAATTTTAGTGGAAGAAAAATAGTACTTTGTGTGAGATACTTATGTGAGTTTTATTTGTGAGAAATATTAACTCAGACATACAAGAAAATCACAAAATTCATCAATGCCAATGTAACAAAACTCAAAATCTGGAATTGTTTAAGTGGATCCTCACAGGTCTTTATTGAAAAGCCCAAATTCAGTGATTTCCTGTTCTCATTTATTCTTTCCTTCTTCATTCTGTTTTTAACCCTCATGCTGTGCTTTGAAAAGTAAAAGTGGTATTTGAAAAATATGATGAGGCATAAATATAATAAGTTGTTTATTTGGGCTTTAAAATTCAATAGTTGAGATACTCACTTGAATTTCAAGAACTCTGAACTATCATTTGCTTTCCACTTTTCCTCTTGAAACTTTTGCTAATAAAGATGTACCTCATAAACACACCCAGAGAGACTCATTCCCTGATATTTTCACGTTTCATAGCAGCTGTAAGCACTCTCCTCTCTTAAAGCTTCCACACTCCATTTCTCCCTGTGGAGATAGTACCCAGTGAAAAGAGTGTCTCCTCAGAAAGGCTCCCAATAGGTCCCAGTTGACTAACTCTTTTTCTACCAACATTCTAAAGTTCAACTACAAACACATACACACACTTACATACACACACATTGAATTAAATGTTGTAATGCTGAAATATAGCCTTCTCTCATTTCTGCTTTCTGTTCACTTGATCAGATCATACAATACTTCTTAAAGTCAGCAAAACAAGTTAAGGTTGTTCAGTTTTGTGCACTTCATGCCAAGCCAGACCTTCATGCTCCATGACAATCTTCTGCTAGTTCTGCTGGTATCTACCCAACACTGACATGGAAAGCTCCACACCAACCACATAAAAATTGGTGCAAAAAGACAGAGAATGGACTTGTTTAGGATAAGAATAAACTTTTCTCAAGAAAACTAGTGTGTGTGTGTGTGTGTGTGTGTATATATATATGTATACACACAGACATACATAAATGTCTTTGCAGCACTACAGTTAAAATATTGGCATGGGTTTATTGGTCTCCAAAATCTTTTGCGTCCTTCATGCTTTATATTACTTAGAATGAAAATGGGGCTGTTCAAAGCTGTAAGGGATTTAAAAGAAAACCTTAAGACAATCCTCATTAAAAAATAAACAAAATCCAAGCAATCCATTTTGATAAACATTTATTCAATTTCTACAAATTCTATGGTCTCACAGTAGCCATGGGTTAGCTACTGAGAATTTTGAAATAGAATAATCATTAGAATAGGAGATCTGAACAAGGATTTTATTGAGTTTTTAAGCTATCTAGAATGCTACTTGAAACATAATGAGGAATCAATAAATATTTATCAAATTGAATCAAATTTTGAGTAAAAAGTACTTCTAATTGTGTTCCTCGTTCTAGATGTCTGTGTCAGAAATTGATAGATATCCATGGAAATGCACATCTCTCCTCGGCAGCATAACAGAGAAATACATGGGTTAATGGCCTTCAAATTCCATGTTCTGAGGTTTGATGTTCAGTGCAAAACCGTATCCTCAAGGGAATAAAATATTGAAAGCACACTTGTTATTAGACCTCTAACA